>JAQFVV010012560.1:195000-395642 GCA_028023455.1 Epiperipatus broadwayi | reverse complement strand
CGAAACAAATAAAGTATTTGGATAGTAGGGGTTTGAATCTAGCAGCCGAGATGGGCCATTGTTGATAGTTAAAGCTATTAATAAGATCTCCCATTTCGCTCGAACGTGCCGGTTCGTTCACGTAACCTTTATAATATTATAAATGTATTATGAAGGAGTTTGAAGCCGGCCAAAACTTATATATACGTATAAGTAGGTGGTTTCAGCGGTTTGACCCGGTACAATATATATATATAAATTTGAGTATTCATGAAATGATGATATGCCACTGTAAAAGTACATTTTTATGTATTTTAGTTAATTATATACATTGACATTTTTCAAGACATACACACAATTTTATATATTTTTTTTAAATATCCAGTTGTTATTTTCTTTTTTTTCTTTACTCCACAATTTTCATTATTTATTTTGATACTGTAATTTCCTCATATATCTTCACTGAAAGTTGACCAGAGTATAAATAGAAGCACTTTGATGGATGAAAGTTAAAACTTTAAAGAAGCCTTTATAATTATTTATTTGTAAATTAATTATTACATTATTATAAAATTAATAGTAATAATAAACCAAATGTGTATGTTTGTAGTATATCAGAGTTAAGAATTAATACATTAATCAGTTAAATAATTATCATATTAGATATATAGGAATAATATTATCACAAATTATATATATATTATAATGATCCGGAGAAAGGAGCTTAACATCATTTGTACTACAGGGCGCCACTAGGCATTTGAACCTAGAAAATTTATAAAGTAGGCAGATATGTAAGTTAAAAAAAAATTTTTTTTTTTTTTTATATATTTTGATATCCGGTTGTTAGCCCATTGTCACTAGCTCAATGGAACAGCAGAGATTTATATTTACAATAAATTCTTATCTAAGAATATTTTTAAAAAGGAATAAAATAAGCCACTGCCAGTAATTAACACACAAACATTTATTTACACACATATATAAAATTTAGCATTATTTTAGAATAACTTTTACTTTGGATTTTAACTTGATTTTAGAATTTAAATTTACATTTTAATTTTTATAATATTATAAGTTTTACATTTTAATTTTTTATAAGTTTGCACAGATGGGTTTATAAAATGTGTTTTTAATGTTGAGTATAGATCTATTACATAGATTACACGGTCAAAAAACATTTCAAAATAAACATAAATGATCAAAATACAAAGTCATTGATACCATCAATTGCATAGGGAATACAAGAAACCCAATGGTGTTCATCATAAGACACCACATTGACAGCAATAACTTAAAAGACATCCAACATAAATACATCTTTGATACTCACCATAAGGTATCAGTATTTACCGAATGTCTATATATTTTGATCAAATATGAAAACCAAAAACGTAATCAACCGGTAACGAACCCATGCAAGCATCTATACCCAACTTAAATTTAATGCATCTTTATTTAGAGTGTCGAGTATGAATAGACTACATAGATTTGCATTTGAAAAGAGAATATTCAATCCTTGTTTAACCTTAGGCCAAAGGTTTGCAGTCAAACCAAACTTCAATCCATCTGATATATCGAAGTGTTCAATGTAATACGAATACGGCAGCACAATTAGGTTAAGAGAAGAAACTGCTTCTTTTCAGATAGGAATATTACATTTATCTGATGATGAGAGTAATAAAAAAAAACTCCATAGGAGGGAACTGCAGTCTCCGTCTTATAATTTTTCTCATAGGCAAAACAAGTGTGTGCAGCATATAATAGCGATTTTTCCCATAGCAAATCTCGTACTACATCTACTAATTACACCAATATATCCAATCCATTGGCCTAATTCAACTATGAAACGAATAACCTAAGATTACCCTCCCCTAATATAACTTTACAAATCCATATAGCCATTCACGCCTGACTTAAGTTTAATATTTATATAGTTTAATTTATCGAAAAACAGAAATCATATAAAAACTTAAAAGAACAAAAAAAATAAATAAATGGAAATGATTTTACAAAAAAAAATACATCAAATAAAATTATACCTAATTAATAAATAATTTAGTTTGGTCAGATAGGAATCTATTTCTATTTTTTTTAAAATACAGAACAAGTTTAGAAGTAAAGTTCTTATTGTTTAGAAATGTTCATTAATTATATATATTTAAAGCTGAGAGTTCAAAAAGTTCTTACAATTTCAAAATGTTCCTTTTATCCGTTGCTTGCTGTTTGAACTTGAATTCCCACGCTGTCCTAAAGAGATTGGTATTCTGTTGGCCGATTTATTTATTCATCCAGAGGTCTTTTGCTTTGGCTGGTCCTCAATGTAGAAAACGATGTCATTTTTTTTTTAACAAAACTGAAGGGATTGAAGAGTGTGTCTTTTCAATCCCTTCTTCAACTCCGCACTAACACATATAGTCACATCATAATAACTCTCTATAATTTTCTTTACTCACTAACCAATTTTATTTCCAACTTTTTCTTTTGTATGTAACTTTCGGATTCAATTGACATTACATCATCGATGTGATGGTCCTTTCTCTGAGGTCCAATTCCGTTGTTTTTCTCTCCTATCTGACCGCTGCTTATACATTTAAATGCCCAAGTCTAGTTTACATTGACTAATTAAATTAATCATTTCCATTTTCTGATTAATTAATGTGTTTTCAAACTTAAAGATATATTTTTATCTCTAAATCTTTTTGTTGAAAGATTTAGTTTTTCTATTTTTAATAAAGTTTTAGTTTAATAATTTTTTTTTATCTGTGCGATTTAAATATATATATATGAGTTTAGTATAGAATTATAATTTTCAATTTTTAATTCTTAACAAGGAAGTTTTATTTGCAAACTTTTATTCTTTTCATGTTTACTAATAAAAAACAATGTAACGTATGTATGTGCCTGGTACAATATATATACATACATACATTCTGAATTCATTCATGTATGATTTTTTAAATAAATGTATTGACATTTTGGCTTGATCACACCCACCATCAACTGGGTGTTGAATAGAATACTATAAAAATGGTTCTGGAGGTTCTGTAAATATTAATTTATAAAAATGTTAAAGTTCTACCAATAGAAATAATATATATATGAAATTAAATAATAAAATGAATGTCAGAAAACTATTCAATATGAATGTGTTTTTAACAAATTCTTGTAAATAGAAAGAAGTTTTCATGTGTCTTCATGTTTTCTTGATACAATTTGATCTTTTAAGTAACTCAATGACTTTTTGATCTTACATTAGTGGAGAGTGTCTCTTCTGAATAGGATCCTGGAATTAGAGAAATCATTATTGTGACCTGAATCTGTAGAATGGAGTGAGAGTACTGATGATGATGAGTGTTGTCTAACTGCATTAGCATGTTCAACTCTTCTAATACTGATGTGATGATTTATTTATAAGAATAATAAAAAAAAAGCTTTTTTAGATAAATATATATTTTTCAAAGTGATTATAATCTATTTGAAAGTTTTGATTTATAGATAGCAACATTTATCTTTTTTTTATAAAGATAACTACAACCAATAATAAAATTATGACAAACAATCCAAATACTTACAAATGTAACATACAAAACAAAAGTTATCAATTAAACTACATGTAACAATTATATAAAATGTTCAAAAAATATATTATATAAAGATATATAATTTCACACTTATTTTTAATTGACCAATTATTAATGAAATTAATTGATATTTTATACATATTTGTACAATTATTTTTATTGTAGTTAACATAATTAGTTTTATATGTTTTCCTTCTATTAGATTCTTTACTTTAGTTTAAATGTTTAATATTTTTCATATGATCTATTTTATATTCACATGTTAAACAGCAAATACATAATTCAGCTTTGTTATCTATTCTATTAAGTGCATTATTATATTCTTTTGCTCTTTTATCCAATTGTTTTCCTGCATGTTGATAATAAGTTATATTCCAATTTTCATGGATAATTTTATATACAATTCCTTTTCTATAATTTGTATAATCTTTTATTTTATAATTACATATTATTTGGCTAGATTTTTATTATTTAAACATCCTATATTTATGCTTTTTTATACATTTTGTATTATTGGAAGTATTATTATTAGAATTATTATTATTTAGAATGGAAATATTATTTAATTTAGATATGATTAAAAAGTATATATTTAATATTCTTGGGGTTATATTCATTGTTTTTGTATAATTCAATAAACTTTCTTTTGGAAATGGTTATATTTTTATATATAAACTGCTTTTATAAATATATTAATACATTCTTTATCAGTTATTTTTTATCATTTACATATCTAAAATAATTTTGTTTTAAACTTCATTAATAATATGTAATACAGTTTGCATGTTTATGTTGATTTGCTTTAAGTATATAATTCTTCTTTCAGTGTTTTTTTTTTGTTAATATAGTTTTAGTGCTATGCACCATGAAAAATAGCAATACACTTTGTAAAGCATATTAGCACACACTAATATATATATATATATTGTACCCTTTTTATTAAAGCTGAATGTGCTAAAAAATGTCAATTTCTTTAAAAAATTTAAATTAGGAGAAGTACAGATATTATAATTATAGCAATAATATCTAAACAGATTCAAAACTTGGTAAAATAAATACATAGAAAGCTAGAAAATATTTTAAAGCTATTTTAAATGTTAAAATTGTATAAGAAAGCAGAATAATTTGATATTGTATATGGTTGGAATAAATGGTTTTAATTATATTTAAAAAATGTATTGAATATCTTATTAAATAAACCTTTAAAAAACACTAATTTTAATATAATGTTTAAGAGATTTGAATAAGTCATTACATTTATTTTCTAAAATTAAGTTTAAATTGTATAATAATTATTTATTAAAGTTCTTCATATCTTATGGTGTATTAAATGTTTTAATTTTTAGTAATGTTATAAACAGGTCAAAATTATTATTCTAACTTTTTATTATTGTATTTAATATTTTTTAATGTATATTATTTTGTAATTAAATATTCATTTAGTTTATTGCAGACAGTAAGTTTCAAAAAAATTGCAACACTATATCTGGAGAGTAGATCACATGACTGATAATGTGTGTGTATTATGTTTGCATGGTTTTAGAGAAAGTTTTTAGTTACTTTCTAAAATTGTTAATAAAATTGAGGCATTTGTACATGATAAGATAAATTTACTAGTGAGTATTATTTAATTTTTAAAAGATATACATTTAGACTGAATATTTTATAATTTCATAAGTTAGTAAAGATTAATAAAATGTATCAGTTTAAATGTTTTTTTATTATAAAATAAATTATTTGTATTAAATATTTATTATATTTATTATTTAAAAAGATGACTCATAATTTTATTTCTAATTTTTAAAAGTACATAATTGGGAAATATGTAAATGAGTTTGTAGTCTGATGGTTTGTCATCCAATCAAATTTGTTTAAAAGAACAGGTATAAATACTGAGTATAATTAAGTTGTTATGGTTATTGTTTAAAGATTATTGTTTTAAAATTATTGTTGTGATAAATAGTATCAAGTTATAGTAATATATTTAAGTTAACAGTCAATTATTAAGAATGTTAATATATATTATAACAGTCAGGGAAGAGTTGGAAGTTGCGGTCTTACTGTATCTGCACTATAGGGTGCCACCAGGCTATTTGAACCTGGAAAATTTATATAGTAGGCAGATACACACTGTTAAGATCTAATTTTAACATATTTATTTCATTCCGACCATCAGCCTATCCCACTAGCTCATGGAGATGCAGAGATTTAATATAAAATTTGCTTAAAAGAAATATATTAATATTTAAAAAAAAATGAAATAAAGCATTGCCAGTAATTAACACACAAACATTTATTAATGCACTTATAAATAAAATTGATGAATAAAATTTATTATTTTAGATTGGTTATTAATTTTTAAATTTAAATTATTTTAAACAGTCCGCACAGGTGAATTTAATATTTTATTAGAGTGTCAAGTATGAATAAACTATGTAGATTGCATTTGAAAAGAAAATATTCTATCCCTTATTTAACCTTAGGCCAAAAGTTCGCATTCAAACCATTACCAACTTTCTGATATATCAATGTATTCAATGCAGCATGAATATGACAGCACAATACCATACTGTCAGGAATGCACATCTGAGCAGCACGGTTATAGAAGACATTGACTCTCATCCAGTACAGGAATGGTACATCTGTCTGGCAAGAAGAATAATAAAAAAAACTCCATAGGAAGAGACTGTGTGTTTCTGTCTTACTATCCCATTCCATAGGCTAAGGGGTGATCCAAGGAGCAGGGAATACCGCCTGCTTCCAATGATCAGTGAGAAATGCTTATTTTGCCCAAGTGTGGTGTATAATATGATCCTGCACATAGCGGATCTCATGCTACATTTATTAATTACACCAATATATCCAATCGATTATCCCAATTTAACTATGAAACAAATAACCTAAGATTAACTCTCCCTTAATTAATTAATATAACTTTACAAATCTATGCAGCCATTCATGCCTGACTTAAATTTAACATTTATATAATTTAATCAATAAATAATAATAATAAAAAAATGGAAATGATTAAATTAGCAAACTCAAATATTTGTAAATAATATTATTTTATAAAGCGCAGTCGATATTGAAATAATTGAGAGAGTGCAAATCTCTCAAGCACTTATGACTTACAAACAGCCAATCAAATCTTAAGCACTGGGACAGAGAATTTTAATAAGAAAAGAGCAGTTCCACTCTCTTCTTTACTTGTCTGTATATATATCCAAGCCAGTCCAAAGTACTTATATTTGAAAGTGTGAATTTTAAATATCATCACACTAATTAACTGAATTCAAATTATAAACATACAGCATGAAATCTTTCGATTTACTACACAGTAGTTTTTAGATGTTATAAATTTGCAGCAATATATGTAAATAATATTATTTTATAAAGCGCAGTCGATATTGAAATAATTGAGAGAGTGCAAATCTCTCAAGTGCTTATGACTACAAACAGCCAATCAAATCTTAAGCACTGGGACAGAGAATTTTAATAAGAAAAGAGCGGTTCCACTCTCTTCTTTACTTGTCTGTCTATATATCCAAGCCAGTCCAAAGTATTTATATTTGAAAGCGTGAATTTTAAATATCACACTAATTAACTGAATTCAAATTATAAACATACAGCGTGAAATCTTTCGATTTACTACACAGTAGTTTTTAGATGTTATAAATTTGCAGCAATATATGTAAATAATATTATTTTATAAAGTGCAGTCGATATTGAAATAATTGAGAGAGTGCAAATCTCTCAAGTGCTTATGATTACAAACAGCCAATCAAATCTTAAGCACTGGGACAGAGAATTTTAATAAGAAAAGAGTGGTTCCACTCTCTTCTTTACTTGTCTGTCTATATATCCAAGCCAGTCCAAAGTACTTATATTGAAAGCATGAATTTTAAATATCATCACACTAATTAACTGAATTCAAATTATAAACATACAGCATGAAATCTATCGATTTACTATGCAGTAGTTTTTAGATGTTATAAATTTGCAGCAATATATGTAAATAATATTATTTTATAAAGCACAGTCGATATTGAAATAATTGAGAGAGTGCAAAACTCTCAAGCGCTTATGACTACAAACAGCCAATCAAATCAAGTACTTTGGACTGGCTTGGATATATATACAGACAAGTAAAGAAGAGAGTGGAACCGCTCTTTTCTTATTAAAATTCTCTGTCCCAGTGCTTAAGATTTGATTGGCTGTTTGTAGTCATAAGCGCTTGAGAGATTTGCACTCTCTTAATTATTTCAATATCGACTGCGCTTTATAAAATAATATTATTTACATATATTGCTGCAAATTTATAACATCTAAAAACTACTGCGTAGTAAATCGAAAGATTTCACGCTGTATGTTTATAATTTGAATTCAGTTAATTAGTGTGATGATATTTAAAATTCACACTTTCAAATATAAGTACTTTGGACTGGCTTTGGATATATAGACAGACAAGTAAAGAAGAGAGTGGAACCGCTCTTTTCTTATTAAAATTTTCTGTCCCAGTACTTAAGATTTGATTGGCTGTTTGTAGTCATAAGCACTTGAGAGATTTGCACTCTCTCAATTATTTCAAACTCAAATATATAAAATTTAATATTATTAATTGATTTTGAAATCTTAAAAGTCAGATAAAAGTTCATTTTAAAAATTAGGTTTTGTTGATTATTAAAAGCTTGTCAAATCTTGAAAGTTCTTAATTACTTTTAAATTTTACAGTTCATATCTTACAGTAGAAGAGTCCCAGTTCCTGGTGCCAATTCCCATGAAGTCTTTATTGGAAGACCGGTCTGTTTTTCTGGAGGTGGCCTTAGCTGGTTCAATCCTGGTACTATTTTATTGCAGAACCCATATGATTCAGGGTCTGCAATAGTACCATTCATAATTCAACAGTCATTTCATTTGAAATAAGAGAGAGAGGGTGAAAAGTGCGTCTTATCACCTTTCTCAAAAAAATCAAGCTGGAACTGTCTTTTAATTTGAATTTTTTTCTTTTTATACCAATCATCCAGATTCACTGAACATGGTTTCCTGTTCCAAATTTTCATTAAAATCTGAGTGTTGGGTGCTGCTTCTATTGGACATCTTTTTTTGTTCTCTTATCGATATCGTTCATCTGACTTTTTTATATAAGAGCCCCAAGGGCTAGTTTGCTTTTCAATAATTAATAACACAATCATTTCCATTTACTGAGATTACATAGGAATCTTTTTCATTTATGTTACTTTTTACTAAAAATATTTTATATTTAGATTTTTACCTTTTTTTATAAAAAAGTACATTCAAATACTTTTTTTTTTATTTAAAAAAAATACTTTTAAAGTTTTGCATCTGTGCGAATATATATACATTTAACAACTTTTTAATTTTAGCTTTTAGTTTTTATTTTAATTTAAAATTAATGTAATGGCATATGTATACCATTACAATATATATTTTTAAAAAATTGAAAGGATTAAAAACTAGTATTTAGTTTATTCAAAAAATGTGTGAATAAACTCATTGAAATTTTCTGCTAGTGGACTAGTCTAAAGCTTAATTAAAATTCATTGGTAAATTATGGAACAGGAACCTATGGTCGTATATGTGAGAAGATCAGTCATGAAAGGCCAAAGAATTTATAGGAGTACGGTTTTTCTAATGCCATATAAAAATTATCTATTTATTTTTGCAGAGTATTTCAAAGTTGCAATCAAATATTCTCCAGAGGTATTATACATATATTGAATATATCTGTATTTATAAAGCTAAAAACTTTAAAAAAATATTATTTAAGGAAAAACTATTGGAAGAGACTAAAATGTAATTGACCTCCGAACTTTATAAAACATTCGAGATGAGCTATGAAATATATTGCTCTCTCTATATATATATATAATATTGACATTATTGAGAAGGATTATAGAATTAAAAAGAATAAATATTTATCCCTGAAGCAAATTATATTTAAACTTTTGGGAGTAAAGTATTTTAAAAAGATAACTGCTATAAAGAATATAATTGCTAACAAAAGTTATATTATTCAAGCGAATATTTAAATATAAAAACCTGCTGTTTTAAATTCACTATGATTTAATTGCAAAGAAGAAGAAAAATGGATAATGGAAAGAAAAATATTATTATGTGATGAATAAATGACCTTTTGTAATTAAAACCTGGATTCAACTATTTGTTTTATTATGTGCTTTATTGAAATATAAGTTGAAAATGGAAAGATGTCTATTTTGTCTGAGGATTATGGGTTAATAAATCTGACTGAAAATGATGCATCTGTTTCTGAACAACTTGGAACCTACATACGTACATATGAGAAAATGACTTACTTTTATCAAAATGGATTTTTTTTTAAAAAAAAAACTATGGAATAAATAATAATTCTTCTGAAAAGATTTGCAGAAAATAGACTATTAAATATCTTTAGCAACAGGATGGACATTATTTTTTAAGATTTTTGCAGATTTTTTAAAAGTCAATTAACATTATTTTTTTTTTATTGTGAATTTTACACGCCAGGAGGAGAGTTTGAAGGAGAAAAAAGCTTTGAACAATACTTGTCACTTAGCAACTGCACAGCTCCCAAGTTATTAACAGAACTTTTATAGTAGGATTATATATAGAGAAGAATACGTAACTTTAAATTTCATTATTATTAGTTATTTATTATTTTAAAAATATACTAACATTATAATTATAATTTATTACATTCATATCGGCCTTTCAAGCCAAATTGTGCAAATGCTTTTGCGAGTGTTAAATAATAAATGAATACCATCTGACCAATACAAGATATAGAATTTATGCAGGAATAAAAGGAATCCTCTTATTCCTACGACTCAAATATTTATATATGAGCAAATCTGAAGTACTGGCACAGAAGGTGTGACTATAGAATAGTCACTTTAAATTACTATATATAACGTATGAATGAATGACGCCGATGAAATTTACTAGAATTTACTGAACGTCATTCCCACTGATGTATACAGACGCTATAAAAATAAATGCTGAATTATAATTTATGTAAAAGTAGAAGTTACATTTTTAGGGACTTTTAATTTTAATAATATTAACTTTAAAATCTTTTAATGATTTTTTTAAAAAAAGTTTAAAAACATTTCTTTAAAGTATATTAGTTTATGATGAGCACTGTATGAATGATATTTGTGATTTATATTTTATATAAATTGAACCAGAAGACATCAAAAATGTGATTACAAATACTAATCACATAGGTAATTTAAATTGTTTTAATTATTATATGATATATATATATATATTTGAAAATTGCTTGGAATTTTAAATATTCATCTTATGTTACACGAATGAATGAACATACAGATGTGTGAGTTAATAACACATACAGATTTTTTATTAAGAGCTATAAGCTATGAATAAAAATATGCATATATTTTTTATTTATAAAGTTCATTATAACTTTATTAATTATCATAATATTATAGGATTCTTTGCTAAGTAAACCAGATTATATTTATTTTAAATATATGAATGTTGATCTAATATTTTAATCAAAGTCATTTGTATTTGTGGCTAAGCTTAAATGTGTGAAACCATGTCTTAAAAGTATTTATGATTGGATAAATTCATGTGTTAACTTTGTTTATTACTGGCAAAATTGCCTAGTTTATTTTATGATGTTGATTGTTTAAATCTATTTGAAATTTTTAGATGATAGTGAACGGGGGAGTAGGAAATGAAACCCTGGATGTTTTATATTTGTAGGATGTGTTAAGAAGATAGGAAAAATTAGTCTATATTATATCTAAGTAATTGTTATACAAATGTAAATGATCTTGCATGTTTAATGCTGATGATGAAAATGAGAAAAGAATCATAATTATTCTTAATATTTTTTTTTATTATTTTTTTCCTAACATTTTAAATATTTTTTGATATTTCAAGATTTTTCATAAAACCATGATATTTTGAAATAATGCATATTTACAAAGAAACATCCAACTGAGGAATGTGAAATGTATGATGAATGCTTATATTTTTATTTGATAATTTTATATTTATATATTTTCTTGACACCATTCTAAGTTTTAGGATATATATATCCTAAAACTTAGAATGGTGTCAAGAAAATTATTTTAGTACATGAACAAGCATTGTTTTTGTTATTTTATTAATTTAGAATGAACCTAAAACATATTTCGATTGATAAAATATTATGCTTAGTATTTTTTATATTTATTGAAAGTAAAGCAATATTTTTCATATTAATTTAACTAGTATTAAATTTTAAATAATAAAATTTGAATAATTATACATGATATGTATTCCTAAGTAAAATTCATAAGCCAGAGTGAAGGCTTACACATTGATGATTTTTTAGATTGGAAATCTGTAACCTAATATTTTCTTTTGTTTTAATTTTAATATCATATTTGTTAGTTTTTATTAAAGATTGTAAATATTTTGCACATAGTTGATTTGATAAATAGAATAAATTTGTTAAAGTTGTTTTATAAAACTTGTTGTCAGTGTTATTATTGATCTATTCACTTCCACAAGATTTGATCCACAGAATTTCCAACATCGAACATATAACATATTTTGCATATTATAAATAAAAGTTTATTAAAATGATGATTATTATTCAGAATATGATACAGAAATATCATATAGTATAATATTATTTTTAATCATAATTTACCACTTAAATTACTGCCATATAATTAAGTATATTTCTTATTGCCACATATTATTCAGATTATACCATACGTTTAACATGCTACATGATAAATAAGAGAATTGTATTATTATTATTATTACTATTGTTTTTATTAGTGACCAAATTATTGAATAATAAACATAATACCAATTGTTAGTTAATTAAGTGTTGTTGTAATAGTAGTAGTGGTGGTGGTGGTGATGTTGTTTGTTGTTGTTGGGGTGTAGATAAGAATGATGCAAAATCCCCCATTATCCTTGGCTACAGGATATTATAAATTAATTTAATGATCTTATTTAAAGAACCTGAGATGATATATTTTTCAATAGTAAAAATTATAATCTATTAGATTATTTGTAATATTTTAAAAGTCGCAAGGATTCGATAGATTTATATTATTATTTGAGTACAAAGGGGGATAGTATTCTTATGCCATTGAGATTATGTTCTTAGGAAATGTTCTCAATGTAATCCAACAACTACATCTTTCACCAAATGTCTCAAGATTATTATTTATTTACAATTAAACCATATATTTTTTATTATTAATATGAGCTAGTCTAGTCGTACAAATTATCGTAAGATATTATTAAGACTCATTTCTACTATATTAAGATTGAAAGTTTTAGCAGGAGCATTATTTTATTTGTTTATTTCTATTATATGTTTTATATTGACCGAATGGTAAGGCTACAATATATATACACAAAATTTATTACATATTTTAAATAATGTATTATTTCTTGTTTTCTTTTTAATTATATTAATTTCTAATTCATGTATAAGTATTGATGACTTTAACCCACTAATTGCACAATCCATCACTCATTTGTTATGTATATTCTAATATTGATTATCGTGTTTAAAATATAAACTATTATATATCAATTTTAAACCTTCTATTATATGTATTATATTTATATCATCTATGAGTACTTGAATACATTTTTTTTTGTATATCTATTGTAAATATATTTTGGTTTTTATTCAGTTTTATATTTTTAAATTTATTATGATATTACTTAATGACTTTATTCTACAAAAATTATGCAAATATTTAAATGAATGAATAAATAACAAATATAAGATATGGATAATTTGTATAAAAAGTATAGATCATAAATAAATTAAATATTGAATAGAAATCAAAGTATATTTACAATGGATATAGAAAAAATATATCCACATATTCCAAGAATTAAAAGTATGTAAATAATATTACAAAAGTTATATCTACACATAAATGATATAAATATAATACATATTGTAGAAGGGTTAACAATGATACATAATAGTTTATATTTTAAATATAGTAATGAAAATTGTATTGGAGTACTTAAAAAGAATGAATAATGAGTTGTGCAATTAGTTGGTTAATGAATTAGAAATTAATATAATTAAAAAGATTAATAAATTAAGAAATAATACATTATTCTAATTATGTAGATGATATTTTAATAAATGGTAAGGAAGAAGTTTTGAATAATATTTATAGCAAATTAAATAATAATATATATAATATTAAATTTACAAAAGTAGAATTTGAAGTTAAAATAAAGTATTTATATGTAGAAATGAACACAAACAATGATAACAAAATTATATTAATTATTTCAGCTAAATAATTGCTATAGATTCATAACAAGCATGAATACAAAAGATGCAATTATTACAAATTTTAAATTTATAAATGATAAATATAATACAGATAAAACCAATTTACAAATTGAAGTTTGTTGAATCATAAAGAACTATGGATATAATTCCAATAATATTAAATAGATACTTTTTAATTATAAAATATTTAAATTGAATAATAATATTTTTATTCTAAATGATAATAATACTTCTGATAATAAAAAATAATAAAACTTTCAAAATTTGTAATATATTAATAAATATGCGGGATTTGAACACAGACTTTCAAGCATCCTTCAACTATCCACACTATTTATACAACTGATACACATGTTGTAGAAAAGATAAATAATCCCCAGTATATGTATTTCATACTGAAGTAGCATTCATCAGTTGGTTCAGATCATCGTCTCCCACACACACACACATATATAATCAGTGCTCAGTTTATCCTTAAGATAGTAAATCTCCATACTCTAATGGATAGGTTTTAATTTATTCCAACCTTCAACTCTTCAGCCATTTATCCTATCGAAAATCTGATGATAGAATGCCCAATATTATTGTAATGCCCATGTTAAGCCTGTCCATTAAAGTATGAAAATTTGCTATCTTAATATAAACTGAGCACTGATTATATATATGTGTGGCAGATGATGATCTGGATCAACCGATGAGTGCTGCTTCAGCATGAAATACGTATATTGGTGATTATTTATTTTTTCTACATGTGTGTGGTCATGTGTATCAGTGGTATAAAATAGTGTGGATAGTTGAAGGGTGCTTGAAAGTCTGTGATCAAATCCCGTATATTTCAATTAAGCTCCAGGTGTATGAAGAATGCCTGTATTTAAAATATAATATATTAATAAAAAACAAATATTAAAAACACAAATATAGGATTGTCAAATAGTAAAAAATCTAGACAAATTAATAGGCGATACAAAATATAAAAAAGGAATTGTATATAAAATTATCTATGGAAATTGAAATATGATTTTTTATGGACATGCAGGAAAACTATTTATTAGATGAAAAAGCAAAAGAATATAATAATGCAGCCAATAGAAGAGATAATAAATCTGCATTATATATTTGCTGTTTAACATATGGGCATAAAATAGATTGTATACCAAATATTAAATCTTTAAACCAGTGATGCCCAACCCGTAACTCGCGAGTCACATGTGGCTCGCACAACCGTTTAGTGTGGCTCGCATTGCACTCTTCAAGAAAAATTGATAAAATATTTTATATTTCTTGACGCCACATGCACATACTAAAAAATAAACATTTTTACAATACAAACAATAACGATATGCAGTGTCAGGTTTCACATTAAATAAAATAATTAAAATATACTTTTCCTGTAATTGTAATTTATATGTATGTTACCAAATTTTTAATAAATAAATATAAATAAAATGTATTTACATTTTTTTTCTTTTTAACATATTACACCAGTTTTTTTTAAGTTTGTGAATTATGTTTATGAATGTAATATGAAAAATGCAATATATAATTGTGACTCCCCAAATTTTTTTAAATTCTCAACTGGCTCACGTCACGTTAAAGGTTGGGCATCCCTGCTTTAAACTAAATTAAAGAATCTAATAGAATGAAAATAAAACTAATTACGTTAACTACAATAAAAATAATTGTACAAATATATATTAAAACATCAATTAATTTAATTAATAATTAGTCAATTAAAAATGATTGGGAAATTGTATGTCTTTCTATAATATTTTTTGTACATTTTATATAATTGTTATAAGTAATTTAATTGATAAATTTTGCTTTTGAATATTAGATTTGTAAATAGTTGAATTGCTTCTTCATAATTTTATTATGAAATCAACAATAGATGTCACTATGTATGTAATGCAAATTGTAGAAGGTTGATTCTTGGATTTTATGCTGGGTTTGAAAAAAGATAAGAGGGATTTAGATATAAACGTCATGAAGTTGACAAAGATTATGTTGTGGAAATGAGATGGAGCAGGATGCAGAATATAGGAAAAACTTAGGGCAGGTAATGGAAAAGGAAGATAAAGTAGCTAACTAGTTTCTCTGGGCATGGTAGCTGAGAAATTCCTGACTCTGATAAAGGAGAAGTCACAGTGTATCTCATCTCATCATTAAAGCTTTAAAGTAGATTATAATTATATTGAAAAGGGCATAAAATATTTGTTAAGGGCAGGGGGGGGTTGTATTTATCTTATGAATAATTATATATTTAGGATTATCATTATTATATAATATTTTATATTATATTATTTACTTAAAAATTATGTTTAAAAAAAACAACAAAAAACAACATAATGGATTACATTTCTTTTCATTTTTGATGTATATTTATATTGAATTTGAATATTTCAAAAGTGTTTTAAATTTAACCAACTTTCATCAATCACAATGAATCACTAAGAAATTATATATGTATAAAGTAATAATAGTAATTACTATATAAAAAAAATCAAAATTATAAATATATATTTAAAAATCATTTAGGAGTTCAATTAGAAAAGGTAAAATAAAATATAATTTAAATACTAAAACATTTTAATGAAAGAAATTATAAACAGTAAATCCCTTTCTTGAATTCTTTTAAGATAATCATAAACCTAAAATGACATTAAATGCAATATGTGAGAGCTAATGTGTGGTATGAATGAAGGAATAGATACCCACTCACATGCTAGCATAATAATTTATCTTAGAATATACTAACATAAAATTTTAATTAAAAATATATATATATATCATAAAATAAATCTGCATTATAAATATATTAAATAACCTCAATATTATCATACATTTTTTTAAATTCATATAAATAAAGATACGATAAAGACGAATGACCCCCCCCCCCCAAGATGCATTTCGTGCAGAACCAGCTATTCATCAGTTAGTCCAGATCACAATATCTCACATATATCTCTATTATATGAAAAATATTTATCTATATTAAATAATTACATTATGAATTACAAGTGTCAAGCTAACTCAAACCACATCTTTTACACCATCCATTTTAGATAAATACAATAATGATTATTACTAACCATTTATTAAACTAAAGATTGTTGCTAGCACAGATATAAACTTTAAAACTCAATTAAAGGTTAATATATCAGATTTTTTTAAAAAATTAAGCACACACACAAGGAGTTATTCACATTTCTTTTTTCCATGTATAATATCTTTATAAATATACTAAATAATCTCAATACTACCACATATTCTTTTAAATTCATGTGTATGTGCTTAAAAAAGTAAGATATATTAATCTTTAATTGAGTTTTAAAGTTTATATCTGTGCTAGAGACTATCTCTAGTTTGGTAAATGAATAATATATGAATTTAAAAGAATATATGGTAGTCTTAACGTTATGTGGAGGTCATTTGTCTTTTATTGTGTCTTTATTTATATAAATTTAAAAGAATATGTGGTAGTATTGAGGTTATTTGATTTAATATATTTATAAAGAGATTACACAGGGGAAAGAGAAATGTAAATAACTAACTCCATGTGTGTCCATGCCTAATTTTTAAAAAATCATATATATTAATCTTTGAGTTTTAAAATGTATATTTGTGGTAGAGAAATCTCCAATTTAGTAAGCAATTAGTAATAATCATTACTGTATTTATCTAAAGTAGATGGTGTCAAAGGTGTGGGTTGAGTTAGTTTGACACTTGTAATTCAAAATGTAATTATTTAATATAGATAAATATTTTTTATAATAGAGATATATTTGAGAGGTGGTGATCTGGACCAACTGATGAGTGCTGGTTTAGTATGAAATATATCTTAGGGGTCATTTATCTTTTATTGCATTTTTATTTATATGAATTTAAAAGAATATGTGGTAGTATTGAGGTTATTTAATATATTTATAAAGATATTACACATACATATAAGAAAGAGAAATGTGAATAATTTCATATGGGTGTGTATGTTTAGTTTTTTAAAAAAAATCAGATATATTAATCTTTAATTGAATTTTAAAGTTTATAACTGTGCTAGAGACAATCTCTAGTTTAGTAAATGATTAGTAATAATCATTACTGTATTTATCTTAAGTGGATGGTGTCAAAAATTTGGGCTGAGTTAGTTTGATCCTTGTAATTCAAAATGTAATTATAACCACATTAATAAATTATTTGTTAATATAAATAAAGTTTAATATATGATAAGATATACATGAATAATTGATATGATTTTATTCATTCAACATATTATGGAACATCATTTGAATTCAGTCATGATAAGGAATAGAATCTACAAAATGGGAATTTGAACTATTTTTTAAAAAAGAAAAAATGTACTTAGAAAAAAAAGTAAAGTTAAATTGATAGTTGATTGCAAAAATGCTAATGACTACTATAGGATTTAAATTCAACCATTAATTTCCAGCAGAATATATTAACTATAACTTGAAATTGGAAATAATAATTTCCACTATCTATCATTAATCCACGAAAATGCTAACTTGCTTACTTGATCAATATGATTTTGTCTATAATTAAAGACATAATTATCAGTCTAAAATTGACATTATTATCATTTTTGGACAGTTGATATTAACATATCAATTGATTTTGCTGTGGTTGATCACAATATATCAGTTGATTTTTTTTATTCATTGAATTTTGGTTCTAGTTATTCAAATATTATTGTTTATTTATGTTTGCCATTGAGAATCCAGATTTGATATACAAAATGTTTTGTTTATTTAAAATTTTATTTGATATTTTAAGCTAATACAACTTAATTTTTTTAAACATTATACTATGCTACTTAAATGAAGTATATTTTTGAAAAATAGATTTAAATCTATATTATTCCATTTGTTTATTCTCTCTATAGCACTATATTTATAATAAGTTTTTGGAAATATGCATATATTTTAATTTTTATTTAATAAACTATTTTTAAGCTTTTATAATAATAAAATTTTAAATTCAGTAAGTAGTTTGTAGATAAAGTAATTAGTAATAAACAACTACAAATATATACTCTACTTATTGAATGTGATTAGAATTAAGTGATTTATTTTAAACGTAATGCCTTTGTCCAAGTTAGTCTCCATATAATTTTTAAATACATGTAATCATTATTTTTTTTTATAAACAGATTGCTAATAAGTAGGTATTTATGATAATTTAATTTATTTGATCACTTAGCAATGAATATTTACACTGAAATAAATATCTAATTAATAATATATATATATATGTGTGTGTGTGTGTGTGGAAATCATAAATGTGTGGAGTAATCCATTTAAATCAACTTATTTAGAAAGCATTTAACGTAGAACAATTGCCCCAGGCCAAAATCACAGTAAACTGACAGACTGATGCATCCAAAAGCATTATCAATATATATATACTTAGATATAAGAATTATGTTGGGCATGAATATTTTCTTTCTATAGTTAGATCTACATTATTTTTTAAGGAAATACCCATAAAGAACAGAAAATATACACTGCCAAGATATTTGATTCCCAGAACCATTTCCTCTTCCTCTCTCACAATATAGGGAACAAAAAAAAGTACAATAGAAATCTTTGGCATTTTAAATATTATTTCACGACTATGTGAAAACACAAACTGTAAAGTATTTATTTATTATCCTTGAGATAATACCCTGTGCAGTTTGGCACAATAGGTAGAGTGTCTGACTTAGGGATTGATTCTGGAACTCACAGTTTTGGTGCTCAAACTTCTTTAGATTATCCAGACCAATAGCACATATTGTGAGATTATTATAAGACACTTAATATTATTATTCCTTTAAGTTTGAAATCCCAGAAATGTACATCTGATATAAAAATTTTGGCAGCTTATTTTTCCTATTGTTTATTGCTGATGATAAATTTTGTTTATAAGTCTATAGATATTTTCTTTGATTGGAGTGATATTATTATCAACATACAAAACAATTTTGTTTAAATGCTGTGTATAATCAAAGATTCTTGGATGTAATGCCTAGCTATATTGTGATCATTTAATTATATACCCATAACATGTATTGTGTTACATCTAATGCAAAAAGGAATATAAGAATTAAGATGATTAAAGGAATTTTAGAATTAAGAACATTATTCACACTTTCTTTATGTAACAGTTTACCAAACTTATTCACTTTTTTTTATATTAATTTAAATGAGACACTATACCAATAAACTCCATAGTTGTTTTTTATAGGATAATATTCAATAATCAACAGAGTTCCATAAAAAGTAATCAATAAGCACACATACTGATGTAGATATGTTGTTAGAATAAGAGTAACTGTTTCTCCCACTGAACTATGTAAACATCAATCAACTATGAAAAGATAGAATGATCCAAATCTTTTCTTTAGCTTAGTTGATTAATATTATTCTAATTTAGAGAGTGAAAATTTCCATTATTATAATTATGATTCATGAAATATAATTTCTTAACAGATGAATATATCAGCTTGAGCAAGCATAGGAAATAGTGGTCATGTGATGAATATATAGTTAATAATTTATATTTTTAATTTTAAGTATAATTCTGGCAATTATTTAAGCAATATCAAGTTTACATGAGATTTTAGATTATACTACAGAATTTCTCCCCCTTTTGTTTAAGTAATAATATAACACTAAATCATCTATGCACTTTATTACTGTTTCACAATGCTTTAATTGCCACCCTCTTTGACAGTTTCATTTGCCGGAGCAATCTTCTTCAGAACATTACTGGGGCAATCAAAACTGTCAAAGAGAGTGGTAATTAAAGTATTGTGAAACAGTAATAAAGTGCATAGATGATTTAGTATTATATTTGGCAATGCAATAAGAAAGATTAGTTTACGTAATTGTGAAAGTGATTTTTTAAAATAAATGATTCTATTTAAATACAAGTGTAAAAATAGTCATTAACTTATATGCTTTTCAAGATTTTAACTTAAAATTGATAAAAATAATTTGATGTTCTCAAAATTTATTTCTGATTTTCATTGTGTATATATATTTATAGATTGTTCACACACAAAAATTGATTAATGCTATGTCTCTGAGCAATGCCTACGCCTCAGAACAGGCATATACTTATAAAAATGAATCCAGGTAAAAACGAATAATATATGATATATAGTTAATACTAACATTTATCTTTATTAATTTTACAATAAATATTTAAATTATATAGAAACCTAAAGGCATATAAAAATCATCGTGAAGGTCATTCTGTTAAAATTCCTAGACTTGCTTTGCTATGTTTAAAGACAAGTCTCTCATGGAAGAAGCATTCTAAAGCAACACATAATGATGTCCAGCACTAGGTGTTGCAGATCCATGTTTACACACAAAGCTCCCATGAGCAAGTATCTCTTGACTGAGCAATTCTAGACTATGTATTTACTCTAATTTACTCTAATGATAAATTATTAGAATTCATTGGCGTCTAATTGGTTAATCAATTCGGATTTTGCAGTCGTTATTTAATAATTTTTTTTAATCTGTAGATGTATCCAGCATAAGTAAAATATACTTTTAATTATTATTAATTAATTAAATTTTAGTTAGATTTTGTGGGAATTTAATTAACTTATCTCAATCCTTACATATTAGAAGACCTGCCATGAATTATCACACGGCACAAACAAATACATTTAATTAAAAGTAAATAAATAGTCAATATTATAATATAATTATTAATAGTTGTTTATTTCAATCTTGTTTTGATGGATTATTTATTTATGTATTTGTGACAACATTATGGACAAATAAATTTGACCATTATAGTAATTTAAGTAATAGAATTTGTTATGTATTTTTATTATACTGTATATTATTTACATTATAAAGTCTTTATTTTTTGTTAGTGTAAATAAGGTTTTTTTTTTTTTTCAAATAAAAAAAAAGACTTCAAAATAAAGACATTTAGTATTAAATCTTTTTTCTTTTGATTAATGTGGTTTTGATTGTTTGGCACCAATAATAATAATTCATTTGATTATCAATTAAATCCACCTAGAAGTTACAATATGACAAATAAATACTAAAAGTTTTTAATTTCTTGTGTGTTCAGATTCTATGGAAACTAATTATTGAAAGTAAAATTTAAATTTTGTTAAAGATTTTTATATCTGGCAATTGTCACCCGGACTAATACGTATAATATTTCATGGCAGGTCTAACGTGTAAGTTACTTGTAGAATGTAATTAAAGTTGTTTTTATCTGATTCATAATTAATCTTTTTGGAAAATCCATATTCTTCTTATTTACTGCTTGGATAAGTTTCATTTTACTTGTTTTTCATTAAATTTTATATATCTATTTTTTCTACCTTTATATGTATATACTGTATATTTTAACATAAGCACACATACATAACAATTAATAAACAAACATATATAACAAGAAAATATTAATATTTTGATATCACTAATAGAAATGAAATATTCTTCTATTTAAATATTATGATATTTGAGTAAATTAATACATGTCTTTTTATTAATCCAATTAGATTAGTTTATTTTCTTTGTTATAGATTTTTAATGTTTTTTTTTGTTGTGTCGATTTTTAATGTTGGACTCAATTATTTGATGATGTCAATTTAAAAATGGGCTTTATGAAATAGTTGGGAAATGTAGGAAAAAATTGTAAATATGTAAATAACATTTTTTAAAAGATATAAAATATATATTTAATTATTATTTTTCGGGAAAAAAAATTGTAAAAAAAAACTGTTTTTTTTTTTTAAATTATAGGTATAAAATTTTTTAAAAAAAATTTTAATTTATTTAACTGAATATTATCTAATGAGCTTTCCAATAGCTCTTAACAAGCTTTTCAGAATATCCCCATCACCAGACCAGTTTCTGCTTCTGGCTTTCTCAATGAGGTGCTAGAATATTCAAGCATTAGATTTAAAATATAAGGCCAAGACCAGCACTTTATCTAATGATTAACTATTAAGTAGTATAACAATTGGAAATTTCAGTCTTAGCGTATCTGCTGTACAGGGCGCCACCAGACTATTAGTACCTGGAAAATTTATATGGTAGGCAGATACACGCTGTTAACATCTAATTTTTACATATATATTTTATTCCGACCATCTGCCCATGCCACTAGCTCATGGAGACGCAGAGATTTAATATAACTTCTTAAAATATATTTTAATAAAGACATTTCAATAAAATAAATAAGCTACTGCCAGAAATGACACACACAAAAAGTTTTATTGATGCATATATAAATATTTAAAAATTGAGGAATAAAATGTATCTTGTTTATATTTTAATATTAATTTTTAAATTTAAATTATTATTTTAAACAATCCACACAGATGGATTTTAATAAGAGTTTGTTTTACAATGTTGAGTATAGATACACTATACGGATTCATTAAAAAAAGTATCCTATAGCCCTTATTTAACCCTAGGCCAAAAGTTCACAGTCAAAACAATGCCAATCTATCTGATATATCGATGTATTCAATGCAGTGTGAATACGACAGCACACTACCATACTGTCAGCAATACACATCTGAACAGCAGGGTTATATAGAAGAAATTGTCTCTCGTCCAGTACAGAAATGTTACATCTGTCTGGTGAGAAGAACAATAAAATAAATAAACAGAAAACTCCATAGGAAGGGATTGTGGTCCTTTTTGCTGACTTACCATCCCATTCCATAGGCAAAAGGGGTGATCCAAGGAGCAGGGAATACGTCTGCTTCTGATGGTTGATAAGAGTGGGATTACTTTTCCCAAGTGCGGTGTAAAGATGATCTTGCACATAGTGGATCTTCATACTACATTTACTAATTACACCAATATATCCAATCCATTAACCTAATTTAACTGCAAAACAACTAACCCAAGATTAACCCTCCCTTAAACTAATATAAACTTAACAAATCTATATACCCGTCCACACCCAACCTAAATTTAAATACATTCAAATGATTTAATTAATACAAAATTATTAAAGAAAGTAAAATGGAAATGATTATTAATTTAGCTAGTTTACACATAAAATTAATTTAGAAATTTTCTTTAAGTCAGATAAGTTCCTTTAAAGTTAAGTTTAACTTATTTTGCTTATAGAAGATATATTGAAACAGTCTATAATGACAAAAGTTCATACTTTCAATAGTAGATTTCCTGGAGTCTGTTTGTCCATTTTCGTGATCACTCTTGTTGACTGTTTGTCCTTTGAAATGGAGCCGCTACTTGCCATTCAGTTGATCAAGAACCGTCTTCTGGAGGCATCAGCTGGTTGTCCAGAAATTAAATTTACTGCAGGTTCCTATATCATGGAGCCTGCAATATAACTACCATTTATAGATAGATTAATAGTCCACTTGTAGATTAATAGTCAGCATCTCAACAACAATTATTTTGCCTTTTATATTTTTATTAGCCTCTTATCAGCAAATTTTCAGATTCAACGAGCAAGACATCACTAATCTTAGTCTCTTTTTTGGTCCGTGCTGTGGCTTGGTGCTTTCATTGGTCAATCTTTAGTTTCTTTATCTATCGCTAGTTTGCTTTTCGTTTAATTAAAAGAACAATCATTTCCATTTTGAAATTACAGGAATTAATTAATACCTGTTTCCATTTTTATTTATGTCACTTTTAAAAAAAAATACTATCTTTACTTTTTTTATTATTATTTATAAAAAAGTACGTTCAAATACTTTTTTTTATTTTAAAAAGAAAAAATACTTTTAAAGTTTTCCATGTGTGTGAAAAACAACTCTTTTTAATTTTAGCTTTTAGTTTTTTATAAATTTATTTTTATTTACAAACTTAAGTTTTTATTTTAATTTTAAATTAATGTAATGGCATATTGTATACCGTTACAGTAGAAAATCTGAAATGTTCAAACATTCATATGTCTTCAAATCCAGCTATCTAACTTAAATAGCCATATGGGACTGAACTAATTTGGATACACCATATGTTAATAGCTTTAGCAATACAAAATTGCCAAAGCCTTAATAGCAAAATTAGATCATATGATATATGACTTGATTTCTCTGCAATTAACTGAATATTGTAAATTGTATGTATATGTAAGATATAAAATTTGTTAAATTTATTTATTTGATTATAAATATTATATATAAAGCTCACAAATAAGCTCTTATTATAATATTTGTAATATAAGCTTATTAAATTAGGTCATGTGACATCTGACTTGATTTTTTTTGTAATTTTATATTATGTTTTTAAGTCTTTGGTGATTTTATATTGCCAAAGCTATTAATATATAGTGTATCTGAACTTAGTTCAGTCCCATATGGCTATTTAAGTTAGATAGCTGGATTGGAAGACATATGAATGTCTGAAAATTTCAGATTTTGTACTTAATAGTTATACATTAGATAAAGTTCTGGACTTGTCCTGGTATTTTTAATATAATGCTTGAATATTTTAGCACCTCACTGAGGATGCCAGTAGCAGAAACTAGTCTAGGGTTGGGGATATTCTGCAAAGCTTGTTAAAAGCTTATTTGCGAGCTCTATATATAATATTTGTAATACAAGCTTATTAAATTTGGTCATGTGACATCTGACTTGATTTTTTTTTGTAATTTTATTTTTTGTTATTAAGGCTTTAGTGATTTTATATTGCAAATGATTTAGGCAATAGTAGGTTCAAATAAGTAATCTGTGTCAAGTGTTGGTGGTCGAGAGGTCAGCATAGCTGCCTTACAAGCAGTTGTCCTGGGTTCGCTTCCTGGCCGATGCTATGACACATAAAAAAAAAGAAAAAAAAAGTAACCTGTAATTGCTTGATGTTCCCAGAATATCGATGTTCTTTTGCTTTTGTTTTTTGCTCTATTGTATGTGTATTTATGGTGGTAAACTCTTGTGTTGATGTTAGCATGAGTCTCACCATAGTAGGTAGTGCTACAACTCTTTGTGGGAATGTCATTTTATAAACCATATGAGGGGTTTGATCCTTTTCTATTTTGTCCTTGGCATTATTTATTAGTCGGTTAGTATTGGGAGACATTCTGAAGCTGAATTTAAAGTCTTTAGAAAGTTTTTAAACTATTTTTGATGTTATGTTCTGTATGAATGGAATTGTTATGTATTTCTTATTTTTTTAGGCTGCTTGTTGTTGAGCAAGGCAATAGATTTGTCTTGATTTTGAAAAGGGAGTATACAGAGAACAAACTCAAGCTTAATAGCATATTTGAAATTAAGAATAAAATCAATAGAGATAGATTCATAACTAACATAAACATATTAAGGATTTATAAAGATAAAATATTATTTAGGACTGAATACTACCATATTTATTCATCATCTTCCATACCACCTAGAATGTTTGCCAACATAAAATTACATAAAGATAATGCTCCTCTTAAATTAATGGTTGATTTCAGAGGCATCCACTACTTCCAAACTGCAAAAATGGTCAATCAGTGGCTAATAGAGTCTCTGGACTTTGGAAACTATACTGCCAAATCATCATATGAATTTGTAGAAATTATAAGAAATGCAAAAATAGATCCAGAACATAAAATAGCTGTTTGTGATGTCAATGAATTATATGGCTCTATCAACAAAAAAGATCTATTAATATTGTCAAAGATGAATTAACAAAAAAAAAACAAAACTGTCCAACCAAGTGAATTGAATTTATTACAGAATTCCTAAAATGGTTGGATGACAATATCTTGGCAAAATTTGAAAATAATTGGTACATCATGAATGACAGTTAACCAATGGATCTACCAATGAATGGCATAATATCAAGCATTATTATAAGCTATTATGAAAATCAGTTGCTTCTGAAATACTTCACAACAGAACCAACACTTATATATTTATGATACATAGATGATATCTTTATTGCAGCAAAAAAACTCTACTATTTCTAACATACAAAATGAGTTTCAAGCTATTACTGGACTAACAATCAGCAAAACCCATGAAAATGGCAAACAAGAAATAAAATATCTAGACATGATGATAAAAAGAGAGAACATAAGCCTAAGTTACAGAATGATCATTAAACCTTTGCACATAAGAGGATATACAAATCCAAATTCAAACACTCCCAACACATACTAATAGGCAAGTTTGAATGCTTTCCTATTCAGGAATCATCACTTATGCAAATACATCATAGATAGGAGAAACAACATAGATAAATACATAAAAGAATTGACCAACATAGGTTTTAAATACAACATAATTAATCAGAAAATAAAAATCTTTTATAAAAAGCTCAACAAAAATAGGTCAAAGAAAATAAGAAATACATAACAAATCCATTCATACAGAACATAACCTCAAAAATAGTTAAAAAACTTTCTAAAGACTTTAAATTCAGCTTCAACATGCCTCCCAATACTAACCAACTAATAAATAATGCCAAAGACAAAATAGAAAAGGATCAAACCCCTCATGTGGTTTATAAAATGACATTCCCACAAAGAGGTTGTAGCACTATCTACTATGTTAGACTCATGCTAACATCAACACAAGAGTTTACCAGCATAAAAACACATACAACAGAGCAAAGAACAAAATGAAGGAACATCAATATTCAGTGAGCATCAAACAATCACAAGTCACTCATTTGAACCCACTACTGCCCAAATCATTTGCATAGAGAAGAATGATGCCAAAAGAAAGATTAAAGAGGCTTATTGTATTGCAAATGACCTCAATGCCATTAACAGAAGAGAAGCTTACTTTGCTCTCTCCTAGTTAAATATTCACATATATTTGCATAAATGAATAACAACTTATAACAGAGTTATTATTTTTAAAGCTATGAGTATGGGATCCAAAGTTACATCCTGAAAGTGCTAAGCTTACAAAATCTTAAATATTAAATAACTACAGCTTCACTAATATATGTGAAAGAGTGCATAATTACAATAATTTATGTATTTTATACATTTGAAAAATATTTAAACTGCTCTCAAAAGACATTTTTTCAAATCATTACTTAATTAGATTGTTTTTCGAAAATAATTAATACTCCTGATAATCTTCCAGAATAATAATTAGTTGATTTTATATTTTTTCCATTGTAATTAAAATGGGATTTGCAAAAAAATACATTTGATAAAATATTTGAAACAATTAATTTTCTTTTTTGAATTATTATCATGTATGTATACACCTGGGTCTCTTTTTGTGCAGATTTTTTTAATGCGATTTTGAAGTTATGCGATTCATGTTTCTTCTTAATATCTATTTATGTGTTTTTTTTATGGTTCATATTTCACTTAAAATCAGAATTTCCCCATTTTATATACAGGCATTAAATTTTACATACTTTAAATACCTGTTGGCAAAAGGTTTGGCAATAAATTTAGATACCATAGAAGATTTAGAAAAATATAATGAAACAGAAGTGGAACCTGTGTGCTTCACAGCAAAAATGATTTGAGAAAGTCTTCAACTTTCTAATTAATTGGAAAATCATTTTTTGTTAATGACATGAATTATGAATGAGCACTTAAATTCCAATGAGAGCTAAATAGTTGTATATCTGTGTTATGTATATGTAAGTTTATATTTTCTTTTATACACATGGAGAAACTTTTAGACAGAAAAAAGTTACAAGTAAAAATATTTAAGAACTTTTAATTTCTACTTAAAAAGAATGTATCTTTAAAATGTGTATGTTCATATTTTCTTTAATACATATATATATTGAATTGGGTCTGTTTAATAGAAACTGTTTATTTGGGTTTTAACCTTTTTTTAACATAACTTTAATTTTTATATTTTTATATTATATCAGTAATTATGCGCTTATAACGCTCATTAAAGAAGTTATATATTATTAAATTTATTTAATGCTTAGCACTTTCAAAGCTCTATGGCTTCATAATCATAGCTGTGTGCAGTTGAAGTGATGAAGTGGTGTATTCAAATTTATGTTAATTAGATGTTTCGGTATTTTATTTAAAATATTGTTTGAATTAGTTTGTCCATCTTTTTGAAATGGCAAAACAGGTGTCTTTTCTATTGATTGATTGAGTGTCATTATTTATGAAATATGCCTTTTTTATTTTGCGCCTATGGTCGTTACTCTCTTTGCACACTATTCTGGGGTTGGTGGGTTCAAATCTGTGTCCAGTAGCTTTTTCATGTTCCATGAATACTGATGTAGACTCCTTGTTGTCCAGTGCCCTTTTATATATATATGTGCTGGGATGCTCTGTTTGTAATGGTAGTTTTTGTTTCCCCATAATATGAGGCTCTGCATCCGGCCTGAGAGCCTTGTATCTGGTACACCACTTGAGATGTTAGTTTGGGATCAAGTTTATCTTTTGAATTGTTTATTAGTCTATTGGTGTTGGCTGGAGTGTGGAAACCAATAATAAATTCTTTTGATAATGTTTTAGTTAGATGTTTGGCAATGTTGGGTATGTATGGTATAGTTATTTGTGGTTTATTATCTCTGATTCTGCCTTGCTGGTTTATTTTTCCTTGGAACTGTGCTATTCTTTTAGTTATGTGTCTATATTTGTAGCCAACAGATACTAGTTCTCTAATGTACTTTAATGTTATCTCTTTTGTCTGAATTACATTTACATAAGTAATCATTTCTACGTAGAAACGAATTCAGTCCAGCATATTTATGTGAGTTGGGAACTATTGCACTCTGATGCATGTATCCTCTAATTTCTAGGGGTTTGATGATCATGCGGTACATTAATTGTTTATCTTCTCTTTGTATGTCTAGGTCCAGATATTTTAGATGGTGTTGATCATTTTCCCATGTGGTATTTAGTGTGAGTTTAGACATCAGCTGTAATTCTTTGGTGATGTTTAAGATTGTACTCCTTTTAGCAGCAATAAACACATCATTCACATATCTATGATATATCATTGTGGGATTATCTGTTTGTATAATTGGTATTACTTGTTTCTCATGGTAGTTTAAGAAGATGCTGGACATTATGCCACTAATGGCTAGGCCCATTGGCCATCCCTGCTTCATTTTATACCATTTTCCTTCAAAAATAGTGTGAATATTTTCATTCATCCATTCCATATTATTATAAATATTATGTAGACGGATTGGCTCTTCAAGCAGAGGGAGAATACCATCAATAGCAGAGCTATTAATGATACTCATGATCAGACCGAGCTATGCAAAGCATAATATGATCACATTTCTAGACCATGGCCCACCTTGACTGCTAGATTCAAACTCCTAACATCCAAAGCATTTTATTTGTTTAGAGGTAAACCTCAGACACCAGCTAATTACAAGAAATATCATGCCTGGCCAATATGCCCATAATACAGCACTTGAAATATCCCATGACTAGCTCACTCGAAAAAGTAATATAATAAACTGCTTTAATTAGTAGTATGAGTAAAAGAATTGACTGACAAATATTAATTTCCAAAAATAATTTATTTTAAGTACTTTAAGTTTGATTAGAGAACTAATTTATTCCTTTCTTAAATAAAATTATAATTGCATAATATTTCAGGCACATACATAATAATAACATAAAACATTAAATTAAGCATTTAAACATTACATCACACATACACATTTTCCATGAGTTATTTTTTTGTATGATTGGAAAGTTCTGGGAATATTTGCTGCTTACACTAACTGCACATAAATAGTTTTTTTTATGCTAGTTAAGAGTTCAGTTCTGTTGACTATGGATATTTCAAAGATTGCAATGGCTACAATATACTAATGACATTTATGGGAATAATAATAATAAAAAAATAATTACTGTTACCTATAGGATTTTTAAATGTTTCTCTGGTTATATGGCTGCTTCTTCCTGTATGAAGTGGGTTATACCAACCAGTTGAAATTTCGATTGTTGACAAAAGTGTTTCCTTGCTGCATTTCAGTACGGCAGACAAATGTTAGGAATGGCTCAGGTTGTTAGACATTCATTGTGGCTAATTAGGGACCTTGTGATATTCTAGGGTGGTCAGAGACTGGAGCACAGCGGCATTCTTCTTCGTATTAGCAATGCATATTTTTCTTGGTGTTTACAAAAATAAAATTTATTTGTACTGACTGGAATAACACTGCTGAAAAATTATCTGATCTGAAGATGACTTTTTTTCCAGACCTATTTATATACTATTACTCTTATTGTTCAGCTTGATTAACATTCTTTTTGATTAAATTTATTAATTAAATTCCCATTATCTGTTCACATTCCTTATTAGATTAATTTAGTTAGGATAAGATTTAACTTTTTAATTATTCCCATTGTTTATTTGTAGCCATCTTTGAATTTAACTTGACTTTTTATGTTACAAACTTTATTTTTAATTTTTTTAATTCAACTTCTTTTTATATGTATATATACACATTTTAATGTATTTTTAAAATCAACACACGCATTTTCCTATTTTCTTTTAAATAAATGAAAAGAGAAAATTTTTTGTAGTTTTAAGATTTCTCTTTTTTTTCTTTAATAGTTTAATTTTTTGCTAAGTTAGTTTCACCCAGGCTAATTGTATTCTTTTTTAATAAAACTAACTTTGTTAATACCACTTTCTTAATTTAGTGTAAATTATATTTTTTGCTAAGTTAAATTTTCTCCTTCCTCTAATTACTCTTTAAACTTTCTGAATTATATTTCTCTTTCTTAAACTTTTATAATGAATTCTTTCAAACAAGTTTTATTTTAATAATTTCTTGATAAAATAATTCCACAGTATTTTTGCTTAAACTTCTTTAGCTAATTATAAATTCTTTTGACATTAAAATTTTATGCTAAATAAAATTGCAAACATGTATCGCTGTCCAATAATGGTGCATTACACCACTCCCCCATCAAGAGTAAAATGCATCATTTTGACCATTTTATCTCTGGAGACTTCCTTAACATATTGTGAACTATTTACATTAATTATTATTTTTCTAAGTTTACTTTCTTTACTGGTGATTTGGAACTACATATGCTGAGGGCAATCTTCTTTGATTATACTTTTTTTCTTTCTAGGCTGACATTACTTACAATGATCTTGTACTGAATGACGATCATGAGGACAACATTCCTTTCTAGTGAGACAGGGATTTTAAGACGAGGAAGATGCAGAGTATGCTGGCTTATACTGATTTACAAACATATGAAACAAAGTTTTGTATGCCAGATTTTCCTACCGGATGTTGGGAAAAGAAAAGATCACTGTGATTTGCAGGATTCCTTGTCTGACCAATTCGGCTTACACTTTGGAAATAATATATGAAATATGAGGACTCTCCCCCAAAGAAGTGATCCACAGCTTATTCTGGTTCCCAGTGTGCATATTTAATATAAGAATAATGAATGGGCTCAGAACTTTCTGAGAATCTTCACCCTGAGAATATATTCCCTGGTAGTCTGTTGTGGGTACTATTTTTATCCAGCCTACAGCCTTACACTTTCCCTCTTCCCTAAACTCAATTCTATACTTCCTACCCTCCATTATTTCTATTACAATTTCTACAGCATTCTTAACTTAAACTTAGATTTATTTATATTATTTATTATATTAACCCTTACAAATATTATTTTAAACCCTTTATTTAACTTTCTTTTATTAACCTGCAAGTATTAAAAAAAAACTATTTTATTTTATTATGCTACTTTTGTTATTATTTTTATACAGATATTTTATTTTACTTATTTATTTAACTCGATTTTATTATATGTATTTTCTTTATTTTTTTTACCTACTTATTCCTATTAACATTACTTTAAACCATTTATTTGATCTATTTATTTACAAAGACTTTTTCTTCTTAATATGGGTGTGCAAAAAAAGTCTCTTATCCAGTGATGCCTCCATTATTATTATTTTCTGAAAACATTTCATTCATTTTTTTTAATTTATTATTTTAGTTTTAAATAATGAAATTATCATATTCAGGTTTATCACCCACATCAAAATTTTATTCAATTCATTATCCATTTTCAGTCTTTTGTTTCTTTCCATTTTTTTAACATTCCGTTCATTTACTAACCCCTAAACTCGGTCAGGTGGTTCTTTCTTCCTTTCTATTAACTTTTTAATATAAATTACTTTTCCCTTTTTGTCTCTCACTTGCCTGAAATCTATTATCTTATCTCTTTCACATTCTGTTCTATTTCATATAACTGAAAACCTATTTTTCTGAGCAAAACTCCACAGTTCTTCAAACTATCTTACTTTCTTACTGATCGCATTGATAACAGTCAATGGAAAGAATTTATTTTCTAAAGTTTTTTTGAATGTATTGAATAGGATTGCTTTGTAGATGGCTTCTATTTCTACTTTAAACTCATATTGCCTAATCCACTTATTTCTAATCTCTTGAGCTGTATTTTGTAAATTTTCTACCCCACTATCTATCTGTATCCAATCTCTACAAATTTCTATCTCTATTTTTATCTTGCCTGTTCTAACATTATCTTGTTCTATTTCTGCTCTCAATTCCTTTATGCTTTCTTCTACTATCACTTTTTCCTGGCTTTCTTCATTCAACTCTTTCTCTATGGCTTTTATGGCTCTGTGATGTCTCTCTATTTTCCTCATTATTTCACCCCTCATTGCCTTCATTTCTCTAATCATTTCTCTAATCATTTCTACTTTAAACTCTGCCAGTATTGCTTGCTGACTTTGCTTGAATTCCTGCCTTTCTTTCATAATATTTACCATCATTTTCATCATCATCTGTGTCTCTGAAATCTCTTCTTCCTCTACTACCTGTGGTTTTTTAAATGAGATCGTGCTTTCATCCAATATTGTATTTTGATTGATTATTTCTGTACTCATATTTTACTTTTTTTTTCCAGATATTTATTCAAAACATACTGCTGACTTCAACCCCCTTAGTCTTATCGTCTCTATATGTTCTCAGAAGCATTTAGCCTGTCCAAACATATATCTGCTGCGATTATATTATTTACATAATTATTATTATTCATTTAATTCTTTTAATTTCTATAAAAAATTCTATTCAACTCTTTTCAGCTAAGGAATTTTTTTTTTCCTGATTGGATTCTAAAATTAATTTATTTTCAACAACACAAGTAAAATATATTTATTTATCTTTACTTAAAACCCCCTTTACATTTTCACTCTCTTTTCATTTAGAAAGAAAAAATTGTTTTGGTCAATTCTTTAATTTAAATTATACCACTTTAAAACTCTTAATTATATGCAGTTTGATGTTTTTTTAAATTTTCATTTTCTTTAATTTTATTTGACATATGATTAATTACTGCCATATGACAGTTCTGCACCCATGTTGGATGGCATTTGAACTGGGTGGGAGATGATCAAATAAAAAACAAAATATAGAATAAAATTTTCTACTCTTTAATATAAACAAGAAAATAAACAAAAATAAAACTTACTCTTTAATAAAAACAAACTTGCGAAAGTATTATAAACAAATTGTTGTCTTCATTTTGTATATAAAAATATGATACAATTATTTATTATAAATTTGATGCACTCCAGCTGCAATTTAAATATTACAGCACCTGATCCCTCAGGCAGAGAAGCATAATACCAGAGGTACATGTAGCCAGACTGTGGTTTAGACAAGGTATAACCTACAGCCATATTTCCAGATTACAGAACTTCTCCACTGCTAAATTCAAATCCTGTCATTCAAAGTACATTATTTGTTTTGAAGTAAACTTCAGACACCAGTTAATTACAATAAATAACTAACATATCCTGGATGACAGCTACTAACTCAGCACCTGAGTATCCCAACTAAATCAATGGAAAACAAATATAATAAACTGCTTTAATTAGTGGTATGAATAAAAGAATTGACCGAAAAATACTAATTTCCAAAATCAATTTATTTTAAATATTTTAAATTTGATTAGAGAACTAATTCATTACTTTCTTGAATAAAATTATAATTGCGTAATATTTCAGGCACATACATAATAATAACCTAAAACATTAAATAAACATAAACATTAAAACATTATATTATGCACACACATTTTCCATAAGTTATTTGTTTGTATGATTGGGAAAGTTTTGGGAATATTTGCTGCTTACACTAACTGCACATAAATAATTCTTTTATGCTAGTTAAGAGTTCAGTTCGGTTGACAATGGATATTTCAAATATTGCAATGGCTACAATATACAAATGACTCAATGGGAATAATAATAAAATAAAAAATAATTATTGTTACCTATAGGATTTTTAAACATTTCTCTGGATATATGGCTGCTTTTTACTGTATGATGTGGGTTCTACCAACCGGTTGGAATTTGGATTGGTGATGAAAGTGTTTCCTTGCTGCATTTCAGTCCAGCAGACAAATGTTTAAATGGCTCAGGTTGTTAGACATTCATTGTGGCTAATTAGAGACCTTGTGATATTCTAGGGTGGTCAGAGACTGAAGCACAGTTGCGTTCTTATTAGCAATGCATGTTTTTCTTGGCATTCACAAAAATAAAATTTATTTGTACTAACTGGAATAACACTGCTGAAAAATGATCTGATCTGATGATGACTTTTTTCCAGGCCTATTTATATACTATTACTCTTATTGTTTAGCTTCATTAACATTCTTTTTGATTAAATTTATTAATTAAATTTCCATTATCTGTTCACATTACTTATTAGATTAATTAGGATAAGATCTAACCTTTTAATTATTCCCATTGTTTATTTGTAGCCATTGCTAATTAATTATTTCCATTGTTTATTTGTAGCCATCTTTGAATTTAACTTGGCTTTTTATATTACAAACTTTATTTTTCATTTTTTTAAATCAACTTTTTTTTATACGTACACATATATACACATTTTAATGTATTTTTAAAATCAACACATGCATTTTCCTATTTTCTTTTAAATAAATGGAAAGAGAGATTTTTTTTAAATTTTTTGTTAAGTTAGATTCCCCCAGACTAATTGTATTCTCTTTTAATAAAACTAACTTTAAAAGATGGCGCTTTACCAAAACCACCGAACAAGTGTAAAATTTGTTTACATAAACGAAAAAAGAGTCAGAATTAACTACCTCTTTCATTTGCTCACCCCCAGATCAGCTGATTTCAAGCTGGTTTGCTCTCCTCAGTGAGGGATAGAGTATAGAAACTAGATCTAAACACTGACTCTCAAGTGTTTATGCAAAACGTTTCTATCAGATTGCAAGCGTGAATTTTTCAGACCGGTAAAGTCTTCAAACTCAGCCTAGCACACTTGTTTGGTGGTTTTGGTAAAGCGCCATCTTTTAAAACTAACTTTGTAAATACCACTTTCTTAATTTATTGTAAATTATATTTTTTGCTAAGTTAAATTTTCTCCTCCCTCTAATTACTCTTTAAACTTTCTGAATTATATTTCTCTTTCTTAAACTTTTATAATTAATTTTTTCAAATGAGTTTTATTTTAATAATTTCTTGATAAAATAATTTGGCAGTATTTTTGTTTAAACTTCTTTAGCTAATTATAAATTCTTTTGACATTAAAATTTTATGATAAATAAAATTACAAACATGTATTGCTATCCAGTAGCAGTAATATATATATATATATATATATATATATATATATAGAAGTAAACGGAATATTGGAAGTGAGTTAATTTATGATAATAGTAAGGAAAGTAGTTTATTGTTTAAGGCTTGAACGGGATCTTTAGCAACAAGAGAATATACATGTAAATGGAAAACTATGGGTGATTTAGTGTGCAAATTGTGTAAGGAAGGTATAGAAAATATTAGGCATCTGTTGATTGAATGTAAATGCTTGAAAGCAGAAACGGTACAGATAATGAAGTTATGGGAGAATAGGTATGAACAAAGTGACTATACAGAAAGTGAGTTATTAGTTTTTATGCTGAGTTTGCGAAAAGATAAGGGGGATTTAGATTTAAAGGCCATAGAGTTGACAAAGATTATGTTGTGGAAATGGGATGGGGCAGAATATGGGAAGACTTAGAGTGGGGAATGGAAAATAAAGTGGCTAACAGGTTTATCTGGGCATAGTTGCTGAGATATTCTTGACTTTGTTTAAGGAGAAGCCAAATACATCACATCACATCAGTACAATATATATATATGGATAAACTTTTAGACAGAAAAAAGTTATGAGTAAAAATATTTAAGAACTTTTAATTTCTACTTAAAAAGAATGTATCTTTAAAAGTTCTTGAATATTTTTATTTGTAACATTTTTCTGCCTAAAAGTTTCTCCATGTATATATGTGTATAAAAGAAAATTTAACCATTAGTCATTACTAACACACTCGTACAAGCATGTTATATATATATTGTAACCGGATCAGCTGCCAACCTATATGATCAATTATAACTATTTCCTGATGAGCATATTGCAGGATGGAAACAAAGATTGGCATTACCCAATGTTTATCTTACCACCCTACAACAATATTTCCTGCTCCTCAGAGAATGTAGCATTAAAGAGACTGGAAACATCTAGAAAGGTTGTTTGCTTGGTTTCCCAAATGGTACCACTAGACTTCCAACTTACCACAACCTTACTTACTTATTCATATCTGGTTATGCTGAACATAGCTCAGGAGGCATGAGATTCTTGTGAAGAAATGCAATAAATGATGAGTGATGTGAAATGAAACTGACTAGATAGATTAGTTTTAGATAACAATTATTTATTTATTTGGCAACAAAAGTTATTGACAGTTCATCTTTGGATTGACATTTTCCTATATGCACATATGTTCCTAGGTCAGTTTGATTTACATTTAATCATTCTTTTCATAATCATCGATGATTGGTGCAATAAGTCCTTCAACTATAAGTTTTGTACAAAATATTCATCCTTGATTGTGGTATCTGGATGTAGCTCTCGGTCATTCATCTGGGATCCACGTATATGGATATAAATTCAAGTCATTCATCTTTGATTCAGGTGTCTGGGTTTAAATTTGAGTCATTCACTTATATTAAAATATTAATTCTCTAATTCAGATTTGTAGATTTAAATCATTTATTTACTTAATTCATCTTTAATCCAAGTGTATGGATGTAGGTTCATGTCATTCATTTATATTAAAAGATTAATTCTTTAATTCAGATTTATAGATTTAAATCATGCATTTACTTAATTCATCTTTAATCCAAATGTATGGATGTAGGTTCATGTCATTCATTTATATTAAAAGATTAATTCTCTAATTCAGATTCATAGATTTGAGTTATCCATTTACGTAATTCATTTTAATCTGGGCATATGGATGTAGGTTCAAGTCATTCATTTATATTAAAAGATTAATTCTCAAATTCATGTTTGTAGATTTGAGTTATTCATTTGTTTAATTCATCTTTGATGTAGTTGTATATTTGAAGTAATCCCTGTTTATATTTGAAGTAGAAACATTCAATTTAATTTTTCTATTGAAGCGTTACAAATTCTGTTTTCACGTATATATAAATACATCTTTGATTTAACTCACATATTATTATATTTTTCATTTATTTTTAAATCAATATTCTTAAGTTCTTAAAATCAGTATAATTATTTATTCTTTAAAAGTTTATTTTCTTACATTTCATTTGATAAATCAACCATTTGAATAATTGCATTTTATTTTATATGTTAATTATTTCAACAAATATGTTTTCAAAATATATTTAAATATTATAAATGTATCTAAATTTTCCTTACTTTGATATTTAAATCTTCACACCAAGAAGGGATTGACTTGGGCCGAATGGCACACTGAATTACTGCTGCTGTTAATTGGGTATGTTTTCTGATTTTCCTGCGCTTTTCATATGTTTGGAGAAAGAAAAACTGATTTCTACTCACTCATACTGGAGTTTTACAAATTAATAATGCACTTTTCCATTATTCATTTATCCAGTAACTAAAAAATTTTCTTATTTTGATGATAACTGTGGTTTCCAATTTGGTTGTTTTAGAATTCCAAAAATTAACGAATTGCATAGCAATGACTACAATTTTCAACAGGTCTCACTCTTGACCATCTTAATAACTGATTGTACTGTAACTGTCACTGTAGCTTACTTATTTAATTAAGCTGCTCCTTTTATTTCTTCTGCTTCCCGTGTTTCTTCATCTACCAACATGTTTTTAAAAAACACCTGATTAATAGCTTAAGGTGACGCTATCTTAAAGTGTTTTTACATTTAAATCTGAAAACATATAGCTCTAAAATAAATTGTATCTACTATATTTTAAATTGAAGATTTATCAATTAATGATAACAATTTATTAATTAAATGCTTTTATATTTTTTATTTTACACTTTTTTTATTTGTTTTTATAACACAATTGGAAAAGTGATTTTAATTTACTGTCATTTGCTTTTTTATTTAAATTTTTATTTACTGAACCTCTTCAGTTTTATTTTTAATTTTAACTACTTTAACTGGGGAGGGAAATAAATCTTTAAAATATATATGTGAAACAGCATGTCTGTTTCAATATATTGTACCAGTCAAAACATGTATATCCAACTAACATGAGCTGGAACTCACAAACCGTACTTCAAACCCAGTCCAGCCTGAGATTTAGGTCAGGGACTAGCCTGGATTTGAACCCACTCTCTAAGCCCCAGATCTAACACCTAATGAATAACATAATAGTGATGGCACATGAGAATTAATTTTAATCTAACCCACTAGCAAAGCGTGAGAAGACAATGAGACATCTATTACTATGACTAAACTAAAATATATATAAGCATGGCTGTAATATGTGGAAGTGGAGAAAAAGGAATTCAAACTACTCAAATAAGTTAGACAATAAAAATATAGTTTAATGTAATGACAAATTATTTACATACATTTATAAATTAAGTATATACATTAGTATGTGCGTGAATGAGCAAGCGGTCTACCAAACGATAGATAATTATATATTGTCATTCATGCTATATTTCTCATATGCTCTTTATTAGCTAAATAATATATTATAAATAAGCACACATCTTTGGTGAGTCTCATATTAAGATGCCTATCAACTATTAGAAAGAATTACATAATATTGCCATTAACACTTTGACTTACGGTTCTGAAACATGGTGACTAACATTATTACTTCGGGAGCATTCTGAGATTCATTACAGATATAATATAAACCATTTTCATGCCATTAGGGTCATGAAAATACATAAAATACATTTGAAAACACGGCAAAAATACTTAATGAAAATTCTGTTAATTAGCGCTGGTAAGAAGAATGCATATTTTCCCCAAGGCATAAAGATACTCTTAAATACAGAAATATGTTACAATGGTGGGATTGTATAAGACTGAAATAAATTTAATTATTAAAACTAGAAGTAGTTGCCATTTGTATATATATTTAAGCAGAGCGCAATTTCAGTATTATTACAGCACTAAAACTAGGTCATAAGCAAAAGAAATAATAATAATATGAAGTTTGGGTCATACTGACATAATAGCCAAAAGAATAACTAAGAGGAAACTGCCATGCTTCTGGATGAGAATGATGTCTAAGCCCGTTTCTTGGAAAATTCTTAGAGAAAAGTGGATAGGCATGGCGTGGCCCAGACTTTTGCTGGTATAACTGATGTGAGAGGCCCTTTATTTACGAAGAAGTGAATATGCATAGCATGTGCCAAACTTGCGGGATCACTGCCAGAGGCATTTTATACGGAATAAGTCCCCATGGGACAAGACAGAATGAGAAATCTATGGGTTCGATCTTGTCATAACCCCCAGATTAGATTAGAAGCACATAATATATATATATAATTCACGAAGATAGGCCGAATGTCAGTAATGCAGTAATGATAAATGTCACTAACGACATTGAATAAGTTTTACTGCTTTAAAATAAATGACCCTTGTTTGAATACTATAATTTATATAAATAATATGCTATGCCGCTATAATATATATATAGAGAGAAGATTTCATTTAATAAAATATACATGAAGATTTTATTTAGTAAAAGAAACATTAAGATTTACCCCCATCCCTTTTCTGCTATTTTTAAATAAATCAATCCCACCTTCGTTGATTTTACAATAACTGGAATATATAAATACTGTATTTGATATTTTAAGCATATACTATTTTAAGAGTATAGAAAAAAAATAACTAGCAGTTATATAGAAAACAAATAATCGGTCACCTTTTCAGAAATGAATAAATAATATTTTAAAATTTCAAAGCGTTAATTAGCTAAAGTTCTGGATTCACCCCTGATAGAAAATCCAGAGTTAAACATATATATTTTTTTATACTAAAACATAAATAAAATGTTGACTCGTAAAACAATCTGGCGAGCGTATTAATTAATAATGCGTTGTTTTAAATGGACGTTAAAAACCTTAATTCATGAAGGTTTACTTAAAAGAAGAAAAGATTTTAGAAATTCAACTCATCAGATTGTTTGAAATTGGCACATTAATAATAACTAAAATAGACATATAAAATTAAGTGATAAATAACTATAAATAAATGACCACACCAAAATTAAAGAAAGTGAGCATATGAGAGAAAATTAGATTTAAAGAAATTATTTGAGAGCAATTTACATATTATATTAGAAATAAAGTTAAATAATACATTAGAAGAAGAAGTCTTGATAATAGAGATTGAGATTAGTTAGACTAGCTTTACTTGCGGCTTGAAAATTTACCTTGCATTATTTTAAGAGTCCATATTTTAAAGTCTGCTCATGCATGGCAATTGGTTCTGAAATAACAGCAAGCTTTTATTTAGCATTCCAAAGTTCTCCATCGGGCCTTTACTTCATTCTACAGGAGCATAATGACACAGTGGCGGCAGATGATGACCCAACAGGGCCGAGAAGGGTGGTGGATTTATTACTATATCATTTTTAGTTTCACAATGATGTTAACAATCAGTTCTCACTAGAGTAGCTAATCTCCTCTGTCCTGTGATTCAAAATTCAGCCATTTTATACATTTTCTTTATCGATTGTTTTTAAAGATGCAACAGTAAGATAACGTCCAAAAATAAATTCAAATCTATTTCCAGATTAGAAATAGATTTGACAAAATGTTTATAACAAAAGTATCTTTAATCTTAGTCCCATTGTTATTTTAAGTAAAAACTTTAATTAAAAATACCTTCCCCAGATTAAAACAATAGTGTTTCCAACCCTTTAATTATTTTTAGACAATCAACTGTAGCATCTTCCATATTGGTTTTTATAAAATATACATTTTAATAAAAAAAAAAGGTACTTTAAAAAGAAAAAGTTTAAAAATGACTTATAATAAAATATTTACAAAAAATCAATATTTTGTTAGTATTTTGCTCCTATATATATATATATATATTTGAGCCGCACCTATATATTTTAATAAAAAGAATTAATAATCATAAAATTAATAATAATAAAAATGTTAATTTAAAAGTTAAAATTTTATAATTCAGGTGTGCATCTCAGATATATATATAAAATATATATATATACATGACAAAAGGAGTGGGATGGGATATAGGCTAGTAGGTGGAAACATGAAGCTCAATCTTAAGCTAAGATTGACTGCTTCAATATATAGTTGTCACTCATGGAGCTGTATTCTTTAACAGCTAGATGTAACAGTCTGGATATCGCGAGCTTCATAAACAATTAGTAAAATCATCATCTCAAAGTTTATTTACTGATTACATTGTCAACAGAAAACTATTAACACAATACGAGACTGAAGTTGGCACTAATTGTATTTCCTCTTGTGATGAATCTGATTTTTTACCAGTTCACAAATGAATATGCATATTGTCAAATAGTGATAATGATTAAAATATGTTTGAAAAAATGTAAAATAAATTACACATAAAAACATATTGTTTTGAATAAAATTAAATAGTTAATAAAAAAAGTTTGTCTTGTATCAATTTTTTTCAAATATTTGTAAATTTTTATTAGTCATATTTTATTTCCTTATTTTTTTTATGCGAATTTTAAAGTAACTTTACCTTGTTGCTTTGATTTTATGCGATTTCTGAAAATTAAGGAATATATCCCACATTTTTCAATGTAAATTAAGTCTATTTTTGTGTGATTTTTTTAATGTAGGTTTTCTGTGGAACCTATCTACTGCATAAAAAGAGACCCAGGTGTATTCGCTAAAAAAATTAATATGTTTAATAAATGATTGTTACACAGAGGCAAAACTCTCTATATTGTAGCATCACTCAGTGCAAGCCAGAGTAATCAATGGATACAGAAAGGTTTGTGCATAAAATCCCTACCTAGTGCCTACTTATCCACTATCTGCAGTCTAATTTCTAGCTTGTGGCTTTCATCAGTGAGAAGCCTTGGATCTGAGAGCACTGCACTCAGATCTTAAGATTTAATGCTACCCTCCAGCAGCCACCTTTTACCAATATTAGCTAAGTATAAAACTAACGGTGATCATGTGATGTTTAGTGTTCTAAATGACTATTAATGAACGCATACAAGATTATTAACAGTGATTTATTATGTTAGCTCAGAAAAGAAGGAAATAATTTATAGTTGAATTACAATGTTTAATATAAACAAATATAATTTTTATTTCTTGACATTACCAAAACTTCAATCAGAAATTCTGTTTAGCCACTTTGCATGAGCATGGCAAAAATACCTTTATATCATTCCTTCCATATAAGTTTTTTTAATTAAGACAAATACCTTGAACATTATATAAATCTTGAAAATGTATTTGATTTTATGGAAAATATTGAGGTCATTATATGAATTCTTGTGGATTCAAACACATTTCACATGAAATTGAGTGGTTTATCATTAAACAGCAAATGTTGTGGTTGTTGTAGAATCTTTTGCAATATTATGGTATTAATTATAGCATTATTTGAATTTTTAGATATCTTAAAAGTGTTTCTCTCATATATAATAAAACCACAAATATTGTGGATGCTGCATGACCTTTTCAAATTTTTTTTATGTTGGAACATATGGAAAATATTCTGAGTATTATACATTTTTTTATAGAATTTATCAGGAACTAATTTTCCAGAATCAAAGTTATCTTTCAGCTTATCATTTATTTTCATTTTAAACTTTTCTATAATTTCTAAATTGCTTGTGAATTTTTACAAATTTTATTAACTTCATATTTATATATCCACAGTAACTGCATCCACTTCGAACTCTTCCATTATATTTGTATTTATTTTAATCTCTTCTCTAATCATTGCTGCAAAGATAAAGTCTTTAATAATTATTAAACTAACATGAGAGTCTACTCTAGTTTCTATGTCAGTTTTGAATTATTCTGCAGCTATGTTCATTTTAATACAACAATTCTTTCATCCATTTTTACCTCTTTTATAATATCTATGAAAAATTTCCATGGATGAATTTGAATTTCTTTCCATTGCATTTATATAGATTCTTATTTTTTTGTAATGCATTCACTTCAGTTTCTTCAACTAGATTCAGATGACCTGTCTCATTCATTATAATAATATAATAAGGTTGTGGTATGCATACATTGTTTTTTGCAAAATTGTTAGTATCATTCACAGTCTTTAATTTTTTTTCAATCAGTATCATTTCTTTCTTTTTTTGCCTTAAAATTTTTTATAATTATTATTTATTTTTTAATATTTTTGTTTAAAAATGGTATTTTCTATTTTTTTAAATTATTTTTTAGTTGATATTTCTTTCTTTATGGTGTTTTATATCTTCTATTTTTTTTTTTTTTTTGACTTAAGAAATTAACCTTTTTTTACATTCTCTATATTTTCTAGTGTTTTTTTTTTTACAACATTTTTCTTCTTTTTTTTAATATGTTTTTCATGTATCATTCTTCTTCATCCATCATTTCCTTTTTCATTTTTATTCATTTTATGAACATCTATATGCATATCTCCCTAATAGAGATTCATCAAAATGTCTAGAAAATTATTCCCTACCAATACTTTTCATGATATTTATTTTCTTTTATTGAAAAAATAAATTTTCTTATTTTTGATATAACATAAGACTTTGAAATCAACCACTTAATTCCTTTTAGATGTTGCTCAATATTTATTTTTTACCTAATCATTTTACCTATGATTATCTTTGTTTTTATTTTTATTATATTACTTTATGTGTTTAATTATTTTCTTTAGAATGTAATCATTCTTATTAATATTTCCTTTGGTTTCTAATTTTATTGCCTATCTATTGTTCTCCATATATATTTAGTACCACTGTCACCTTCAGATATATTGTAATGAGACATAGTAAATCACTTTGAATTCTTAGTTGCATAATATTAGTTGACCTATATTAGCATTCAGTGCATTTTAAAAACATATTAAAATTCATTTAGCACACTTTTTTTTTCAAGTTTTGCCAATGGCCATATAATAGGGTTGAAATGTTGGAGGAAAATTGAAATAAAAAATGGTTTCATAAAATAAACCAAGATTTGCAAAGAAAAAATGTGTTAAATGAATTTGAAAACGTTTTTAAAGTATATTTAAATTAAACCACTAAACATCACATGATCACAATTTCTTATGCTTGCTCATAACTGTTATTAAAACAGGCAAAACTCTCCATGTAGTACTGCCACTCAGTACAAGCTAGAATAATCAATGGATGCCAGATGGCTTGTGCATAAAATCCCTATCTAGTGCCTACTCAGCCATAAGCTAGAAACTAGTCAGAAGATATTGGATGAGTAGGCACTAGATAGGGATTTTATGTACAAGCCTTCTGGCATCCATTGATTACTCTGGTTTGCAATGAGTGGCACTACAGTATGGAGAGTTTTGCTTGTTTTTATATTTAAATTAGTAGGTCATATTTCAAAAATGGTGAAATACTTATTCTTAATTTTATTAAATTATATATTAGATTTATTATCATATAAAACTGTTTTAGTCTTTCATGTGTCTAGAGCATATTTATTTATTCAACTCTTAGATAGGGTAACTTTTTATATATAATGGAAAAGAGGATGATAAATATATGAATATAATCAGATCTCATAGTTGAGTAGCCAAATTGATAATATGACAAATATGATTAAATGATAGTGATGGTGATTAACTAGAATGAGAGTAACAATACTGATTTAAATAATTCTATTAGGTAGAAAAGGGAAGATAATTTAACTGTATACTATATTATTCAAACGGAAGTCAACCTCTGACAATGCGCTATTTTTTAAATATTATAAATCTCCCGCATTCATCCGCCCATAAGAGTGGGCGGAGATTTGTAATATGTAACAAATAGCACATTAGCGGAGGTTGACTTTCATTTGAATAATTTCCGAATTTTCAGCACTTTGTAATAATAGATTTATAGGGTATATGAGCACAGACTTTCATACACCCGACCACTCTCCACACTATCTCATAACACTGATACACTTGATAGTGTGGAGAGTGGTCGGGTGTGTGAAAGTCTGTGCTCATATACCCTATATATTACATATATATATATAGACACAGGTATATAATAAGCCTGTGTGTTTTAGTTAATAATAGATTTACTATATACTATATCTAAGTTTGAAACAATGAATATATACTATATCTAGATTCTTATTAGTGAATGGTGAATACTGTATATATTGAAAAGAATAGTTCATTGGCAATTTTATTCAATTAACAAAATCAGGCTGAGGAAAAGTAGGTAGTAATTTAAAGTTGGTGACAAAGGGAGAGTTAGATTATAGCTTAATGGATCATAAACATAATTTAATTAAACTTCACAATTTAAGATTAACATAGTAACATCTACACGCGCACACACACACACTTTCATTAAATTATTTATGTGTGCATTTTTGATTGCTTATAAAAGTAGAATTTTGTGACATTAATTTATTCGATAAAAAGTTTAAATTTATAATATTAATTTAGTAATAGTTTTAACAAGGCTGTAAACCTTAGCAATGAGCGTCTGAAAAAATCGTCACTAGGGACCTCTGTAGGTCTTTAAAACACATGCTTACGCTATGAAGAAAAGAGAGCGTTTAATAAAATTTATAATTACAACTTTAATATTAATTTAATTAATGGAAAAGTTTAAATTCAGTTCTAGAAACATTATTTTAAATACACTTTTAAAAAAAATTAATGATCGGTTCATTATGAGATTTGTGTGGTTTTTGAAATCAAGGTAATTAATTATTAGATTTTTGCATTTTTCTTGAAAAACAGTGATTGATTAATTTAAATCTGCTGGGTATATGGAGATGATGAATAACCTAAACTTGTTTTTTATTTCCATATAAGGTAAAAAATAATAATAGAAAGGAATGCAAGTTTATTATATTCTCAAAGGTGGTACTCATGTAATTATATAAAGATGAAAGGGACTTTTGTTCAGTCATCTTAGGCAAGCTCTCTGAAGTAATCTGTGTTCAAATATATTTCTTGGATTTATTTCCATAACGGGGTAACTATTGGGAAAAACTCATAAAAACCTCAGTGCCAACTAAAGTAGATGATAAATAAAAAGAAGCCATGAATGTGTAAATAAAAATCCCTAGAATATATTTTATTTGGATTGCCTACCTCAGCTCTTAAATAGTATCCTGGGTATTACCTTTTATGCTTATCTACAGTTCTTGGCTCAACTGCAAGAATTCATCAAAATAAGAAAATTAAAATAATTACAGCTTTTCTTATATATGGTATTGCAAGAAATATAAAATTGACAATATTTAAAATACATTAAAATTCAAAGATGATTTGTACTGGTACTCAAAATTCATTTGAAAATGTACAGACATTGCAAGAAGCTAAACAACCAGTTTAAAAGGCATTTAACACTTCAAGTGATCTATAGATTTTTTTATAGACAACCCCTCTCTTATATCAATCATTTAAATATTTAGTTATTTATATTACACTTTTTTAAAAAATTTCTTTTGGTATTCATTAATTTTGTGAATATGAAAAATAAAACAAAAAATAAATAAATTTTTTTTTATGATAACCTTATATTATTTGTCTTATATAGTAACCTTTCTTACATTTTCTTTCAATATAGTCAAAATACATTTTAAAATATTAAGGAAGACTTATAAAGGGATGGAAGAGTTATTCTAATGCAATGGCTTTGCATAATTAGTTAGGTTTGTCATGATAGAGAAAATTTGTTTCCTATAAACTTATGTAAATCTGATGTGTTATTTTATATGTTATCTTTATGAATCTTTAGGACAAAATAATTTTTGTGAAATGTATAACTTATTGTGTATGTAAAAAATAAATATAAAGTATTGAAAATAATATGAAAAGTGACAAATGGTAGAAAAAATATTTACTGTTTATAAGTGCATTAAAAATCAGAAATAATTAGATTTCTTAATTATTAAAAATCATTTGACATTAATGCATGTATATATGTGTGTGATCATTTATATATAAGGCAGAATTATATTCATTAAATGCACATTTTTGGAAGTAAATTATATTATTTAAATATCAGATAAAAGATATTATGCATTAGTAATTTTGAAAAGAATACTTAGATATTAGATATGCTATGATGAAAGGTGACAGCACAAACAAATTTCTAAATAAAGACTGAATTAAATGCATTTACAATGTTGTAAAAAGGAAAATAATTACATTTTTATGTGAATATTAGATATTGTTTCGATCAAAGAAAGTTGTTAGTCAAAATATTGTTTTGCTGCTAATTTTACATTTTAAAGAAGGGGATACTTTTGTTTGCATTTTGCATGACATAAAAAACTTCAGCTCATGCAGTGATTGTAACAAACAATCATTGTTTTTTATTGGAATAAATTTATATTGCTAAAATTGTACTTGTTTGTTTTTCACTTATCAACATTATAGCTCACCATTTTGTGTTAAAGAAATTAATTGATGAAGATTGTCAGATTCTGTGCGGACATTATTTTACAAAATCACAAAGTTAGAAAGTTACTGCTGCATTAATATGTATGTGATAGTTCACAGCAGGTCTAATGTATAAGTAATTTAAAAATTTTATATGGACATTTGAAATGTAAACTTCTTATGATTCTCCCTTAATTAAATGCAATAGAGTTAAAGAGAAAGCAAATATTAAGTAATAAGAATTTATTTTTGATTCAATGTCTGAAGAAAAAAAGTGTAATAATTAAGACTTTATCAACAGTATTGGATACCATTTGGATTAATCATGCTTGATTGCTAGCAGATGATTTAAAGAATTAAATGCAGACTTGTACATGCATTTATGTTATGGAATATTGATTATAAGATGTTCGTTTATCATATGTTGTAGCCATGTCAGTTTTATGAATTAATAGAAGGATTTATCAGTGATTTATTTTCATTTGCTTTTTACAGTTAACAAAGCCCTGTACCATGATCTCTACTTAGATATTTAAATTAAGGAAGTTATAAATATTGTATTAGTGATAAACTGATTTATATTTTGCCATATGCAGTTAATGTAGCCTTGCTATAAGTATCCATCATATCTTGCATGTATTCATTATATTTGGTGAATATTGTTCGATGATAAAACCATATCTATTTCTTAATAATTTTATTAATTAATTCCATGTATTTTAATTCTAATATCTTTTAATTGTATTATTCAGTATGGGCAATATCATTAAGGTGATGATCTAAAATGACTGATTATGATAGTTAAAAAAATTTAAAATTTTGATTCAGAAATTATGTTAGTGGTGAGAGAATTGATGAAAGTTAGAGAGAAATCAGTTTCTAAAAAGTACTTCAAACTCTTGAATATATGCTCACATAAGTTAAATTTAAAATAGTATGTGACACAACAATGTTAGAGATACACAGGAGTTGAGAAGATAATTAGTATTAAATTATAAAAAACTTGGTAGTTAAACTTGAAAAATAAATTGTTCAAGGAAGAAATTATTAACATAATATCATATGAAAAGTTAATCTCATTAAAAAATATCTGTTATGACCAAATGATAACTTTGTGAAACTGATACAAAGAGAAGAGCAATCCCTTTGGAAAGTTGATGTATTTTATATATCAATTTTAAGTGCAAGGTATTCAATCATCATTCGATAATGTCATTGTACATAGTTTGTATATTAATAAATCTGTTGTGATGTTTATTAAGCTAATATTTTTTGGGGTGTTTTTTTTTAATTGTTGTTTATTCAATGATTTGTATTATATGATGGTTATGAAATGAAATGGAGAAGATGCACAAAGATGAATTAGGCAGTAAGCCTTTCAGATTAATGGTTTAACAACTTCCTTCTAATCTGGTTTATTAATAGAATTGCTCTTATTTTAAGGAATACATTACTGAAACCCAAGACAAAAGGAGATATTTCCAAGATAATTGGGGGTTAAACCTAATCTAAATCATCTTCTAGGTTCTGAAAGAAGCTGGTAGTGTCCAATCAAAATAGAAATAGCTGCTGTATACAAGAAACCTATAGCATTTTCTCTCCAGGACAATTTTATTTGTTTGACCATAGCAAGAATTAAATACACACATACATTTATATATATTTGAAACAATTTGTTTTTATTTATAATTATATATTATGTGAAGAAAATATTTACAAATATACATTTTAGTTTTTGACTTTACCAAAATCTCAATTATTAATTCTTAATTATTATTATTTTTTGTTTTATTTTAAAATCTACACAAACACGATGTAAATATCAGTATAAGTATTATACCAGAAATAGAAAATGCAACTTCTTTTTCTGATGACTCATATATACATATGAATACATTCAACATAATTTTCTTTTTTCTTTCCTCATGCATTGATTTCTTTATTTACATATCATACAATTTCCAACCTTCCTATACACTTAACAATATTAATTGTTTACACCAAAATTTTATTCTTACAGTTTTGAATGCCCTACAGTCATCATCAGAGCTATAATATCCAAATATATAATCATACAATTAATACATTATATTTATATACATAATCAAAAACATACATCTTAGCTTGACTATTATAAATAATCATTTTCCATTTTATTATTATACTCTTAATTAATGTTATTTATTTATTTATATTATTAAACTATGGTTGCAAAAAGGAGTTTGATATTAACTGAGAGGAGATCTTTTGATTCCTCTCTGAGGCCTTGAAAGAACCGAGCAGGGCAAATTCCTAATGTCCACACTATACATTGTTGTCATTGCAGCTGTTATTACTATGTGATTATTCATGTAGTATATGAACATGGATGGGCTGCTTGCCAACACACATTAGCCAGTATGGTGAGTTTATTGGCTTTTTATCTCTGAGTTTAAGACCAAAAAACACCATGCTTTTCTCAGTTGCCTGATAAGGCATAAAAAATGTATGTGTAAATGATAAATATTTTTCCAGTAGATATATAGAATCATGACAGACAGAAATAAATCATGGCTCTTATTCCCAGGAGGCTGTAAAGTCACCAACCAAGGCAGCCACGGTGGCTGAAGGTGGAGAATGCTAAGAATCCCCTGATTTGTGGACCCAGGCTGCCATTTGATGATGACTTTTTATTAGGTACTTACAACTGCAGATCACTTTCAAGTGAAGGAAGATTGAAGAATTAGAAGAATAACTGTTTTATATTAAATGGGACATTATTGGACTTTGTGAAGTTAGAAGAAAATGTGAAGAGACAATTGATTTAAAAATTGGACATGTATTCTACTATAAAGGCACAAATATTGGAAATACAAATGGAGTAGGATTTTAAAAAGTGGAAGAACAACATTGTGTAGATTGATGATATATCAGAAGAGTGGCAAGATTAGTTATACAACTTAATAGCAGATAATTCAGGTTTATACCCCAATAAGTTCTCATAGTGATGAAGTAGTAGAAGATTTTTATATGGAAAGGCTTTTCATCAGAGTAAACAACATTTTAAAATTGTTATGGGAGACTTTAATGCTAGAATTGGTAAACAAATGAAAGATGAAAGTCCTGTAGGTAATTTTGGTTATGGTAATAGAAATGAGAGAGGACATAGACTTGTGGAGTTTGCAACAAAAGAAAAACTTTATATTATGAATTCTTTTTTTGAGAAAAATGTTAAAAGGAAATGGACATGGAAGCATCCAAATGAAGATACAGCAGAATTGGATTATATTTTGACTAACAAAAAATACATATTTCAAGATTGTAATGTTCTTAATAAATTTAACACAGGAAGTGATCATCGATTAGTAAGATGTAAGATACGTGTTAATGCAAAACTAGAGAGACAAAAATTATTAAGAAAAACAATATTTACAGTTGATATTCCTAATCTTCAGAAACATTCTAATGACTTTAAATTAGAACTTACAAATTGGTTTCAAGTATTAGTAGATTTTGAACATGATTCAGATTTGAATGAAATTAATAAGAAAATAACCGAAACACTTATAAAAACTGCAACAAAGATATCTGGTAGAAATAAACATCAATTGACCAATAAAATTTCTACTGAGACTAGAGAATTTATGAAGAAAAGAAGGAATATGAAAATATACAAAAATGATGCATTAAAAAGGATTGAATACCTCAAATTTTGTAAAATGGTGCGGAAAAGAGTTGAAAATGATATAAGAAAGTATAACTGTGAACTAGCAAGGAAATCTATAGAAGAAAATAAAAGTCTCAAGAGTGTAAAACAACATTTTGGTATTGGTAGAAAATTTATATCTGCAATAAGAAAAAAAGATGGAATTATTACTAAAAAGAGAGATGACATCATGAAATGGGTAGAAGACTTTTATCAAGAATTATATAGTAATAAAGAATAAGTATCTCCTATATTTATTATATCTTCTGAATTGCCCAGAATTTTAAATGAAGAAGTGAGACATGCAATTAAATTTATGAAGAAAGAAAAAGCTCCAGGTGATGATGGAATTATAATTGATATATTAAAAGAAGAAGGTGAAGAAATAGAAATGTTTTTAGCAAAGTTATATACCAAATGTCTAAATGATAAAGATGTACCAGATGATTGGAAGAATGCAGTATTAATATTAATATTTAAAAAAGGTGATAAAGAAGATATTAGAAATTACAGACCTATCAGCCTTTTATCAGTTTTATACAAAATTTTTACCAAGATAATTACAACTCGTCTACAGAGAACATTGGATTTCCACCAACCAAGAGAACAAGCTGGATTTAAAAGTGGTTTTAGTACAGTAGATCATATCCAGGTATTGAGAGAAGTTATAGAAAGGACAAATCAATATGAGTTGCCATTATGCTTTGGATTTGTAGATTATGAAAAGGCATTTGATTCTATAAACATTTCTTCAGTGATTAAAGCATTGGATCATCAAGGTATAGATCCAGGATATTGTCATATTTTGAAGAATATTTATAAAAATGCAACAGCAACAATTAGATTACATAATGATACTAGGAGAGTCAACATTGAGAAGGGTGTAAGACAGGATGACTCCATATCTCCAAAACTTTTTACAGCAGTGCTGCAAAAAGTATTTTGTGGATTAAAATGGGAAGCTAAAGGAGTGAAAGTAAATGGAGATTATTTAAGTCATTTAGATTTTGCAGATGATGTAGTTGTTTTTGCAAATAATGCTTTAGAGCTGCAGGAAATGTTGCAGGAGTTATCAGATGAAAGTAGGAAAGTAGGACTAAAGATAAATGTTAAAAAGACTAAAGTAATGTTCAATGGATTTTCTCAAAATATGAAAATAAAGATTGATTATGATGAGTTAGAAGAAGTTAACAGCTACAAATACCTTGGTCAGATTATTAATACAGATGGAAACATAATGGATGAAATTAATCATAGAATTAAACTTGGTTGGAGTGCTTTTGGTAGAAATAACTTGATACTAAAAGGAAATATGCCTATGTGTTTGAAAAGGAAGGTTTTTAATAAATGTGTTTTATCAGTTTTTACTTATGGATCTGAGACTTGAACACTTAATAGAAGGGCAATACAGAGACTTCAGACCTCTCAAAGAAGTATGGAGAGATGCATGTTGGGAGTAACAAGAAGAGATTAAAAACGCAATAAGAGAACAAACAGGTGGTACCGACCTCATTGAAAAAATGAAAAGACTTGGGCTGGACATATTGCTAAAAGAGATGATAATAGATGGACAAATAAAATCTTAAACTGCATTTCAAAAAATTGTAAAAGATCCAGAAAGAGACCACATGTGAGATGGATGAAATAAGGAAGTGTGCAGAGGTGATGTGGAGAAGAGAAGCTAAAGATCAGAGAAGATGATTTAAACTTGGAGAGACCTTCATCCTGCAGTGAATTGATAATGGTTGATGATGATGATTATATTATTCTAAAACTCTTTATTATAATTTTAAAATTTTAATTTTTAAACTCTACTATTTAACCTATCATTTTATTATTATTATTATTTTATTTATATTTTTTTAATTATTTTTAAACTTTTTATTTTATTATATATTTTTAACTATTAATAAAATGATAGATTAAATAGTAGAGTTTATAGATTAAAGTTTTAAAATTATAAAAAATAATTTTAGAATAATTTAATAATAAAATAATATAAATAAATAAATTAAATTAGTTAAGAGTAGAATAATAAAATGGAAAATGATTAATTACTATGGTCAGGTTAAGATGTGTTTTTGATTATGTCTGTAAATATAATGTATTAATTGTATGATAATATATTTGGGTATTGTAGCTTGGATGATGAATGCAGGATAATCAAAACTGTAAGAGTAAAGTTTTGGTATAAAAAAATTAGTATTGTTAAGTGTATAAGAAGTTTGGAAATGGTATGATATGTAATACATTCAATATACAAGTAGATCATTCTTTGATCACCTGATGAATTTTCAGTTTAACAAAGACTATCAAATCTTAAGTTTTCTTAAGTATAGTTGAGATTGATGATGATGATTAAACTATGCTTTTTATAATTTCTTTATATAAGATATCCAAGTATATTTTACTGATAATCATATTTCAAATCATCTTAGAGGTTGTACTTAATTTTTATCCTAAAGTATTTTTTTAATAATGAAGATTCAATTACATTATTTTCTAATGTAAAATCACCTTCAATATTAAAAAAAAATTTAATAAATAATAATTAAAAATAAATAACTATCCACATAAAATATATCTGTTTATCATATAATATTTATATATAATAAAGTATCTTCAAGTTTTAAATTATTAAGGCCTCAATAATATGTATATCTTACTGTGGCTTCTTTGATAATTCAGTAAGCTTATCATAGGTGTAGCTTTATGCCTATATTGGTAATTTCAAAAATGTAAATAGTTTGTGTCTCGAGTGTCCTTTAAGTACAAATATATTGGTTGATTTTGGTCAATTTCTTTCTCATGTCAGTAATATTTTTCTTTAGTAAGCTGGTCATATAATCATGGGCAATAAGAAAAGTCTTCTGTTTGGGACAATATCTTAGACCCTCACTATTTCTAGACTCACTACAGATATTTTACATTGTTGAAAGAGCTGCAACATTTGGATTTAAGCTGGAACACTCTGGTTGACATAGCACACGAATCTCATCATTTCCATCATATAGATATCTATCATCATAGCTGTGATTGAAATAATACTGAAAAGTACTTTTCCAATCATACCCTTTGAGGACAAGTAAAAATCACAGACTTGGAGTGGTAAGAGTCAACTGCTATAATTCAAAATCTACCTAGTTTTGGTGAGTTTCTTTATTTTAGTAGCTACACAAATCTTGCTGTGCATTCTGATTTTTGACTTATATTTTCTCTTCTTATCCTTATATATAGCTCATGCATGACTCATGAAAGCAAATCTTCACATCAGTTTCAGAAACTTTCTTTTTTGCTTATAATTTAAGCAAATCTGTTTAATTACTATAAATTAACCACTTTTCTTTCTTTATTCTAATTTAAATTAAATTTGGTAATTACTATTAATCAACTATCTTTTGATCAATATCAGATGAAATTATTAAATAGATTTACAAAATATATTTCTTTTTTTTGAAGCACAAAAATTACTTTCTGATTTTGGAAACTCTTGTTTAAATTATTTAATTTGAACATTATACAATCTTTATTTCAATTCTTCTAAAAGAAGATATAAATATAGTCCACTAGAGGGAGCCTGGGACTCCAGTTCACACTGTGAAGAAGTTAGCTAAAATAGATAATTATAGAGAGAGAATGAAACTAAATAGTAAATTATTGGATGATATTAATAAAAGTGGAAGAGATGGGAGTAAAAAAATTTGGAATTACATTAAAAGGAGAAATTTAGGGGAGAGAGAGATAGTATTACTGGATGAGGAGGGAATAGAGTGTAGCTCTAGAGAAGAATTAGAGAGAATATTGAATAGTTATGTAATGGATATAGAAAAGATGTTAGATGTGAAGGACAGAGGGATACAAAATATGAAAGCATATAGTAATGGAAATATTACGTTTACAGAAAATGAACTGAATGAGGCAGGGAAGAAACTGAGAAGTGATAAGGCAAGAGGATTAGATGGATGGGCAGCACAGATGGTAATGAATTTGGGGCATAGGGCAAAAGTAAAGTTACTATCATGTTTTAATAAGATGGCACAGAAGAGAGTTTTTCCGGGTAATTGGAGTAATACAAGAGTAAGATTATTATTTAAAGGAAAGGTAAAGATCATAGAAAGTTAAATAATTATAGACCAATAGCAGTAACATCAGTTTTATATAAAGTTTTTTCATATATGGTGGCTGGAAGAGTTGCAAAATGTATGGAAGAAAATAATGTAGTGGGGGAAATGCAAGAAGGTTTTAGGTCAGATAGGTGTATAGGAGATAGTTTATTTGTAGTTACACAACTTATAGATATGAGTGTAAATTCGGGTTTTATAGATATAGAGAAGGCATATGATAGAGTGAATAGAAATAGATTATGGATAAGTTTAGCAAATCTGGGAATGGATGAAGCTTTAGTGGGTATTATTAAAAAATTATATGAAAATAATTACTATACATATCAATTAGGGGATATAGAATCAGTTAAAGTTAAAAATGGGGTGGGATTGAGGCAAGGATGCCCTATGTCACCTATTTTGTTTGTGTTGTATTTGAGTGAAATGGAGAGAGCAATAGAAAGTCTAGGAAGAGGGATAGAGATACTTTTAACAGGTGGCAAGAGAGTATATACATTGTCGGGTCTTTTTTTTGCAGATGATGTCTTTTTGTGTGCAGAAAGAAGAGAAGATATGGAAGTTATGCTGATGACATGCGCAAGGGTGGGTAAAGATATGGGGATTAAATTTAGTGAAGAAAAATCAAATATAATGATGGTGAATACTGGGGAAAGAGAAGACAAAAATTTCTTATTGGGGGATATAAAGTTTAGTGTGGTGAACAGATATAGTTATTTGGGAATCATCTTGAGTAATAAGAAAAATTGCTTGGATGAATGGGAGAAAAAATTGATAAATGAAGCAAAGAAAAGAAAGGGATTGATAAAAAAATTAACAGTGTTTTCATATAATAAATATGATGTAGCTAGAATTGTATGGAAGGGAGTGGCAGTAGCAGGGTTAACATACGGCAATGATGCATTATGTGTTAGTAAAGGGGTATTAGATTGCTTAGAAAAAGTACAAAGGGAAGTAGGAAGACATGCATTAGATGCTGAGGTGTGGACAACAAAAGAGGCAATTCAAGGAGAAATGGGATGGTCAAGTTTTTTATACGAGGGATGTAAAAAGCAAATTGAAAATGTTTGGTAGATTGCAGTTTATGGATAATAAAAGAATAGCCAAAATAATATTTAATTGGGTTACAAGTAAAGGGCAGGCAATAAGATGGGTGAAAAAGGTAATGCGATATGCAGAAGATTTGGATAAAGAAGTTATGTCAGTATACTTGTACAAAAGATGGGATGATTGTGTTAGGAGGATTGTTGATTGTTATAGTGGGAAGGAGTGGATTAGAAGAATAGATGCACTAATAAAGAATAGGGAGTTGGAGAGATGGAGAACTAGTATGGAGAGTAAAATGAGTTTAAATATATATAGAAGTAAACGGAACATTGGGTGTGAGTTAATTTATAATAATAGTAAGGAAAGTAGTTTATTGTTTAAGGCTCGAACGGGATCTTTAGCAACAAGGGAATATACACGTAAATGGAAAAATATGGGTGATTTAGTCTCCAAGTTGTGCAAGGAAGGTATAGAAAATATTAGGCATTTGTTATTTCAATGTAAATGTTTGGAAGCAGAAAGGGTACAAATAATGAAGTTATGGAAGGTTAAATATGAACAAAGTGACTATACAGAAAGTGAGTTATTGGTTTTTATGCTAGGTTTGGGAAAAAATAAGGGGGATTTAGATATGGATGTCATGGAGTTGACAAAGATTATGTTGTGGAAATGGAATGGAGAAGATTATGGGAAAACTTAGGGTGGACAATGGAAAAGGAAGATAAAGTGGCTAACAGGTTTCTCTGGGCATAGCTGCTGAGAGATTCCTCACTTCGTTTAAGGAGAAGTCACAGTACATCACATCACATGTAAATTATGTAAGGAAGGAATAGAAAATATTAGGCATTTGTTAATTGAATGTAAATGCTTGAAAACAGAACGGGTACATCTAATGAAGTTATGGAAGAATAAATATGAAAAAAGTGATTATACAGAAAGTGAATTATTGGTTTTTATGCTGGGTTTGGGAAAAGATAAAGGGGATTTAGATATAAAGGTTATAGAATTGACAAAGATTATGTTGTGGAAATGGGATGGAGCAGAATATGGGAAAATTTAGAATGGGGAATGGGCATAATTGCTGAGACATTCTTGACTTCGTTTAAGGAGAAGCCACAATACATCACGTTACAGGCTCCTAGTTTTATTCACCAAGGTTATAGTCCAGTTGCGAATTCATAAAAGAAAAGTTTACTAAGATGTAAGTGCATACCTGTTTTATTGTTTTTTCATCTTTATAAGAAACTTTAAATCAGTTTTCATTCAAGAATAATTGAAATTACCTATCGTTCCGTTTTATGTAAACGGCTGCCCTTAGAAATAGGCAAAAGCTAGGTTAAGTAATTCTTAGAATCATTAGAGTAACATAAATCTTTGGAAAATATTTTTAAATGAAACCAAATTATTCTAAAAAGAATAGAGACACTAGAAATCATAATCTTATTGATAGAATAAAAAGAGTAAGCATTTGGACATCAAATCTCATTGAAAATAAAAAAGCTAACAAAGATAGTTTTAAGAACTTCATCCTTGCATCAGATATTAATTATGTTAAACAAGTTTCCATGACTGAAAACCAATCAGGGAAAACAGAAAACAGCCTAAGGAACATTATGAATACAAAAATTAATTATAAAACTAAGGAAAAAAGAAATCTCAGTGTTAAATTGTTCATAGGAATAAAATTACGATATCGTCTGTCAAACCGGAAGTTGCCGAATACGGCAAATCAGTCCAGAGCGAATAAATTATTTTGAATTTTAATTCGATCTCAATTTTAGAATTAAACATTATAGATTAGGACTTAAGCTATCTTCCTGCACAAAAATCAAATTTCTCCGATGATCACAACAGAAGTTATTAGCCCACTTCCGGTGTGATTGGGGGACCACAAAAAATGAAAAAATATTCAAATCAACACAGAATTACAACGAAATGATTCCTGAGCTACAAAACAATGATTTAAAGGCAAAATTAGTCCAAATGATGTTTTAGACCTAAACAGAGACATTGAAGCCACAAATGATTCATCCTCTTTTAATTCAACAATTATTGAGATTATTCCAAAGTTTAACAACAAACTTTCAGATTATACAACTGAATCCTTGATTACTAATCAAGACCCAGAATTCAATCCAAAGAAGCAGAATCCAATTAGTATCAACAAATAAGAATCATAGTAAACCCTGAAGGTCTTTATAGTTGGATGGGTTGAACAGATATTTTGAACATTTGCAGACACAGGAGGTTGGTAATGATTACAGACTTTCAGCTCTATTGACCTCAGTGTGCAATGTGATATGGACAAATGGTGTGTACTCATGGTGTGCAAGTAAATCTGGCTTGATTACAGATTACAATGAATCCACTGTTGCATTGGTGGGCATGGGTCTGCACTCCTTTTCCTCATGTGTGGTGGGGGTGGTCATGACGGGCTTGGTTCATTTGTGGGGGTGGTTGGCCATCACTGCCAAGCCCAGGTGAGGGTCACTGTCCTCCATTGAACTTTGCCCTGAAAGGCTGCTGCACTACCTTGATGGATTGTTTATTAGGACAGTGTTGATTTGATCTCATTATTATTTTTGTTTCCTTAGATAACTTTAAAATTTAGAGCATTTGTAAGGTGGTTGGTCTGCTTTGGGCCACTGACATATTTTGTAGCTTTGATGGAGTTTTTGCTGCAATAATTTTGCAGGCATGGGTCTGCACTCCTCTTTTTTTCCTCTGGGGTGGTGGCAGTCATTAGGGGTCTAGTTTATTGGTGCAGGCTGTTGACAATTTATTGCCGCTACCTGGAAAACCTGCCGGGAGGGTACCTGGTCAAAGTCTCAGCACCACTCTTGCTCTGGTCAGCTGCTGTGCCCTTGATAGGTTGGTTTTGGGCAGTGCAGATCTGTGCTTGTTACTTGTTAGTTTTTCCCTAGTTGGCTTTCCAATTTTGGGCAGGTAGATCGAATGTGGTTCCTGCACATTTGGACTGTAAATTGGGAGAAAGAAGTACCTATAATGGTCTTGACATGGCTCGGCTGTGGGTCAAGAGTTTATTATCCATGTACAGATACACATTAATCAAAATTATAGTAACCCTTTTATGGATATAATTGTTATCGAGCATATGCACTCTATATAAACCTGGTCAATAATTGTTTTACCATGTAACATTGAACACTTTGTAGTCCTCAACGAGTAAGTGTACCCGAAAATTTTTGTAATCTTTTAACTAATAAAGGTTACTTTTGAGAAAAAAAAAAGAAGATATAACAAATTTACTTCTGACTAGTTCTAGCATACAGGTGATTTCGTTACAACTACAGATATAATTTGTAAGATATGTGCAGTTTTACAAATGTTTTCACACTAAATCCTTTTTATAAAACTTATTATTATAATTTTATTTAAATTATAAACTTAGTTTTATCAAAATATACATAATCTGGAGAGTCTTATTTCATTACTTTTATTTTGTTGTTTTATGATCGTTTAGACAATCTGTCCATTTGGAATTAAAATGGCTTGTAATAATATAGAATGACAACATATTTGGCTAAGTCTTTATTATTACTATATATTCATATCGCATAACATTCTCATTTCATTACATTACTAAGAATCATTATTTTGTAAGCAGTCTCATAATGAGTTATTTTTAATAAACTTGCAAGTACAATTTTCCTTTTCATTTGTCAATGCTCATTCATTCAGTCTGAATGTTCTGTAATATGATTATAGTCCTACATGTTATATATTCAAGCAGTAGTAAATTATTTACATGCTGTTGAAATTAATAATATTACAATATATATACATAACATACACCGATAGTTTCTATTTTGCACAAATAGTTTTTGCATATCATTTTGCATAACCCGTTTTATGCATAAATTGAACAAAATGATAAACATTTTATTATTGTGATATATTAAAGCCCCCCCCCCCTTTATAGATTGCTATTATATTTAAAACATTTTTATGAAGTCTATATTATTTAATTTAAAAATGTATATATTATTTGAAACATATTTATAATGGAATTTAAAGTAGTAGTTGCCTTGTAGTGAACAATTTTAGTTAATATAATAGCTTTTGGAGTTTCAATTATTTTTTAAACAGTTTTTTTATTATTCATATTTGAACAATATGATAAAATTATATTAAATTTTTACTAAAGAATGTATCAGTATATTCCTCTCCTGTTTCTATTCAAATTGTTTAAGTGAATTTGTTGCTAATAAAATATATTTTTCTTTTTTTTTTTATGCTACTAAACTGAAGTATTACTCTATTATATTGCAGTGCCACATTTTAAAAGACTTCTACTAAATATCATCTACATTATAAACAATAAAAAATTGGTATTAATATTTTAATTTTTTTAAAACTTACTCACTTTGCTTATGATTATGACACTTTTTAGTAATTGAAAGTGCTTAGCTTTAAAATAAATTTCTTTATTGTAAAACAAACCTATTCTGCTGTTACATGTTTCAACATTTATTAAATAATTATAGTTAGTGCAGAAAAGGAGGTTATAAACTTTTATAGAATTATTTTACCATGTATATTTTTTTAATTTCATTTTAATTGATACTATTTAATATATATAGAAACTGGAAAAAGTATTCTAAATATGTGGAAATAATTAAGAGAAAATTCTTGTTATTACCCTAACTCACTTTAATGACAAGCTAATTTTATTTTATTTTTTTGTCTAGTTATAAAAAAAAAGAGTAGAGTTATACCAATCTTTTTTATTTATTAGCAAAAAGATATCAACTTCTTTATGAAACTCAATAATTTAACCCTATTGTAAAAATTAAAATTGTTATTATAAAATTGTTAATCACAGAACACTCAATATTTTAAATACTATTGGAAATATGTTTAATATAAACTTTTTTCAATAAAAATAATATAAGCTTTATAAAATTGATTTCAGCACTACAGGCAAACCTTATTTTTATGAGTGGTCTATTTATGTGAAAATTCAAAGAAATTCTCCTTTGTACATGTCAATTTTGTTTACATAAACTGAATTAATTACTGAAACACACAGGCTTATTATACACCTATGTTTATATATGTAATATATAGGGTATATGAGCACAGACTTTCACATGACCCACCACTCTCCACACTATCTCATAACACTGATACACTTGAACACATATATGTTGAAAAGATAAATAATCACCAATATACATATTTCATACTAAACCAGCAATCATCAGTTGGTCCAGATTACCATCTCTACACATATATGCTATAAGTGCTCAGATATATATTAAGATAGCTAATCCTCATACTTTAATAGAAGGTTAGTGTGGAGAGTGGTGGGTCGTATGAAAGTCTGTGCTCATATACCCTATATATAAACTGAATTAACAAAAAGCTATAGGATCAACTTCTACTTACAGTTATTTTATCATAATATTATTATATAATTAAATGTGCTAATAAATTAATTAGTACAATATGAATGAGCAATAAAGCATAACTGTGTTAGTAAAATAATATAATGAAATAACTTGAGACTCAGCCTGTATGATAATGATGATGATGATAACTCTGTTACCCTATGCATGCTTGACTAAAAATAGACTTCATTTATTTAGTGGCAATTTTTATTGAAAAATGCTGAACTAGTTCTTCTTAAGGTTATTATTGTAAAGTGTTAGTGCATGGGTGAGTAGTTATATGTCCATTATATCACAAAAATGTAGTAAATACTTTATATGAATAGGGATTTATATATATCAGCATCATGCAAATAAAAAAGCATGTTTTAATTCAATCTTTTATAAACATCTATAGTTTTAAAAATGGTATGGTTCATGTTACTGTAGATATCACTGAAAATTGTGGTTAATATTTTATGTCAGAAGAAATCTTGCACTTTAAAATAAAATATTTTTAATATAAGATAAAAATGTTTTTATATTAATAATCTCAAAACAAACAATATGCCTTTTTCATACATTTAAATAAAAAATTACAAGTTTTTGCTATTTCAATGTATTATAATAAAGATTGTTTCAACAGATATGTACATAAATCAGATTTCAAATTATTTTAACTAAATCAAAAATATACCAGCTGTTTTTTTACCATATCAAATGACAAAAATGGAAGATGTATACTAAAGCATATCAATGAAGCTTTTAAAACTTTCAACATAATTTTTCTTGATGTATACTAAAGCATATCAATGAAGCTTTTAAAACTTTCAACAGAGTTTTTCTTGATATTAAAATAGTATGTGATGTGATGCAATGCACTGTGGCTTCTTCTTTCTCAATGTCAGAAGTCTCTCAGCCACTATGCCCAGAGAGATCTGTTAGCTACCTTCCCTTTCCATTCTCCACCCTAAGTTTTTTCCATATTCTCTATTCTGCTCCATCCCATTTCCACAACATTATATTTGTTTACCCTATGGTTTTTATATTTAAATCCCCCTTTTTTCAAACATAACATAAAAAACAAGAACATTTTCTGTATAATCACTTTGTTTATATTTACTCTCCCGCAACTTCATTATTTGTGCCCTTTTTACTTGCGAGCATTTACACTCTATTAACAGATGCCTAATAGTTTCCATGCCTTTCTTACATAACTTGCAGACTAAATCACCCACATTTCTCCATTTATGTGTATATTCTCTTGTTTGAGCCTTAAACAGTAAACTACTTTCCTTGCTATTGTCATAAATTAACTTTCACCCAACATTGTTTATTTCTATATATATATATTTAAACTCTTTTTACTCTCCATACTAGTTCTCCATCTCTCCAACTTTCCTATTTTTTATTAATGCATTTATTCTTCTATCCCATTCTTTGTCACTATAACGCTCAGCTAACACAATCATTCCACCTTTTATATAAGTATACTGACATTAATCTTTATCCAAATCTTCTGCATAGTGTGCTACCCTTGTCACTCATCTTGTTGCCTGTCCTTTACTCATAATCCAATTAAATACTACTTTGACTATTTTTTTATTATCCATAAATTGCAATCTACAGAACATTTTTATTTTACTTTTTGTATCTCTCATATTAAATTTTGACCATTCTATTTCTCTTCGAACTGTCTCCTTTGCTGACCATACATCTGCATCTAATCATGACTTCCTACTTTTTGTACTTTTTCTAAGTAATCTAACACCTCTTTACTAACATGTAACACAACATTAGCATACATTAACCATGCTACTGACCTCCCTTCCCTACAATTCTAGCTACGTAATATTTATTATATGTAAACACTGTTAATTTCTTTATCAGTCCCTTTCTTTTCTTCATTTTATTTATTAATTTTTTCCCCATTCATCCAAGCAATTTCTCTGATTATTTAAGATCATTATAGTTATATATATTCACTACATTTGATCTTATATCCCCCAATAAAAAATCTTTTTTTCTTTCTTTCTCTGGCATTATTATTATTTTTGATTTTACTTCACTAAATTTAATCACCTGTCTCTTTACTTATCCTTGCGCACTTCTTCAACATAACTTCTATATATTTCCTACTTTCTGTGCTTAACTTTCTATGATCATTACCCTTTTCTTTAAATAGTAGCCTTTCTCTTGTATTATTCCAGCTATCTGGAAATTCTCCCTTTTGTGCCATCTTATTAAAACATGATAATGGATTTAATTTTGTCCTATTTCCTAAATTCATCACCATTACTGCTGCCCATCCATCTAACCTCTTGCCATTCTACTTTTCAATTTCTTCCCTACCTCATTCAATTCATTTTCTGTAAACCTAATATTTCCATTACTATATGCTTTTACAAAGTTGTAATTATTTATTAAGCACACAGGAAGTATGTAAATACTTTTAAGACAGGCTTTAACCTGTATCAAATTTACCTTGAAATTTATAATAGTCAAGCAATATCTTTATTTTGCTTCCTGTGTGCTCAATAAATAATTACAACTTTACAATAGTTTGTATATTTCCAGTATAAAGATCATAATATTAACTCATAAATTGCAAGATTTCATGAATGTTAATTTGTATAGGAAATAGTGGACTTAAACAGTGGAGAGAACAACAGCTTTACGCTCCCAAATCAAGATGCTTCCGATTAGCCTATATAAGTGGAAAATTAGGTTAGAGATAAGATGGCCATTCTTATCTTTATAAAAGTTGCTATCTAGTGTCATGATTTGAGAGATCACTCTATCGACAAAGTAAAGATATTGCTTGTCTATTATAAATTTCAAGGCACTTTTGATACAGGTTAAAGCCTGTCTTAACAGTATATGCTTTTATGTTTATTATCACTATGTCCTTCATATCTAACATCTTTTCTATATTTATTACACACTTATTTAAGATTGTCTCTAATTCTTCACTAGATGTATACTTTTTTCCCTCATCATTTAGTAATACTATTTCTCTCCTCTGCATTTCTTCTTTTAATATATTTCCAAAATTTTTTACTCCCATCACTTCCACTTTTATTAATATCCTCCAATAATTTACTATTTAATTTCATTCTTTCTATATAATTTATCTATTTTAACCAACTTCTTTTTTTAAAAATATTTTTCCCATTTAATATTAACATTTCACTTTCTTTGTTTTTAATAGCACATTTATATTCTCTGCATGTTTTTTTTCTCTCTTTTACTCTTTTACTAATTCTCACTTTTCTATTACTTTTATTCTTCTGAATATTCTCACCTAAGACACTATTTGCCACTTTTTCTACTTTACCACACCAGTCCTTTTATTCATTTCCAAAAATGATTTTTTCTACTTTTATTTTATATTCTTCTAACTTATTCTTATCATTCATTCTCTATCACATTGCTAACCATTTCAATTATAAAGAAATTATGATTACTATTACATACTCACTCTTCATTATCAAACACTTTAATTTTCTGTACTTTATTCACTCCCTCTTTCTCTACTAATATATAATATATTGTGTGAAATATATTATTTCTAGACCATGTGTATTGTTCCTCATAAATATTTGATAAATTTCCAATACTCAAATTCATTCTCTGACAAAAGTATTTCAAAAGCTGCCCATTCTCTTTTCCTTTTCTTTGAAACTCTGTATATCCTTAACTAGGCATTCATATATGGTAATGTTTCACTCCATTATAGTTTGAATATCTCCAGTGGCTATATACACTATAGCCACCATCCATTATTTCTTCCTAATCTTATCTTAAGCCACAAATGTTCTTGACATTTAGTAGTATTTAAATATTTTTTTGACATAACTCCTATACCACCACCCCATTTTTCTTTTCTGTTTATACCCTGCCATACCAAGTCTTCCAGTATAGGTTCTTCTCGTAGATGCATTTCCACTACTGCTAGTACTTCAAGCTCTTCATTTTTAACTGTTTTGTTTAATTCCAGCCACTTTTCTTCTCTCTTACCACCTTACATATTTAAATATCCAATTTTATCAACTTTTTATTTTCTTATTATCCTTTTATAGATTTTTTTGACTCTTTCTTCTCTATTACAATTGTAATTAGCTTCTTTATCATTAGTTTTACAGACCCCTTCTCTAAATCAGCTACCTTTTGATTATTTCTTACATGCCATTCATTCTTTTTTTTTTGATAATACTGTAATTTAAAACCCTACGCCCTTTATAAGTTTTCTGAACTATAATATTTTTTATTAATCAAACTCCCTAATGCTTCACTTCCTTGTTTTGGTAAGTGCAATCCATCTTTACTATATAATTCCCTCTTACTAATAAAAAAATCCCACACATCTACAAACATAACATTATTTCTCTCACATAATTTTTTAATCTCTCATTTATATAATATGCTTATCATCAAATATTGGTAGTAATCCAACTATTCGTACTTTTTCTTTAATGTCATCCGAATTACTAATCAATGCTTTGTACTCATCCATTACTCTCTCTGATAGCTCTGACAAATTATTTGTCCCTACCATAACAAAAGTATCTCTACTCCTTTGTTTTTTACCTTATTTATAATATCTCCAATTCTAGCCTTAGACAAACATACTCTTACATACTTATTTATATTTTCTCTTGCAATTACATCTCCATATGCTCTAATTAGCAAAGTTTCTATCAATATTGTTGCATAGTTTACCTTCCCTTCCTCATCCATAACATTCTCTTTCATCATCTGACTTTTTTTTATCTAGTTATTCATTATTATTTCTATTCATTAATTCCTTGATCTCACACTTCATCTATAACAATTTTAATCTTACTTCATCTTTTACCTCTTTCTCTATCTTACTTATTCTTTAGCTAACTATCTTCTTTGCTCTATTTAATTTATCATCCATATCTCTTGTCACTTCACTAAATAATATTCTGTTTTATCTTCCTTAAATGCATTTTTCTTCATTTTTTTTGACTTTTTCTTTAAACTATCTACATTTATAAACCAATTTTTCATCTCTTTTTTCACATTTATACATGATCTACATATCCATACACCTTCTTTCCTAATCTTATTTAAACATTTCAAATAAAAAACCTTATCATATATGGTACATTCTACCGCAGCTTGCTTAATTTCCTTCTGACCATTATATATACATTGTGGGATACAAATGCAATCCATACTTATTTATTTTTTAATTCCTGTACTCTGTATTTAAATTTATGATTTTTCTACTACTCCTCAAACTTCTTTATACAAAAAGAAAAAAACTTTTTTAAAATGACAATTTCTAAGCACATGCTTCCTAATGTTATCCTTTTAAATTCTATAATAGCAAACCTCCTAAAAACCAACTAATCTTATGTATGACTTAGTTTTAAAACTTCCTCACAGTGAACTCACACACACATTTTTTCTTTTATATTTAAAATGGCATATTGAATCACTTTCCAAAAGTTAACAATATTTTTCCTGATCTTTCCAAATCCAATTAAATCTATTTCTCTGCACTACAAATTTTATTTTCATCTCCATAAACTAAGCAAATAATCTACAGCAACAAATTTTTTTCAGAAATATTAAAAATATAAAAACTTTAACATATCTTGTGGAACAAATCAGCCATATCAGTAACTCTAGTACATCATATAATACTAAATTATCCATGCACTTTACTACTGTTACACAATGCTTTATTTTCCACCCTTTTTTACAGTTTCCAGTTTTGATTGTCCCAGTAATCTTCAGAACTTTATATCTTCTAGCCTCAACTGCTAAATTCAAATTTGGATTTAGCAGTTGAGGCTAGGAAATATAAAGTTCTTGAATTTAACTCTAGTACAGTAGTACCACCTAGTACAAACCATAGCAATCAATGGCTGCAGTCAGGTATGTGCAGAAAATCCATATCTAGGCCAATTAGCTTGGATTAAAAACATTGTTTTTGTTTTGGGCACAGTTAACCAAATAGGTAAAAGGTGGCTGCTGGAGAGTTGCATTGGATTTTATGACATGCTCTCAGATCCATGGTACCAGCTGATGAAATCCAAAGGCTAGAAAGTAGTCTGAGGATATTGGATGAGTAGGCCACTAGGCAGGGATTTTATGTGCAAACCTTCTTGCATCCATTCATTACTAAGACTTGCACTGGGTGGCACTACTATTTGGAGAGTTTGCTACTGTTTTAACAGCAATAAAATAGTAATGATGTGATGTTATAGTAATTTTTGCTATTATTAATAATCCCAAACCAAAACAACCATCCACAAAAGCTTGACTTGCTCTGAAATTTAATCACAACATACTCTTCAAAAGAACAATTCAGTATCAAGTTATAAATTATTGGAAAAGATTATAAATGGAGAGCAGTCATTATGGATAAGAGTTAACAATATCATTCAATAAATGTGTCTCCATATCAATTCTCAACATTTCCAATTTTTTATAGTTTTAATTCTAAAAACATTAAAAAGCCAACTACTAATCAAGACTAATGTGAGAAACATTTTTGAAACAAATAATTTATTTTTAACAACTAATGAAAATTATAATAACATTTAGTAGATTCTTTTTTTTTTACTTATTCCTCAGTCTCGTTCTGAGAAATTTAAAACAGCATATTTGGTAATGGGAATACGATATTTGCAATATAAATACTACCCTTAAATTAAATACATAATATAAGTGAACGAAATCAAAATTTTTTTGATAATCATGTCCTGAAATATAAAAAGTAAATTACTAAACAGCCATTAGTATTTTTATATACAACTAAATATTATCTCATAAAATTTTTGACAAAAATATTTTAAAACTATATTTTACTATCACGTAGAAGAAGTTTTGAGAGCAAACTAAGGCCAAATAATGCAGATTTTAATATGGTGGAATAAGATAAATGGTATAATTATCAAAGTCTTTTTCTATGTAAAAGAACTTGTAAAATGCCTAACATCTAATTCAATCTTCCTTCTAAATGAAAAACTCATCAGTAATCTTGATTTTATGTTGTTTTATAATTATTAAAATGAATTTTCCAGAAAACTAATTGCTAACCAAGATCTTAAGTTAGAAATTAATCCAGGAATATTTGTTCAGTTTCTGAGTTCAGATAGCTGTACATTAGATTCAAGAGGCTTTTAGATATTTCTTTTATATAAAAAAGTTACATATTAACAATTACTGTATTGTACATTGTGTATATCAATAAAGGGTAATACACCTTTTAAATAACTCATAATAGAAGAGAGAAAAAAAATCATTTGATCTTGCTAAGATAAGAATATAAATTATCACAAATCAATTAGCAGCATTTAAAAGCTAAAGTCACAGAATTCCTTCACTGTCATCAAAGATGGCCACCAAAGAGGAAAAAGATTGACTTTGTGAACAAAATTATTTTAAATTTGTCAAAGTTAAAAAGTGTTAACAGGATGTGCATGCCTGACTAAAATCAGGAAGGAGGTATAAATAGCAAATACATCATGCATCTTAGATCTTTGTCTTCTAATAAAAACAGTTTACTATAAAATTGATTTTTCTGCAAAGTCATAAAAAATGTGCCAAGCTACTCTCATCAGTTTATTAAATATGTGTGAGTAGAGAAAGTTCATTTGCCAATGTTTCTTTTTTTGCTGAAGTCTTAAGAATACTAAGAGTGAAGCCATTGCCTATCTAAATCTTTCAATCTCAAATTGTCTACAACCTACAAGGAGAGTGATTCCTCCCAGGAGAACCAAAAACTATGCATCATAATCTACTTACCATTATAAACGAACAATTCAACTTACCAGTAAGAGACTTTATTTCTTAATTTAAGTGATCACTTTCTTGAACTATAAGGATAGCAAATGCTGTGTTGCATCAGACTATATAAAAGAAGCTGAATCTTAGAAAACAGTAGTGTTTAATAGCCATTTGAATTTATTTATTTTTATATTGTTATTCTCTATTTAGTTTTTAAAATAATCTTAATTATAGCTTGATAAATCATGGACATTTTATTGTCTATTTATGTTTGTTATTAATACGATAAAATTATTTAAATTCAACAATTACTACTTTACCAAATAAATTGACAACACTGTATTAAAAAGTACAATCTTCTGGGTGTAGCAAATAATTTTATAATAGTAACTAATAAAGATAGATGGGGAAGGCCAGTGGATTCTTGTATAGAATCCTGGCACCTTTCAAATAAATTAAAAGCTGGTTCTGTCCTCAACTATTATTAAGTTTAGTTATATTAAGTGGGGTTGTATAACCAGGAAAAATAATTGCATTCAATAAAATTACCTTCATATTTTAATGAAGGAATTATCAAAGTGAATATAATTTGGTCATTGAATATAAAGAACATAAATCATTTAAACCCTAAGATACCAATGGATTAATAGCACCTGGCATGGGGCTTATGAGTCATAGTGGCAACCCAAAACATGAGATAAGAGTAGAGATTATACAAAAATAAAATTTTAAATATACACATTTGGGAAAAAAGTAGGTAGGGGAAAAAGAGTGGGCAAAATGATGGGAAATAAAATAGCGTGGAAGGAAAAGCAACAACAGGGGGAAAGATATTGGCAGATGTGTTAGTGAAATAAAAATAAGAAAATAAAATAAAAACTAAGCAAGATATATGAGATAGAAATAGAAGTGTATGGAATTAAGATGTAAAAAAAATAGTAAGACCATGGTAATAGAAATAAAAAAAGTAGACAATTTGATTTGTGAATGGGATAGGGAGATGATAAATTTTGCATCCCAAGAATGTCTAAAAACTATAATATGGATTAATGATATAGAAGTGTATACATTGTTTGACTTGGGTAGTCAAAGATCAGTCATGTCTGAGACTGTTTATGAATGCATGATGCAACAAGCTCCTGATGTTCAAACTTTGTCAGTGAGGAAAACACTAGTAACATTGGTCAATAATAAAAAGGGCCCAGCTAGTCTTTTTTTTTTAAAATAAGTACTATCAAACTTTTGATAGTTGATTGTTGATTGATTTAAAATGTCTTTTTCTAGTCTAAAATATTTTGGAAATCTTTGGTTGACTCTTAATTATAACATCTTTTTTATAATTATAAATATAAATTTAAGCCTTTCTTTCTTTCTTTCTCCTTTAATTAATAAACAATTTTAAACTAATATTTTTTATATATATCTATCAGTTGTTAAAATGTCACACCCACTAAGGAATACGAAATAAATTTCTTTACAAAATATATATAGCTAATCGTCTCTCTTTTAGACCTTTGACTCAAGCACATTACTTATTTGTTTTTACTTTAAGTTACTAAATTAAAATGTCTTTTTTAAGAAATATTAAAAAAAATACAACTACACAGCATATATATATATATATGACTACTTCATCAACTGTTGGTTTCTCTTGATGTGGACCAGTTTAGGAAAGTCATAATCAGGAAGTTATAATCCAGGTAAGTTGGTCTTGATTTAGGTTCCCTTCTGTCTCAGACTTGCAGACTTAAGCCAGAAAACTGTCTTCTCCATATTTAAGCAGACTAGTGAATGTAGAAGTGGGTCAGCTTCATGATTCAAAACTTAAGCAGTAAATTAGGGCACTTGCTTCTTTGCATTCTTATATATTTATGGCAGTCCTCTGTATAATTCTGCTATCTTTGCAGCTAGCTTTACTGTGGCCACTCCTTGCTACAGTTACCAACAACTGCAGCTAACTCTTTACAAAATATTTTAGTTACTTTTGCAGCTATCTATGAAACAACTGCTTCACAAAAATATTAAGACAAGAACTGTCTTCAAAAAAATTATTATTCGAACTTTGCAGCTGGCCAATTTGGTCACCTGCTTAAAATATTAAAACCAGACTCTTGTGGTCAGCTCTTCCAAAAACTACAAATCAAACTGAACTGATATCTTTTTATCAGCCCTTTTATAGAATTGGTTTGGGGTGATCGCAACACATTTAATTAAAAAGTTTTTTTTCTTATCTTTTCAAAAAGATCAATTCTTTCAATAACAACCTTGAAACTTTACCAAAGATGTGATATACATGTTTTTACTTTAATCCTTCAGAATTTTTTTAAGCTACAAAGATTTTTAACTAGACAATAGAAATGCATACAAGTACTAATCAAAAAATAGATATTTTATACAAGTTTTAATTAAAAGATTTCAAAAATAAACACTGCTTATCTTTAATGTTCAAAATCAGAATATTATTTACTTAGACCTTTTTTTTAAAAAAATATTAATTTCATAATAAAATTCTGTTTTAAATTCTGAATTATTTAACTCTTTATAGGATTATTATTCTCAGTGAAAGTAGAAAATATCTATAAATTTTTTTATCTGTGTTTATTTCTACTTTTCCATTCAATTTTATATATATATTTGTATACACAGACTATATTTTTGTAAGCCATATAACAGACCTGTTATAATATGGATTCATGAAAATAAAAAGTTTTTAAAAAGAAAAAGAAGAAACAGTTTTATTGAATTTTTTATGTATAAAATATTGTAAATAAATTTCACTTAATATGTACAATTTTACTTTAAATCAATTTAACATTTATAATTGTATGCACTGAAGTCCTAAGATAAACTTTTAAATTTGATATCAAATATTCAAATTTTTCCCAAACAATATTCCATGCCACCTACATAAAATATTACAGTGCCTTATCACTTTGGTAGTGATTTTGAAAGAATGTACCAAATTTCAATAAATTACATCAAATTTAAATCTATTAAACCTCAATTTTAAAATGTTATAACTTTACTCAAGCTTTGAATTGAAACCAAAACAATCTCTATACCATCCCTCATGGGTCTTACTTAAAGCATATTGTATGTTTTAAAAATGAAATTTAAATTTGATATCAAAATATTGAAAATGTACCCACTTAGTGGTCTAGTTCTAAAAAACTAAGCTATCTATTTAAAATATTATGGTCCCATATTGCTTTTCAAGGTATTTCTTTCTTATGTACTAAATTTGAATTAATTCTATTGAATTTAAATCTATTAAACATTGATTTTAAAATTTTACTTTAATTTATATACTAAAGGTGATTATAAGAGTTTACAAAAAAAAACCCAACAGAGATTTTAATTTAAACAAAAGCATTTAAGAAATAATTATGAGTTCAGTCAAAATCTGCAATAAAAAAGGGAAGCTTTTTATTTTTATTGAATAAATACATGAATAAATATTATATAGCAATTGTAATGAGGAAAAAATGTAAAAACGTAGCATGACAGTTGAACACTCTTTTTTTTAAAGGTGGTAACACAAAAAGGCAGTCAAATCTTTGATTACTCTGTGTTTATAATTGCCAACTACTGACTGACTATTATTAAAAACTAAATAAGTGCAATATTGCAGATGTATATTATCTCATTAAGCAATTGAAATTCATGTCAACAAATGTTACAAAAATAACTTCTATTCTGTTCAGCCATGAACATTTTGTAAATTTTTTTTTTTAAAAAATAATATTTTTTTGCAATCACAGGACAATAAAATAAAAATATAATTATTTTTTAGAGATTAAAAAAAAACTTTGTAGAAAACACTGCATTTGGATCATGATTTGCCAATTTTAGACACAATAAAACAATAGATCAAGAAATAAATAGAACCATTAAAAAATTACATGTATGAATTAGATACATGAATATGGGAAAATAGTATATGTGCTGTATTTTTTCCCTTAGAAGTAAACTTATGGTGTAGATGCTTATTTCACATAATTCTTTTGTTTCTATTCTCATACATTTAATTAATATTTATTTATTTATTAATATTTTTCTATTTGAAGTAGTATGCAATGTTAGAATTGGAATTTTAGCACTATAGATAGCAGAAAGTATCTGCTTGCATGATAAATTCATTTCATTGAATTGTGCTAGTAAGAAAACATTAAAAATAATCAATTGTCATTGATTGCATGATATTGTTTCACACTAATACTTAATAATACCATCACCAGCAGTATTAGAAGCCATCTGTAAACAAGAATAGAAAGATTAAAAAAGTTAAAAGTGAGTATTGTAATACCTATATGACCCAATTCCTGATCAACAATTATATCTACATATATTGCATGCTGGTAATAAAATCTGTTTATTTGACATCTGGTAATGCTATCTTTTAACATTTTCTGCAGCAATTTTTCTTTCTGAAAAAGCTTGCTTAACTAAGGCTGACTCTATCATGAAAACTATATTCAAGTTCTTGACAAAATACTTCTTTTAACTATTCTATTATTATTCATTTGCTTCACATGCCCAATCCATCAAAGATTTTGCTCTTGTAATTGTAGATTTAGTATTATCACATCTAAGTTAGCTGAAGATCATTTGACTGGTCTTTAATTTTGCTATCATACTTTCAAAATGTGATGAAGCATTACTTGTCTTTTTATGTTACAATGATATGATAATGGATCCATGTTTAATTTCTGTACAATAAAATCAAAGAACATTATACTGTACATACAATATCATGAATTAGGAATTAAACTTGGATGGACCTAATAGACCCATGTTGTATTTATATATTAAACTATTTCCATCATATAATATAAATTATTAAAGGTCTTTAGAGAAATTTAACTATTTAAATATTTACATGGAAGAACTTGAAGCCACAGCCACAAAGACTATCTCACATCTACCTAAAATTTGACTTCACTATATTGATGATACATTTGTAGTATGGTCACATGGTGAAACACTATTAATTTTCTGGAAACATATCAACAACATATCCCCTTTAATTAAATTCACAATAGAGCCAGAACAAGAACAAAAACTGGCATGTGACAGACTCCCTTATGGCAAAATCAAAACTACAGTTTATAGAAAATCCATATGTACAGGAAAATACTTAGTCTATAAGTCCAATCACATCAGAAATACAAAACATGGAGTTATACTATTACTATGGAACAGAGTAAAATAAGTTTGTTCAGAAACTATAAATTTGGAAAAAGATCTATATAGAACTAACTCTTATAATAAATGGTTATCTATCAGCTGTTATTAAGAAAACCTTAAATAGACAACAAAAAGAAATGATCTAAAGAAAAAACAATTATTGGTACTGTAATATATTCATACATATCAAAAATAGATAAATTAAGAAAAATCTGCAATCAGTATAACACCAGAACAGCTTTCCAGTGCTATACCACACTATAAAGAATTCTATCATCTGCAAAGTCTAAATTTGAAATACTGAAAAGCAAAAATTGCATATATGAAATATTATTCAAATGTGGAATAATGTATATTGGCAAGACCAGTCACCCCATTGAAAAGTGATTTCAAGAACACAAACAGATAATAAGAAGAGAGAAAACAGATATGTTTAAGATAGCAGACCATGTATGTATCAATGAACATATGTTCAATTGGGAAAACAAAAATATTGGATAGAGGGAAAAATAGCAATATGAAAATTCAAAGAAGCTGTTCGCATGATAATAGCAAATAACCCCATAAGTAAATCTAGTGTAACTATAGATAATATATGAAAATTTGCTCTTAGTAAAAAATGGAAAAATCAGGAGGAACCTCATAGATAAGTATATGAAATTTCTACTGACCGTTGCCTTTGGAAGGATGGCTCAGTTGGCTAGAGTGTTCCCTTTAAATTCAATATTCAAAAGTCTAAGAGTCCAGGTTTAATTCCCATATGAGTACTGCCACTGATCACAACACCTAAAGAAGAGAGGAGACTAATACTTCTAGAAACATTCGTATACTGACTTGTATGCAATTATTAACACTTGAATATACTTTGAAAATTTAAATAAAGTTAAATTTTTCTAAAGACATTCAATTCTTTATATTAGATGATAGAAATAGTCCAATATATAAATACAACTAGAATATCATCATTACCTTCAGGAATACAATAGACTCATGTGTTTAAAATTGAAGATTTTAATAGATATATTTGATCAGTTTTTACAGATTTTTAGCATAAAAGCAATAGAGAGATTTTAGTTCATATAATGAAATATGGAAAGATGTATATTGAAAGTAACCAAGCAAAATAGATGAGTGAGAGAGTATACAGATAATAATGACATGAAATAATGGTGGACTAAACATATTACTAGAAAAAAAAATGACTATAACGAACAGTTGTTAAGTTTTAAAGTAATTCCCTTATTTAGCAAAAGATTGCAAGTGTAAATGGATGGATAAGTTTGCTGGAATAATGTGAAGAACCAATAGATTGGAGAAATTAGATGAAACTTGAAAATACTTTCATACTATAATGAATTGATAATAATTGAAAATAATGCTGCTATTGATAAAATACAACTAATTTACTTATTGTAGTTATATGTCTATCATGAAATATTTTATTTGTGGTGATATATAACAAACAGTTAAGTTCTAATGACTACTCAAAAAAACTGCCAAAATATTTATATTGATTCCCAGTCTCCAAACTGATAATCAGTTAAATTAAAAGTGAAGATTTTTTTAATTATATATAACTTATAAAGTGTTTGAGTTTTTTTGAATATTAATTATTAAAACAAGGTCTGAATACGCTCGCACTTACTCATAAAACAATAAAAGTAAGAGACAAAATAATCAAAATTGGATAATAATAAAAATCTGTATGCTGTCTTCCATGATAACAGATATACTGAGATTTATATAGCTGTTATAAAAAATTCATTATTATTTTCTGATTATTATTAAATAAAATATTTAAAAAGAAAGATAGCATATAAAAAAAAATAGAAGATAGGATGATGTGTATCAAAGAAAGAAAAGATAGATACACCCGTTGCCAATTCTTGATTTAGTGCTAATTATATTGTTATAGCATATATATCGTTTCACACACATATAAATGTAGTTTCTGTTTTAATCTTGTAAGTCGTATTAACTAAAGTAAGACAATTCTAATCTAAATCAACCACACGGAACGACTAATCACGAGGTCGTCCCTAATGTAATGACAAGTTCGAAATTCAAAAGTAATAACTTTCTCTTGCTAATTTAACAAGAGAAAGTTATTTTTAGAATGGGTATTTTATAATTTATTCTTTTATGTTTTGAGATTTAAATAATAATAGTGATCGCTCTACTAAAACAAAAAATAAGTAAATAGAGTAGTAGTTATTAATAAATTTATTGTTAGGTAAAAATTTAACTTATGGGATCTTTAATAATAATAATAAAATATTCAAATAATTTTTTGTCCCCTTATTGTGTTTTCATTTTGATTTTTTATATACATATTTTTAAATTAAAAAATTCCGGAAAGTTATAGAAATTTAACCTGACACTGGGGGTGACTAGCTTTAAGATAATCACAGTACAATAGAAATGTATACCAACAATGCAAAAATTCAAATAAACAAAAAAACATACAAAACACAAAGCTAAATAAAAATCAAGAAAAACTGAAATACAGTATATGATGTAATGTGATATTATCGAAGTCAGAAGTCTTATGCCCAGAAAAAACTGTTAGCCACCATACTTTTCTTTTCCATTCCATAACCCTGTTTTCCTATATTCTTCTCTATCCTACTTCATCTCATTTCAACAACATCATCTTTGTCCACTCTCTAGAGTTTATATCTGGATTCCTCTTATCTTTCTCCAAACCCAGCATAAACACCAAGAATCCACTTTTCTGTATAATCACTTAGTTTGTATTTATTCTCCCACAACTTCATTATTTGTACCCTTTCTGCTTGTAAGTAATTACATTCAATTAACATATGCCTATTTTCCTTGCTTTCCTTACGTAATTTGCAGACCAAATCATCCACATTTCTCCATTTATGTGTATATTTCCTTGTTGCTAACAATCCTGTTTGAGCCTTAAACATTAGATTACTTTCCTTGCTAGTATCATAAATTAGCTCACACTCAATATTCTGTTTATTTCTATATATATTTAGACTCTTTTTACTCTCCATACTAGTTTTCCATCTCTCCAACTTAATTTTTATTAAATGCATATATTCTTCTATACCAGTACTATAACATTCAATAATCCTCCTAACACAATCATCCCATCTTTTGTACAAGTATACTGACATAAAGCCTTTATCCAAATCTTCTGCATACTGTACTACCTTTCTCACCCATCTTGCTGCCTGTTTTTTACTCATAACCCAATTAAATACCATTTTGGCTATTCTTTTACTATCCATAAATTGCAATCTACCAAGCATTTTCATTTTGCTTTTTGCATCTTTCATATAAAAACTTGATCCCATTTTTCTTTGAATTGCCTCCTTTGCCTCTAATGCATGCCTTTCTACTTCTCTTTGTACCTTTTCTAAGCAATCTAACACCTTTTTACTAACACACAATACATCATTACCATAAGTTGACCCTGCTATTGCCATTCTCTTCCTAACAATCCTTGTGACATCATATTTATTATATGAGAACACTTAATTTTTTTTATCATTCCCTTTCTTTTCTTTGCTCTTTTTCATTAGTACCATCCAGTGCAAACATTAGTGATCAATGAATGGAAGAAAGTTCATGCATAAAATCCCTATCTAGTGCCTATTCATCCAATTTGCCTGGATATGTTTCTGGCTTGTGTCTTTCACCAATGAATTACAGTTTAAAAAAAAAATCAAAACATTAGTGAAAATGTACGAATTTCATGTTGTAACTATGATTTTTTTGAATAGGAATTTATAAGCACATCCTTCATTAACAATGACTATACAAACAAATGTGTGACTGTAAATATTTCCACATTTTCTGGTACAAATTTAGTCAATTTTTTTGACATTATAATACTGTCTTAATTTTCTATGATAAATTGTTGAAAAGACTTCAGTACTTTGCAATCAAACTGAGAGAGTGCAATCTCAAGCGTTTAGTCAATCAGATCGCAAATACTGGGACAGAGAATTTAACAAGAAAAGAGCAGTTCCACTCTCTTCTTTACTTGTCTGTCTATATATCCAAGCCAGTCCAAAGTACTTAGAGTTGCAAGCATGAATCTTAAATATCTTCACTCTTAACTCACTGAGTTCTAATTATAAACATACAGTGTGAAATCTTTTGATTTACTATGCAGTAGTTTTTAGATGTTATAACTTGCAGCAATATATGTAAATAATATTTATTTCTACAAATGCAGACGGTATTGAAAGCATATATTGCTGCAAATTGTAACATCTAAAAACTACTGTGTAGTAAATTGAAAGATTTCACGCTGTATGTTTATGATTAGAACTCAGTGAGTTGTGTGAAGATATTTAAGATTCATGCTTGCAGATCTAAGTTAAGTACTTTGGACTGGCTTGAATATATAGACAGACAAGTAAAGAAGAGAGTGGAACCGCTCTTTTCTTGTTAAATTCTCTGTCCCAGTATTTGCGATCTGATTGGCTAAACGCTTGAGAGATTGCACTCTCTCAGTTTGATTTCAATACCATCTGCGTTTGTAGAAATAAATATTATTCAGTACTTTGCTTAATTGTAGTTTGTTTCCCATTATTTAAATTGCAATTTTGATTGTAAGCAATAGACTTCATCTTTTCAACAAAAACCATACTCAGGGTAGATTACAATCCCTCCCCAACTTTAAAATAAAGTTTATTACCATTTACCCAATCCAATGACTGTGATTGGTAAAAAACCTAAACAAATTCATCTTTTTACTTTTTCAATACTTATTTTATTAAATTAAAATTAATCCGACAGTTTCCATTGTCCAGAAATCTTCTTTAAAGCTACAAAACATATATAAATACATGAGTATACAAATACTTAATCATATATATAATACAACATTATATCTATTTGTAAATGCCTTTTTTTTACATATATCTTATTAATTATGCGTACCATATATATATATATAATTTTCATTTATACTACACTTATCCCTGTTATATACAATACATAAATAAAAACATCTTCAATATATCTATACCAAATATATACCCACATATACCTTAAACATATTTATATATATTAAACTATCACCCAACTTATATTATACCTATAGCATAAATTATTATTATTACATAAGTCAAATCAATAAGTTCTTAACATCTATAATTTTTATATCAATATTATCATGCATATAAAACTACAAAATATAATCAACCTATGAAACTTATAATCTTACATTATTTCTTTATTAATTTATTAAGTTAAGTTAATAATATAATTACGTGAAGAGGGTGGCTGTTTTTAGTGATAGATTCAATATTATTGTATTCATAAAGCTGAATAATATGCCAAATGAGCTTACAGTTTTGAAAACTTTCTTAAATAAAACCTTTTCAGTGCTTTTATTAATATGGTGTCTATAATAAACAGAGGATACTAATAGTCGTATACAAATAATTTAGTTAAAAATAATTGTATAGCTTTGTTGGAGTATCCTATCTTTTGACAAAATATAGTAACAATATGTTAAATGTGTATTGCATCTCAACATTGGCTTATTTAAAAAGCTAATAAGATATTTAAATGGATTCACATTCTCTTTTTGATAGCCACAAGTTGCTAAAGCTTTTTCTTTAATGCTAATTTTATTGAACAAAAATCATTATAGGTTTCACTCAAAACTTGAAAAATATTATGTTGATCATTTTTTGAATTGAAAAGAAATCATCAACAAATGTAAATTTAGAAGCCAAAAATATCTGCTTGTATAGATTTATAATCTGTTCATTTAAAAACTACATAAAATTTATTTTGCAATTTAATGCCTACTTTATGAAGTCACTTATAACCAATTCCATTTTTATAATAATAGAAAACTATGCTAGAGTTAGCACATATCCCTATGTATTACATCAAAATTTTCTCTAAAAATGTTAATGTTTCCTCACATTTTATCATGTAGAAACTATATATAAAAATTTTAATAGACAATCATCTAATATCAAATAATCCACACACCTTTTTGTTTTATCAAATAGTTTAACTAAATTTATTAAAGCAAGGTATAAATCATACCTTTATTTATAATACCTTTTTGGTCTTTACTTTTAACCCAAACCTTATCTCGATTCTGCACAACCACATTTACTGATAATTTTTTATGTAAAAATGAAAGCAATTAATTCAATAAAATGTTTGTGTTATAGTCCTCCCTCCTCTTGGAAGTGGACTATTCCAGATGCCTCCTTATCTGATCGGATTAAGCATTGTTTGCCACAGGCCAATAGGCTGATGTATAGATAAAGCATAGCCAATGATCATTACAGGCCAATAAGCAATGATGCTTGCTGAATCCGAAGGTTTTCAATAAGGTCAGGGATCTGGCTATAAATAGTCAGCCTTTTGTGAGAATCAGGGAAGAACATTTGTCTAACCTTATAAGACTCTTTGTGTCTCCCAGGGAAGCTCTGCTAATCTAAACAGCAGCAAGTATTCCCACCGATAGCACTATGCTATTTAATCTACACAACTAGGCAAGTCCCACAGAGACCGGACGCTGCTAAGACTACTGTCAGCTCAAGGCAAACTGTCTTGTACAGCTGGGAGAATCATACACCCTATCCGTGAGGCAAGCTATCAGGTGTAGCTGGAAGCAGTAGGCAGAACCCAGAGTTTATGTTAAGCTACAATATTCAACATTGTAAATATTCTCTTGTATATATACTGTATATTGTACTTGTCTTAGTATTATTTTCTGTAGGTTGGGTCTGTAATCCAGACCAAACATAACAGATTTGGTGCAGCTGACAAAAGATTTTTTTTTCCCACAGCTGGAAAAAGAAAAAACGTGGAAACGTAAATATGCGAGTGTGCAATTATATAGACACTCGTAAGTTATGAATCTGTGATTATTAAATCACACTTAAATACTGTCCAAGTAAAATACACGAACTAGTATTTACTAAACAGTGATTATTAAAATCACTTATATCTGGCAAAATAAAAAATAAAATATGTGAATAAGCAAGAATAGACATTCGTTATATTTACATTGTCAAAATAACTTATTTCTGGGAGAAAAAATAAAGTGATCACATACGCAATTGGTGGTTCATAAACCAATCAAAATTGGCCTTTTTAAAAAAGACAGAAGCTTGCCTTAGCTTAGTAAAAAGTCTGTTAAACATAACCATATTGAGTGGTTACTCACAAATATATGAAATAAATATTTTTTTCATGTTATAACAGAGAAAAAAAAGGATAATATAATTGGCTCGATAGAAGCTTTTGACCCAGGGTTCCCTGAGAACGGGTCAAGCTACAAAGAGCATCTGATCTTTTATATGTAGGCTAATCAAATCAAAAAGTCTGAAAGAAAATTAGCGACAATGATGACAATAATCGGGTCACAGACGTATAATATTTTAAAATCTCAAATTCAGAAACACTGGCCGACTTGAATTTTGAGAAGACATTGGGGATTATCACAGAATATTTTTCCCCCAAACCACTAACAATAATGCTTAGATATTATTTCAATCTCTATACCCAAGCAGAGGGAGAAAAAGCTAGAGAATTCACAACACGAACCCGGGCATTAGCACTCATGTGCGATTTTAAAGAGTTCTTAAATGAAGCACTACATGATCGTTTCATTTGTGGGATGAATGATCATAATTTAAGACTCAAACTATTAATGACACCGGATATAGATTTTGAAAAGACTGTAGCTCAAGCCATGCTGGAAGAATCTATAGCATGTCAAGCAAGGCCATTAAAAATAAACTTTACCATTCAAAAAGTTGAACAGAATGAGGGTTAAGCATTGTTATAGGTGTGATGAACCGATGCATGCACAAACAGAATGTCCACACCTTCATACTGTGTACTCATTTGCAAGTGAGTTGGTCATATAAGAGTGGCTTGTCTAAACTTAAAAAGACAAATAGCCAATATGAGAATGGAAAAAACCATTCCAAAAAACAAGGGCAACTATAAAGATGCCAGTATAAATCCCATTAAGGACGATCAGTCTGGATTTATACATAGTATTATAATTAATGATACACTGGTGAGAATGGAACTGGACACAGGATCTGCAGTGTCTATTGTTGCAAAAAAGACATGGGCTATCATTAATAAAAATAATAAATATAATCTGCATCCTAGCACTAGGACTATAACAGATTATCAGGGTAAAAAATAAAACTCTTGGGGCAGACAAGAGTTAAAATTACTATGCATAACAAAACTATACACCTACCACTGTTAGTGGCATCAGGTGATTACAGCAAGTTGTTAGGCTGTGACTAGTTCAGTCACTTAGGATTTGCAGTGTCAAAGATGAACCAGATCACAACCTTAGCTAAATTAAAGACTGATTACCTTGAAATAGTCAAAAAAGATCTAGGTCTGTATCTAGGACCACCAATTCAGTTATCACTGAATAAAGAGATAAAACTGACCAGTTGTCGAAGCAGATCACATACTGGCCTTGAGAGCTAAAGTTGAGTAAGAGCTTGAAAGGTGGGAGGCAGAGGGGATAATAGAGCCTATATCATACTCAGAATGGGCCACGCCAATAGTCCCAATCATCAAAGAAAATGGTGATGTGCAGATATGCGGGATTATTGATGCACGATTAACAAAGCACTAGCATCAAATAATTATCCACCATCATCAGTTAAGCAAATCCTATCCACACTATCAGGTGGAAGGGTTTTTACTAAAATTGACTCAAAACATGCATATTTGCAGCTACCAGTTGATGATCAGGCAGCAAGAGCATTGTCGATAATAACTCATAAAGGCTTATTTAAAATGAACCCATTACCTTTTGGTATATCGGTCACCCCAGCAATATTTCAGAGAGTCATGGATCAACTGGCTGCAGGAATACCAGGGGCCCTACCATACATTGATGATTTATTACTGGTGGCTCAGACTCCAGAGCTACTCTGGAGTTCCACAACAAAACTCCTTGACAAGTTCAAAGCAGCAGGCATAAGAATAAACTTAGATAAGTGCATATTTGAAGCCAAAGAACTGGAGTTTCTGGGATTTAGGATAGATGCAAGTGGCATTCATCCTACCCTAAAGAAAGTTATGACAATTAAATAAGCCAAAACACCAAGTAACAAGAAAGAATTACAGTTCTTTTTGAGACTAGTAAAAAAGCAGTCTGGAAGTGAGACAGCAATCATGATAATGCCTTTGAAAAAATGAAAATCCTTATATCTGAGAAAGTGGTGCTGGCACACTTTGACCCTGAAAGAGTGCTGGTACTGACATGTGATGCTTCACCAGTAAGAACAGATGCAGTGTTGTCCCATAGGAATGATGATGGGCCACTGTCCCCTATTGCCTTTACATCAAAGTATCTCTCAAAGGCAGAAAAAAATTATGCCCAGATTGACAGAGAGGCTCTTGCCTTAATCAATGCCATTAAAAAATTTCATGACTATCTTTATGGGAGATCATTCATACTGCAAACAGATCATAGGCCCCTATTGGGTATCTTTGCAGTAGAAAAAGAAATCCCTCAGCATGTCTCACTACATATGCTGAGGTGGTTCAACTTCTTTTCAGGATATGATTTTATGCTACACTACAGTGAGAGAAAACAGATTCCTCATGTTGATGCATTAAGTCATTTGCCTGCAGAATCTGCAGACGGCTGATTACTGTAGGTCAGTCAGTTAACATGATTGATTTGGGGACAAACACACCACTGAACAGTAAATTAGTGGCTAAGTGGATCACAAATGACCCTGGGTTACAATGAATTAAAAAATGGATCCAGCAGGGGTGGCCAAATAAAAAACCAGAGGAGTTGCATCCAGCCTACTGGACCCAAAGGCTGAAGCTCTCAATCAAAGAGGGATGTATTATTTGGAGATCCAGAGTTGTGTTTCCCCTAGCTGGATGATCTCAAGTGCTCAACCTGTTGCATAATGGGCATTCAGGGATAGTCTGAAAGAAGATGCTCACAAGGGCATATGTATGGTGGCCAACTTCAAACACAGAGATTAAGTCTAAAGTCCACCACTGCTGGCATTGCAAAGTGAATCAAAACATACCAGAAAAAGATAAAACAGTTTACTGGCCTAAATCTGAAGGCTCCTGGATGAGACTCCATGTGGACCATGCTCTTAGAAGGCTATTTGATATCCATGGCCTTCTTGAATGATAGTCACAAATAATGGCACAGCATTCACTGCTGTAGCCTTTAAACACTTTTGTGACAATAATGGCATTGAGCTAGTCTTTAGCCCACCATTTCACCGTGAAAGCAATGGCCAGGCTGAGAGATTGGTACAAGAGATCAAAAAATTGCTCCCAAAGATTGACACAGGAAGCTGGAACACCCATATCGCCAGAATGTTATTTCAGCACTCTACACCAAGTACTGCAACTGGAAAAATTCCAGCTGAACTACTGTGTAATAGAACTTTGCGAACCAACTTGTCAGCTCTGATACCTGAGCCAAATGATGAAAAACAAGGAAAGGACAAGACTACCAAATTACAAATAGGAACTAATGTTCTATGCAGAATGTATAGCAGATTCATTAAATGGATCCCAGCAGTCGTAATCCAACAAAAAGGACTCCACACCATTTTAGTGGAAACAGCAGATGGATGTCAATAACATCACCATCAAGAGCACCTTAGACTGGATTATAGTGATGCAGCCACAAGGAAGGAAGCTCCAAGAACATGCAGAACAAGCAAGGAAGACCAACAAACCAAAGATGGCAGCAAACAAGAAACAGCACCGAAGCATATTAGTCATCCTCCAGCACACCTGCATGATTATGTTCTCTAGGGCTAAATTTTAACCAGAGGGAGGGATGTTATAGTCCTCCCTTCTCTCAGAAGTGGACTATTCCACATGCCTCATCTGATCGGATTAAGCATTGTTTGCCACAGGCCAATAGGCTGATGTATAGATGAAACATAGCCAATGATGATTACAGGCCAATAAGCATTGATACACTGCAGCCGAAGGTTTTCCATAAAGCCAGGGATCTGGCTATAAATAGTCAGCCTTTTGTGAGAATCAGGGAATAATGTCTGTCTAACCTGAAAAGACTTGGCATTCTTCCAGGGAAGCTCTGCTAACCTAAACAGCAGCAAGTATTCCTATTGATAGCACTACACTATTTAGACTACACAGCTAGGCAAGTCCCACAGAGTCCAGATGCTGCTAAGACTACTGTCAGCTTGAGGTAAGCTGTCTTGTACAACTGGAAGAGTCATAAACCCTACCCATGAGGCAAGCTATCAGATGTAGCTGGAAGTGGTAGACAGAACCCAGAGTTTACATTAAGCTACAATATTCAACATTGTAAATATTCTCTTGTATGTATACTGTATATTGTATTATGTATATTTGTAGATATAATAAATATATTAATTGTAAAACTTGTCTTAGTATTATTTTCTGTAGGTTGGGTCTGTAATCTAGGTCAAACATAACAGTTTGAAGGCACTATTGCCATTATGTTTAACAATGATACTTTATGTTTATTATTGCAATTTATTTCTTTTATTTTCATAACTTAGAATAATAGAAGTATTTTTAAGTTCAGGTAGCACAATTCCGTAGATTTATATATTCTTAAAAAAAGACCAATAGTTTTGAATATAGCACATTGCTGCTATTGTATATATAGAGTAATAACAATATAGAATAATAACAATTGACAATGGTTGCAGATTGTCAAGCTAATTTTCGTAACTAGTGTATGTAGAATGAAACAAGTCAGTGGAACCTGGATCTAATGTCTGACATATGCGGGTCGCCAACTACTTCAGAAATATAAAAAGAGAAAATGAGACTGACATGCAACAGGTATAAAAACAAAAGTCAAAAGATTCTAAACTAGTGTATGTAGAATGAAACAAGTCAGTGGAACCTGGATCTAATGTCTGACATATGCGGGTCACCAACTACTTCAGAAATATAAAAAGAGAAAATGAGACTGACATGCGACAGGTATAAAAACAAAAGTCAAAAGATTCTAGGTCTTTTTCCTGCTATAATGCTGGCAGGTGTATGTTAAAGAAGACAGAATATCCCAGGTAATTGGTGCCTGTAGATAATCCAGCCAACTAGGACTGAAACAGATCATACTGATCTTTTATTATTTTATAATGCCCAACTGGGCTCTTCATGGATAATAAAATTGTGCCTGTTGCAGGTAGAATGAACTTTACTTGTAAACTTTTAACTTCGGTACATGGGGAGTATTAGAATATTAAGATCCCCAACTATTGTAGTTAGTTCTCCATATTATATATATATATAAAATACATATTTTGCGGGTTCATCCGTGTTAAAAACTTTTAATATCAATATACTGACGTTTCGACTTGGTAAACGTCAGTATATTGATATTAAAAGTTTTTAACATGGATGAACCCGCAAAATATGTATTTTATATATTTAACCCATGCAAATCTTCGTTTTAACATATATATATATTAGCTATTTTATGTATATTAATGTATTTATTATATATTAAACTATTATATCTGCACACCTGGTCTCTGTTTACTAAACCAAGATAACATTGCTGATCACTCAGCAAAATCCAGGACACAGCAAATTAACTGGCACAGTTAGGAGTAAACCTTGTAAACAGGGGAGGGAGGATTAGAAGGAGATAGTGGTTAATTGCAAAAAAATCGAACAGGTTTCGATTCGTAATAAAACATGTATTCATTTGGTCAGAATAGCATAGGAGAATTCAGTGTAGATAACGTGTCTGAATTGGGCATTATATATAACCCAAATAGAAATTTTTTGACCTTGAATGGTATAGATAAAAAGAAACTTGCAGCACTCATGTGTTTGTGGGCAAGAAGGTAATCGAAGTTATAAGTAAATATTTTGAACTACCATTGCCTGAGAAAGTTAAATATGAAGAAGTAATTAAAAAATTAAATGAACATTTTAGTTCATGTCCCCTGCATCACATTGCGAGATTAACCCTGCATAATAGTAAGCAACTAAAGGGCAAGAAAATAAAAGAGTATAATTTGGCTTTGAAAGAATTAGCTAAAGATTGTGGGTATGGCGATTTTGTAAGGGAAATCCTTGTTGATCGATTACTCTGGGGGATAGTGGATGACAGGCTTAGGCAACAATTGTTAGTAGAACCAGAATTAACATATGAAATGGCCATTAAAAAGGGCATGGAATATGAGCTCATTTTGGAGCAAGCTCAGGCTTCTAGAGCAAGGTTGGAAGAGAATGGCATTTTCAAGACAAGTAGTGAGAATGGTAGCCCTCATGAGTCAAAAAGTAAAAACAACACTGAAATTACCTGTTACTGTTGTGATAAATTAGGCCATATGAAGAAAGAGTACAAATGGAACAACAACTCATGTTTCAAATGTGATAAAAAGGGGCATTTCATGCTAGTGTGTAAAAAAGAGGGTAGAATAGAAAACTCTATGTCAGAAAGTAGGGGAGGGAAATTAATAAAAAAAACCACAATTAAAAAATCTACATGTGAAAGAGATATGTCAGTTTATGATTAAAATAAAAATTCAGGAAAAGGAAATATAAATGGAAATAGACAGTGAATCAGGCATTTCTATATGTCTCTTGCAGATTGGGAGAGTTTGTCAGCAACTAATTTTAAGATTTCACTAGAGAAAACAAGTATTAGAGCAAAATACGTAAATGGCCATGAGCTTAAAATTTATGGCCAAGTTACAGCACCAATCAAGTATAATGGTAAAAAATGAAATCTACAGTTATATATCGTAAATGCAAAAATTAACCCCATTATAGGGAGAGATTTGTTTCTGTGAATTAGGAATACAAATTAATATTATAAAAGGGATTTCTGTAGAACAGGAAATAACTAGAAAATACCCAGAGCTTTTTAATGAAGAATTAGGGTTGATAAATACGAAACCAGTGAAAATAGAAATATTAGAAAATGTGCATCCAGTAGTTTGCAAACTGCAAAAAGTGCCATTTGCACAAAGTGTGAAGGTTGAAGATAAGCTGAAATCTATAGTCAAAAATGGAGTATAATGCCCATCAAAACCTCTGATTGGGCTACACCAGTAGTGCTAATAACCAAACCGAATGGGAAGGTTAGGTTGTGTGAGGATTACTGGGTTACAATAAATAAAGATTTAAATAGGGGAGTGTACCCAGTCCCAAATGTAAGGGAAATACGGGCAGGTCTACAAAATGTTTTGTATTTTGCTAAGTTAGATCTAAACTTTGCATTCCATCAGATTCATGTAACAGATAAATCAGCAAAAAAATTAGTGCTTATGACCCACATGGGCCTATATAAATGCAACAGACTACTGTTTGGCATTTCTATAGTGCCGAATATTTTTCAAGCAAAGATTAATGCTTTGTCACAAGGTTTAGAGGGAGTCATTCCATACTTCGATGATATACTCATCATGGCAAATTTGGAAGACAAGTTACAAGAAAGGCTCCTCACTGTGTGCAAGAAATTACAGAAATCAGGTGTAAAACTGAACACACAAAAGACCATATGGATTGAAAAACAATTAACATTTTTAGGTCACTTGATTTCAGACGGGGGGAAAAAACTATCACTGCAGAAAGTAATGGCAGTGATGAATGCCTCTCCACCAATCAATGTCAAACATCTGCTGGCAGTTTTGGGATTGATGAATTTTTTCAAGCCTTTCTTGAAGAACAAGGCTCATATTGGCAAAACCATTATATGATTTATTAAAGAAGTATCAAAAGTGTAAATGGGAAAAAAGTACATCAAGAGGCTTTTAAGCAAACAAAAGCCTTACTATCATCAGATAAATCGTTAGTATATTATAATAGCACTTTAGAAGTACACTTACCACTGATGCATCTGAATGGGGATTAGGAGCAGCACTATCTCATCCATGCTACAAAGGAGTGCCCCATTGTGTATGCATCAAGAATCCTTTCAAAAGCAGAAAGGAACTACAGCCAATTAGACAAAGAGGCTCTGGCTATTATATTTGGCCTTAAATTTTTTTTATCAATTCCTGTTTGGCAGAAACTTTACAATAATTATTGACCACAAACCACTACTTGAAATTCTGGGTCATGATAGACTGGCACCCAAACAGTTAAGCCTATGCATGATGCACTGGAGAAATATTTTGGCTGGATGACTATATACTCCATTATCGAAAAGGCAAAAAAATAGCACATTCAGATGAGCTGTCACGAATTCCAGATAAACAAGAGAAAATTAGTACAGAGGTTGAAATAAATTATATAGATGTATTAAACTTGGACATATTAAATAGTAAAAGGTAGCAAATTGAACAAGTGCCAATCAGGGCTACCAGATATTAAAGCAATGGATTAAAAATGGATGGCCAGATTCGAGGCCTGAATATGTTGATCCGAATTTTTGAGCAAATATATACTAACAACTTGTAAAGACTGTGTGCAGGTGATCAGGTTCTGATTCCTATGGAGGGCAGACAACAAGTTTTATATTTACTGCATGAAGGGTACTCAGGAGTGGTACAAGCAAAATCATTGGTTCATAGCTACATATGGTGGCCAAAAATGTTGAGACATCGAGAAAAATATTAAAAAAATGCACACCATGCCAGAGATAGATGAATATGCCAAACAAAGATTACACTCATGGCCAAAGGCAACAACAGCTTGGCAAAGATTTCATATAGACCATGCTGGTCCAATAAATGGCAAGATACTATTGGTGATTATTGATGTGTATTCAAAGTGGACAGAGTGTAGAATAGTGAACGACCTTAGTGCCAATGAAACCATTAAGATACTAAGTTCAGTATTTGCCTGCCATGGACTGCCAGAAATAATTGTGTCTGACAATGGAATGGCATTTACAGGTACAGAAACTGAAGGATATTTTCAGAAGCATGATATCAAACATATATGAACACCAGCTTACCATCCAGAGTCGAATGGACTAGCTGAAAAGGTGGTACAGAATATAAAGAAAGCCTTAAGAAAACTAGATAATTAGGAACTTCAGAGTGCTATCAATAATGCAATGCTGCACCAACACTCAATGCCATTGACAGCTATGGGCAAGTTACCAGCAGAATTACTAAATGGGCAGAAAATTGCACATTAAATTATCATTACTGCTTCCAAACCCCACCAAAAAAAATGGATAGTGAAAATTATACAAACATTTTTGCAAAAGGAGATAGAGTTTGGATCCGAGATATGCTATGGAAAAAATGGGTAAAAGGGATAATTACAAGACTGTTATCACTGCAAATCATAGTAATCCTCCAGTTTTAAGATGGCACAACATATAGAAGACACTTAAACCATCTCAGACATCACACGGTAGAAGAACTGCAAATATTGACACATATGCCAAGTGAAGTAAGATTACAGGACCAAGAGAAATTTGATATAGAGCAACAAGCAGAAACAGAAGAAGAGACAACACCTGACAATAATGAAATATATATGATTCCTATGCCAAAGCCAGATGAAGGAACAATGGATATACACTGACCAAAAAGGAAAATACAAAAGCCATACAAATTGAGAGACTATGTCTAAATAATAGAGAAGCCATTTCCTGAGTAAGGAGAGGAGTGTTATATATATAGAGTAATAACAATATAGAATAATAACAATTGACAACGGTTGCAGATTGTCAAGCTAATTTTTGTAACAAGTGTATATAGAATGAAACAAGTCAGTGGAACCCAGCTAATGTCTGACAGATATGGGTCACCAACTACTCCAGAAATATAAAGAAAGAAAATGAGACTGACACGTGACAGATATAAAAACAAAAGTCAAAAGATTCTAGGTCTTTTTCCTGCTACAGTGCTGGCAGGATTATGTTTAAGAGGACAGAATATCCCAGGTAATCGGCAACTGTAGGTAATCCAGCCAACTAGGACCTGAAACAGATCGTACTGTTCTTTTATTATTTTACAATGCCCAACTGGGCTCTTCATGGATATTTTTTATACACATTCCTGAGGTTACAGCCTTAGTAAATATTACTTAATATATAATAAATTTATGCCTGTCACAGGTAGAGTGAATTTTACTTGTAAACTTTTAACTTTGGCATGTGGGGAGCATTAGGATATTAAGATCCCTAACTATTGTAGTTAGTCCTTTCTACCTTTTATAACTCTGTGGATGGTTTGTATGACCAAGTCGAAACGTCAGTATATTAATATTAAAAGTTTTTAACATGGCTGAACCCGCAAAATATGTATTTTATATATATATATATGTTAGCTATTTTATGTATATTAACCTATTTATTGTATATTAAACTATTATATTGCACACTTGGTCTCTGTTTACTAAACCACGTTAACATTGCTGATCACTTGGTGAAAGCCAGGACATAGCAGCTGCCATATTTAAACTTTCTCTATGTATTTATAAAAACTTACAGCCTTTCCACTTTTAAGATTATAAAAAACTTATTTAACTTTGTTAAATTCGTTTCCTTTATTGAAATTTAAATATGTAAATATGATGGTATCATTAAAATACACCATTACTATGCTATTATAGCTAGAAAATTATAATATTTTGAACCAATGGAGGGCTTATACTTTTTGCTCTATGAATAATAAATTCAGAGAATGGCTTCTAATTGTATATCCTTTCTACTTATTTAGATTTAGAGGGGTGAATGGGCATCTTTCTTGCAGTTTACCCTGCAGGTAGCACTATGTTGAAACCAGATTTACATCTTGATGAAATTCTTGATAAAAAACTGCAAATGGTAAAAATGTGCAACAAAACTATTAAAGTGAACTCCAACAAAATTACAAGTGATAGCTATACCAGTTACTATAAAGATGAGGGTCCTAAGCTCTTAGATTACAAAAATGCCTATATAATATTGGAAACCATGGAGCAGATCAAGTGTCAGATATATGCTTTACAGAGAATCCTATCTTTACTTAGAAAACACAATAAAATTATTTGAACTTAACATTGAGAGTATGTCAATGTAAATTCTCTATAGATTAATTATTCAACATAATGTTGATGTAATTGTATTTCAAAAGACTCATAATTCTTTTTAAAATGCATATCTTCTCAAAATTTCTAGATTTATATTAATTATTCATAGAATGCATTTCAAACATGGTATAGTTTTTATGTCAAACCATCATGTAAAGCAAACAATTTCTCTTGAAGATAGTTCAAATGATATTGAATCACAATTCATATAGGCAATTCTTTTTAAAATTATGTAAAAACTACAAGCATGACATCAATAGAAATTCCAGCATTTGTTGCATTTTTCAATTTTCTTTCTAATGGCATCCATTATGTTAAAATCCAAAAAAAAAAAAGGATTTTTTATGAATATTTTTATGAATAGGTTTATTTAATTTTTTTATTTTTTCCTCAGTTTACTAACTTTTCATGGAGAAGATAAAGACAGAAATTTTTAAATGGCCAAAGAGACTACTAAATGGATTTACTAATGTGCCAATAATTCACATTTCAAGGACTTCAAAATGTAATCAGAATATCGGGTTGTAAGTATTAAAAATTTTTATTTTTTAATTATTTGAATAGTAAATTTTAAAAAATTATTTGATAAATGGTATATTTGCATTTGTATTGGTATCTGTGTTGTATATAAATTATATATCATTTATGCTCTTTATTATATGTATATTAATTTAAGCATTTATATTCAAATACAACAAAAGTAGTTTATGTAATTTTGGGGCTCTGATCTACATTTAGGCAATCTTATAGTATAAATTATTCATTTAGAAATTAATCCAAAAATTTGTCATAAAAGCAAAATTAAAACAGTGTTAAAAACAAATAAAACCCAACAATGATCCAAAAAAATCGCAACACAATATCATTATTATGAATTTCTTACAAGTTTTATAAAACAATCATGCTAACAAGAATTTTGCCAATAGTTAAGAAACATCTACCCATAAAGTAGGCTGGGTGTAGATCAAGTTGTTGCCATGAATAAGCTTTAAAAATCTACATCTTTAAAAAAAAAAATTAAAAACTGGTTACATTTATTGATCTACCTTTAATTTATAATTCTGTTTGGAAAAATCATTATTTTCTAAAAGTTTTTAAAATTCTTAAATGCAAGAAAATCATTATTTTATTTAACTCCAATAAAAAAATTCAAGTGACACACAGATGATAATCATAATCAATACATAAAGATCTACCACAGAATTCAGATCTTATACCTACTTTATTAATAAAGTAGATAAAGAAGATCATCCACATAAGACTGCAGGAATTTTATCTTTGTTAATGATATTGTTTTGATTTATCAAATTTACTGAAATAAAAAGTTTTTGAACAAAGATAAATCTGGAATCTTAATCCTAACCAATTATGGTCTATTTTTCATCTAAATAAAAGAGTTCATCTCATAATCTAACTATATCCTTTTATAATAATAGATTAAAATACAAGCCCACCCCATTCTATTTAAAAGTAATTATAGCCTAATTTATTTTTCTCATTTATGTAAGATTAGATCAAAATTATCTATTAGAAATGAACTCCTTGAAAAGTTGCCTGGGATTACTTGGGGTTGTAATGCAATTACTTTACAGATAGCTTCCTTTGCATTATTCCACTGGACAATGCTGTGCCACTGTTTGAAAGAAAAGTCCTTATGCAAACTTCTGAACACTCAATTAAATTTTACCATGAAAAATATTACTGGCAGTAACTAATTCTTCACAGTAGGTTTCTGGTTTTTTACATATTCCTCTAATAGGATATTAGAAGTTGTTTGCCAGAAAATATATAAAAAAATCTGTTTAGCAGATATCATTTGCTAATAACTCAAGACATATGTTTACCATCTTAAAGATTTGCCTCAAATAAAAATCCTCATCTTGGATGTTCCAACAAGAATCTATAATCAAAAGAATTTTGATGTAAGAAATGGATTTTTTTTGAGATTTCAGATAAATTTTTTTCCAAGTCTAAATAATAAAACCACCTGGATTTGATCATTCTAGATCAGTGGTCTTCAACCACCGGTCTGCAAACCAGCACGGAGCTGCAGAAGGTTTCTGCTGGGCTGCATTAGACTGGCAAGAAAGTTTGTAATAAAATAATATTTTAAACTTTTAATTAATATAAACAATTTTTATTTATTTTTTCATCGCATTTTTACCCAGTTAAAAAAAAGAAACAGAACAAAAACGAAATCTAATCAATCATACATAAATTAATTTGTTTTTTTATTTATCACAGATATTTATGGAGGGGTAAAATTAAATTTTTTATTATTTTTCTAAAAAAATTCAAAATTAAAAAAAAAAAGTTTTTTATTATACAAACTCCAGTTGTCTTTTGATAGCCAATCACGGCCGCTTGTCAGCATTGTTTATGTGTTAAAACAATAAAATATAATATTACTGAGCTGCAATTTTAAAAATACGGTGACTTTTTTTGATCTCTTAAATTTTTTCTACTCCCTCTGTTAATACAATATTTCATTTTTAATGGTTTTTTTTTTTTTGGCTTTAACTTTTATTTTTGAAATCAATTTTTTTTTTTACCTTTTTTTAAAAATAAAAACCAAAAAATAAGTTCTGTCTCTAACTTTTACAAAGTATTTCTCAATCCCCCCCACCCCCAAATTAAAATAAGATCAAAACTTTTGACTTTTTCAAGTTTCAGGGTTTTTTTTGTTTAAAAATATGGCCACTTTTTTTGACCTATAAGGCGATATCGTTTTTGCCTTTATTTGTATACTGCTAATATACTAAAACTTTTATTTTTAAAACTAAGTTTATCTTAATACTTTAATATTTTTAAAAAATAAAAACAAACCAAAAGTAACTTTTTTCTCAGTGATGACAAAGTATTTCTCACCCCCACACCCACAAATTAAAATAAGATCTTTTTTGGCTTTAACTTTTATTTTTGAAATCAATTTTTATCACCTTTTTTAAAAAACAAAAATAACCAAAAGATTTCTGACTCTAACTTTTACAAAGTATTTCTCAATCCACCCCCCCCCCCAATTAAAATAAGATAAAAACTTTTGACTTTTTCAAGTTTCGTTTTCTTTTTTTTTTGTTTAAAAATATGCCCACTTTTTTTTTGGCCTATAAGGCATATTTTTTTTGGTTTTATTTGTATACCGCTAATATACTAAAACTTTTATTTTTAAAACCAATTTCTGTTACCTTTTTTTAAAAATAAAAACAAACAAAAAATAACGTTGGTTTCTATCTTTTGTCTCAGTGTAGACAAAGTATTTCTCAACCCATTCCCCCCCCCAAAAAAAAAAAAATGTAAAATAAGACCAAAACTTTTGACTTTTTCAACTTTCATTGTCTTTTCTTTTAAAAGACAGCAACTATACAGCGATTTTTATGGGTTTATTTCTATTATGCGATATCTATTTTACCATTTTTTAAAAAAACTTTTCCTATTAATTACATTTTTTGATCCTTTCAACACACCAGCACGAAAAAGTACAATAGCATCTAAACTTCAGACTTTTGCATGTTTCATTTTATTTTTTCAGATTTAAAATATGGTGACTTTTTTTAGGGCTGTACAGTGATTTTAATTACATGATTTCTATTTTGCCCTTACTACTATCAAAAGACAACCTCCAGATATATATATATATAATGATCTTGTATATTTAACATTAAATTAATTGCCATGTAATTACACTAGCTATGATATTTCCCAATATTCAGGTGACTAACATTTTATTCTTGCATGTTTTAACAATGAAATAATAAATGTAGAAATGCAAGCACATTAATGAGAACGATTGTTATTGTACTGTTTTCTGTGTTCAGCATGTGAAGGTAAGCAACACCATTACAATACATAATAACGTATGCTGTTTTGGTCAGTTATAACAATTATGCTTATCTAAGGCTAAGCAGGTTACATCTTTAAGAAAATTTATCTGTAAACTTCTGTCAGTCCGTGAAATCTTATTCTTATTTTTGCTGGTCCACAGGTGTGAAAAGGTTGAAGATCACTGTTCTAGATGCATTTGAAGTTTTAATAATAGATTCAGGACAAGCCATGGGCATTGCATTCATCTGCTTCATAAATAAAATTTTAACACCCACTGATCTATATAATACAGACAAACACAAATTATAAAACACATAGTTAATGATTGTCAAATCTACGGTTATAGTAGCAGAATTGAAGAATTTAATACATCTACTAATGAATTTATCTCTTGGTTGAAATCTTTACAAGTTCTCTCTAGATATTCTGTTAATAGCTATTAGTTAAACTGTCAAAAAAGTTTATCATTAAGTAAATAAATGGTTTAGGTTTGGACAAAAATATCAGGTTAATAATATAAACCTAATCATTGGAATTTTAAAAGTAGAAAAATAGCAGTCAAATGAGTTTCTGGAGGAGTTTTAAACATGGTGATGAAATCTTAACTTCATAACTATTGGGTTTTTTTAAAGATATATATGGATACATAAAGTTTTGCATATGAATTTAAGATTAACTACTATTATTCTAGTTTATGAACATATAGATATTGAAAATTTTCACTAAAATATTCATGCAATATAATTTTTATTGATTTCAAAAAAAGTACTTTCAATTATTTTGTTGAATAGATTGATTCCAGTCGTAAATGAAGAGATTACCAGTGATTCAGTGTAGTTTTAGAGAAGACATGGATTTGTTTCCAGGTAAACAAAAAAAAAAGTATAATGAGCAAAATTTTTTTTGTTGATTTCATTGAGGAATTTGTCTCAATTAATTAAATAAATTTTCACATTTGAAATCATTTGGCTATCTGCTAAAGTTTATAGGCACCACACAACTTTTATCCAATGGAATGAGAGGAAGTAGTATTAATACTGCTGGAAGATATAAAGCATTTGAAATAAAAGCTGGTTTAACTGGGATAAAAACAAGTTGTAACTTTGTTTTGCTTTTTATGATAGAAATTTTTGGGTCAGTTGTGAAGCTGGCATCAAGATATAGGATAGATTTGATGTGGAATTTTTAATTTAAACTGATTCAAAGCAAAAATAAAAATTTTATCTTCTTATGTGTTAATGACAGTATTATTCTTGAAAATTCAAAAGTTGATACATAACAATGTTTTTATTGTTTTGAATACAACTTATAATAATGTTGATTTGATAATTAATATTCCCAAAGACTCAAGACATTTAGCAATAACATTTAGTTTTGATAGTTTTCAGTTTAGCAATGTGAGTCAAGTTAAATATTTTGGTAGTTTTAAATATAGAAAAATATGATGTTCCTGCCACATTTAACCACACAAAAGGTTGTGTATTTTATCATAGTAATATAACTAACTGGTATTTGATCTCCCAATTTCCTACTTAAAAAAAAAAAAATTCCAGGAGTCAGCCTAACAAATAAATCTAATAAGCAGTTTATTATAGAATGCAAAAAACTATAGACTCAGTATACTATATGCAAATGCTAATTTAATATATTCAATATATACAATATTTCACATTTCATTATCGTCATAAAACTCAAAATTTTATTATCAATATTTAACTATAAACTAATATTATTTCCATAACATTTTTTAGTCTGTTCTCTATACTACATATCAGTTGTTATTGTAATTCCATATTACATTTTCTCTAAACTGTCTATCCTTGAGACAAAGATCAAGGTAACCTGTTCAGTTCCCTAATTAAGTTTCTGACCTAGGGAGACTAGTTGTCAGGAAAAAATGTCTCTTGCTGAATTTTTCCACTGTTTCAATCTGTAGTTCTTGGAAGATCATAATTAATAGCAAACTCTTCATACAGCTTGTATAAGCATAGGAAATAGTGATTATGTGATGTTTTAATGGGTTTTAAAATCACAACAACTCAAAATAACAACTATTTTTCCACAAAGATATATATACCCATTTGTTTGCTCTTTCTGGAGTATTCTCTCCAATGAGATGAACGCAAACACCTTAAGCTAATTAACTAGATTTCATCAGCTTAATCTAAAATCTGTAAATATAAATTCACATTAGTTAATTATTATCTAAAGTATTTTCTCTGGATAGTAACTGATTTTTTATTTTTGTAAACTTATTTTTTCCTTGCATATAATTATAGATCATTCTCAAAGTTAATTAACTTTGCTAATGACTAATTTAATTCTGGCCTTTTTAAAATTTTACTTCAGTTTTAATTCCTGCAAAGAGTAATCTTTCTTTGCTTATAATTTTGTTTGCTAATACTAATATTTCAGTAACATAACTAAATTAGTTAGAGACAGATGTAAAATATTGCTTGGAATTTCTTTTAATAATAGCAATGTCCCCATAAAGTAGTGCCACTCAGTGCAAGCCACAGTAAACAATGGATACAAGGTTTGTGCATAAAATCTTTATCTAATGTCAACTCATTCAATATTTCCAAACTAGTTTCTATTTTGTGGCCTTAATCAATGGACAGTCTTGGATTTGAGTGCATTGCACCTAGGTCTTAGAATCTAATCAAAAATTTATTATGTTTTTATTTTGGATTCATAGCTTTATAGTTAATTAAAAAATAAGGAGATTGTTTTTGGATGGTTACATTAAATCTTAAGATCTAGGTTCAGTGCTCTCATATCCAAGGCTCCTCACTGATAAAAGCCACAAGCTAGAAACTAATCTTGGGGTATTATATGAGTAGGCAGATAGGAATCATATACAAACCTTCATGCATCCATTCATTGGCTTGCATAGGGTGGCACTATTACATGGAGAGTTTGCTACTGTTTTAACAGCTTGTGTAAATTTAAGAAATGGTGTTCATGTGATGTTTAATGATTTAATATTTTCAATGTAATCTAAAAGTGTTAAAAAATTTATCTTTATAAATTATTTAAAAGATATGATTGCAAGATTATAAGATTAATTAGTATGTTTTTGAACTTTCTCTATATGACATTGTAGAAACTATTGGAACAATTTTTACTGGATTTTGGCAAGTGACATAAATAAATTGTAGCCGATTTTTAAAAAAAAAAATTTCATGGATGAATTTGATCAGGAGTTTTAAGTGAGAAGCCACCTCTATTTGTGTTAGAAGACTTTCATTGAGTAAATATGACTCAGGATAGAATACAATAAAGAGCAACAATTAGGCATGGTCTTTTAAAAACTAAAAATTACGGCAGAAGTCAAAAGTTATTGTAGAAAGATGATAAATAAATAAATTAAATTACCAGAATGTGATATACCTCAATTTATTCATTTCACAGAATTATTTGTAGAATCATCGCAAAATTATCTTCAGTGTTTTTTTATTTCTCTTTAGGCCTTTCAGCCATTTTTTTTTCTCTTGTGGAATTAGAATGCGATGTTTAAAAATAACTGCTAATGAATTAAATAATGGTAAAAAGTATGAAGTCAACATTTAAAGAATAACAAAACATATTTTTCTTTAAACTCTAACTTACTATAATGTTTTAAAATTATAACCTGCTAATTAAAATGAAAAGTATCAATTTTGTTCTTATTTTTCCATTATATTATATTACACCTGGGTCTCTTTTTATGCGGACTTATTTAACATGATTTTGAAGTTACACGATTCATGTTTCACCAGAAGTTGAACTCCAATAATGCGCTATTACTTTAAATAATAAATTTCACGCACTTACATTATATTGAAAGTAATAGCACATTATTGGAATTCGACTTTCATCTTAGTAATTTCAATATTTTCAGTGCTTTATAATAGTAAGATTTTATGCAATAATGAAATTAAAATCATGATTTCCACATTTTATGTATACACACATTAAATTTTACAAGATTATAATGTAAATTTGTTCAAACATTGTGTGTGTTAATTTTGCATTTTAAATCACATTTTGTTTTTGCTTTTTAAAAAAGAATGTAATCAATTATTAATCATTTAATGTCCGCAAGCTTATTTTTAAAAGGTGAGTAATAGCAGTGAAATGAAATTTGATTTTTAAACGGAATTGAAAATTAAAAAATTAAAGACAAAAATAAAAGTTTAGATACAGAAGAAAATGTAGAAAAAGATAATGAAACAGAAGTGCAACCTGTTCCTCTCACTTCAAAAATGATTCGAGAAGGTCTTCAACTTTCTAATCAGTTGGCAAATTATTTTCTTACTAATGACACTAATCACGAACGTGCTCTTAAATTCCAACGAGAGCTAAATTGTTGTATGTCTGGATATCGTGAGCTTCATAAACAATTAATAAAATCATTGTCTCAAAGATTAATTACTAATTATGTTGTCACTAGAAAACCATTAACACAACAACATGAGAGTGAAGTTGGTGCTAGTTGTAGTTCCTTTTGTGAAGAATCTTTACCAGTTTGCAAACGAATCTGTTTATCGGCTAATAGCGTTAATAATTAAAATGTGTATAAAAAATGTAAATTACTGTACTGTAAATTATGCATAAAAATATATTATTTTGAATAAAATTAAATATTATAATTAAAAAAAGTTTGTCTTGTATCAATTTTTTTCAAATTTGAAATTTTTTATTAGTCATATTTTATTTCCTTATTTTTTTTTTGCGCGAATTTTAAAGTAATTTTACGTTGGTGCTTTGCTTTTACACGAATTTTGAAAAATCACAGACCACATTCCCCCTTTGTCAATGTAAGTTACGTCTATTTTTGCGCGATTTCATTTGCGCGTGTTTTCTGAGGAACCTATCTATCGTGTAAAACAAGACCCAGGTGTATTTAGATTTTTTTAAAACTGCATAAAAATGATAGTATTTTTGAAACAGAATCTTTGAAATACACATTTGTGAAATACGATTAATATTTATTTAGTACAACAAATAAAAAATTGTATATTTACACTATATATAATGTTATACCTTCACCTGATACTGTTGACTTGGTATAGCATTAGTTGTCATACAACTATAGAAGGAAGGGACTTCAGGTATCATAATAAGTTTACCTACCACTTCTAGCTGTACCATGACAACTTACCCCAGTATGGTGACATCATTTCCAGCTATTCTGTGACAGCTTGACTTAGTATGATTTATGTCTAGCAGCTTCCAGTTCTAACATGAACTTGGCTCACTGCTCACTCATATAGTGAATGTATATACTGCCATTTAACTTTGACAGTTGTTGTCTGACCTTATCTCCAAGGACTGACTTTTTATGGTCACATTCCCTTCCATACTGCGAACAATCAGATTTGGTAAGTATCATTGCCTATTGGGCCATTCTTGCCAGCAGACCTAAGTTATCTATTTGTATATTGATCTGTGGCAATGAATGCTCGATCTGAGCAAGATAAAGTAGAATTTGGACTAGTCCATTATTTGAAGGCAAAGTGAGATATAACAACAACAACAACAAATAACTGATTCTTGTTTTCTGTGGCAATGAAATAGATTTACTACTTTTGTTTGAAGTGTAAAGAAAAAAATTGATGACAGAGAGCTTATACAATTTACCCAACTGGTGTAGTAAAAACAGTGAAACTAAATCCAACTTTATCTCAATAATTTATTAATTTATTAAGAATGTACAATGTTACAAAGTATAAATGGGAATATAAAATACAAGACTTAATTATATGTAGTAAAATGAGTATACAATCTATAACATATAAACAAAAAATTGAAATATGTAAATAATCGGGATAAGAAATAACCTGTTGTCATTATCCTCTACTGCCACCACACATGTAGATTGATCAATCACTACACTCTCCTGTTAGTAGCATTTTCTAAACAAGTGTTTTTTTAAAAAAACTATGACATCTGGAAGAACTGTATAAAAATTTTAGGATTTGCAAAAAGTAAAAAATAAACAAATGAGTTATTGCTTAAGAGTTCATATAAAATTCAAGCACCAAAATTGATAGAGGTGAACCACAACCTACATATATTGATCTGTAGAATTCATCACTTTACCAATATAGGAGCTTTCACTCCAATTATCTGTTAAAAGTATAGAATAATCCTATAATTAGAATTCTACTCATATTTAAAAATAAGATTTTATTTTGACCTAATATAATATATGGAGTCCAAAAATTTTATTATACAAATTTGCTTAGATCTTTAAGGATAGCCTGAAAACAGATATCATAATAATGTTTCCATGTTTATAATTTACTTTAGCAATAATCAAAAAGATATATTATTATAAATTTACTCATCTATACATTACTCTAAATGATATTTTATTAAATTCCTACTTGTTTTCAGTCAATATATATATAATAAAAATAATAAATTACAATTTTGTTTTAATTAACGGACATTTTATTTATATTATTAAAAATCAGTCAACACTTAGACAAACCCAATATCAATACAATCAACAATTTCAAATTGTTGTCAAGGCAATGTTCTTTTAACAATAATGGTGGAATATTTATATATAATATTTATTGTATCAAGTATACTTTTGATGCTTTCATATCATATTCATGGTTAGTCTGCAGAAAACATTACCGATCAGGACAAATCTTAGAACTAGAAATGACTTGGTACTCATTAATGTATAAAAAAATCGAATATTAAGCCTGAAGCACTTAATTCACCCATCTTTCATAATCATGAGGGTGAACATGGCCATAGTTGTGATCCGAATGCTGTTAAAGTTATTTGCGAAGAGAGAAATGATTGCAAACATAAAATAAAAAAGGCGTGATTCGTTACACAAAATAAATATGTAATAAACTAAAAAATTAATAGCATTCAAATCAGCAAAAATTATTGTTCTCAGCAGACTGACCATGAATATGACATAAAAGCATCAAAAGTATATTTGGTACAACAAATATTATTAATTGTTATATTTAAATTCTGTATGAATATTTCTTCACATTAATATTTAGAATGACAGAGTAAGAAACTATAATTATACATATTTATATATATGTATATGTAATAGTTGTTAGAGTGCTTCATTCCTACATCTGGATATAACCCTATTGTGATAGTTGCTGGCTATCCAAATATCTTGTATGGCTGATTAAAATATTTTATTTGAAAATCTGTATATGGGTAATTTTTGTACTTAATATTATGTGTATAACATATGGTGGCAAATAGTTTTAAGTACATGTGTTAAAAATTTACAAATAATCGTTATCAAATTACTAACCTGTCAAACAGATTTTAATAGGGAACAATTAGTAGAAAATTAATTAATACAGAATTTTATTCAGTAATTTTAAAAATTATATAAAATTTTATAAAGATGAATACAAATTTTTGAATAAGATTTTTGCTGCTGTAGATGCTAAAGGCTTGACATCAGGATTATATTGTATGACTTTTAGTAGTAACATGCAAAGTTAGATTCATCAATCATTCTATTTCTGAATTTGTCTTTTATAAAATTTATTTCTGAAAATAATGATTCACATATGTAAGTAGAAGGAAAATTGATAATATAACTGCCCTTAATATTTTTAAACAAGTTAAAGGTTCTGAGAATGGCATTCTATGTTTATAATGTTTTCTCTTATTAAAACAGGCAAAACTCACTATACGTATTTGCCTGTTTTAATAACAGTTATAAGCAATGTTAAGAAATAGTGATCATGTGATGTTTAATGTTTTCTCTTCAGCAATTTTTTATTATACTCAATAATCGATTATTTTCAATCATTTCCAAATCATTTTTCAAATCAACAAGTTTTCATTTCCATATAGAACTGGATTGAAAATCAATAAATTGTAGTTCTAAATCATCCAAATTCATTGAGAATTTTCAATTTGGTTTATCTGCTGATATTGTGTCTGATTATAAAATAAATTTTGATGATTATGCAAGCTGCCTAAATCACATAAATGTTGAAAAAAATTTATTGACCTTTAACTAATAAAAAAAACTATTGTCATAAGATTCTATATCTGCAAAAAAATTTTTGGTACTTACATATTAGTTTGGGAGTGATGAAAGTTACCAGCACAAACAAATACATATATAAAGACCAAATTAATCACATTTACAATCTTCTAAAAAGGAAATGAATTAATTTTGTAAATAAATATTAGATAATAATTTGGATATTTAGAATGGAATGTGGTTCAAGACAAGAAAGTTCAGTCCACAGCAGTGATGTTAAACAACATTTTGTAAATGGACAGAATTGCATGCTTAAATATATTTATATTATTTATTTTAGTTTGGTTACCACTTTTAATAAATTTAGATTGTTAAAAGTTTACTTGTTGGAAGATCATTTCTCACAAAAAATGTAAATGCATGTTTGTTTCATTTCCACTAAATAAAGTTATAAGTGGCCATTTTTCAAAATAAAATATCTTTATAAGTTTAGATGGTGGAAGATAATTTCTCATAAAAAACATAAATCTGTGTTAATAGACATTTGTATTATTTCCAGTAAATAGAGTTCATCATTTTTCCAAATAAATATTGACAAACTAATATGTATGAAAAATATCATCACCAGACTAATATGTATGTACCAAATTTTTGTATATAGAAAATACTTATAGGTATTTAAAATAACATCAATATTAAAATTTTCTAATTTAGCTTCAAATGCTTTGATTAAATTAAAAATGACAATGACCGTTTTATTAATACAATGCAATTTAATATTTAATTCATTTAAGTGGAAGCACAAATCAATAAAAATCATTAATTTTGAAAGCCATGCAACATCCAATAATGATATTGTCATTATGTAAGAAAAAAAAGTTTAATTCCACTAAGCACTCAAGAAATGTTTGAAAAACTTTTCCACAATTTACCCATCAAACATTATTATACATAAGTTAACTATTGTATTATGAGTTTGTCTTGTTTAACAGTTCCAGAAAATTTTGTTTGTTTAAAGTACATGCAGATAACGAATTCATAAATTTTGTTACAAAACTAATATCTTCCAGAATCTTAAAACTAGCATTGACACAAAACATGCTAATATATAATGCAGTGAAATTCCAGAACTCCATATTCAATAAGTTTGGTAAATTAATTGACAAAACCCATCATTTGTTACTGATATAATTTTGGAATGGTTTATATTGCAAATAAAATATCTTTTCCTTTGTTGATGCCATTAATGATAATAAATAAATTAATTCTTTTTTCATGCTGTTCACATCATAGTGACAAATAAACATAACTAAAAGAGCTGATCCAGTTATTTCAGTTGTCTTATCAAGACAAGGGGAAATGAAACTGATAAGTTTATATCTATTTTTTGCTAATGAGTTATGTTTTTGGTCATTTAAGATTCTAATTTTTACCATATTTCTAGGCAAAGGCAAATCTTTTATTTTTTGAATATTTTCAAAATCTTCAAAAAGAATATGGATACATTTTAATCGTGCTTCTTTTTAGATATTTACCATTGTCAAAAATTTATTTATCATCACCAAAAGTTTTTCGTATTTGCCAAGAGGCAATATAACTAACAGCAGGTATATTGGATTGACTGCAAATATGTTTAATTAGGAATATTGACTGAGTATTTCTATTTTTAATAGCTCATGCCATATTTTTTGTGTGGTTTTCTTTACTTTTATCAAATTGTGATCCATGATATGTGTTATAATGCTATTTTACTGATGAGGCTCTATATATTACTGTCCTGGAACATAAAGAAAAAACACTATTAATCTTATTAAACTTCCCATATTCTTCTGTTGAACAACTTTGGAATTCTCTGCTATTTGAATTTCAATAATTATTGTTTCTAACAATGATAATATTTTTTTTAAAAAAATATTCTGAAAAAAATCTCTTTGTAAAAAATAATGTTTAAAATGTAATAATTACTTTAAAATGCATCCACATCAGTGTCTGCTTTTGTAATATGTTCAGAATACTTAAGCACAAATAATAAACTTGATATTTTTTGCATACTGCTGGTGCACTGTGCTATGTATGCTAGTCACCAACACACATGAATGCTTGTGTGATTAGAGATAGAAGGAGATATATATATCTAGTACAAAGTAGAGTGCATTATAGCAGAGAAAGTCAATTTTCGTTACTTTCTCCCACATAAAACAAAATTTTGGAATTATTGTTAAAAAACAGTTTTAATTAATTATAGGCCAATAATAATTTCACACATGCCACTAAAACTTTTTTATGTCTCAGGCATTCATGCCATAGATATAAATTATTAAAGTAAAGAAGAAATATAATCAATTTAAGAGTTTTCTTTCCAAAGTGCTTCAGATTTGACTATATAAATAAATTTAGATAAAAGAGGTAAGATGGTTCATTCTTTTCTTTTAAAATTTTTTTTATCTTGTGCTTTAGATTGAGATTATTTCATTTACTTAATAAATCAGTGTTAGTATATTAATCTAGTGAATTTCACAAAGTTTATATATATATATAAACCACAAGAGAACACATTCAAAATCTTTATCTAGGATTGTCCCCATTCCCAGACTGGTTTCGAACTATGGCTTTCATCAGTGATGAGCTAGGATATCAGATTCAAAATATCAATTAAATCCCAGCATTTATCTAATACTTAACAATAGTTAATAGTTACATAGAAGATCTGAAATTTTCAGACATCTTTACATCTTTAAATCCAGTTCTCCAAATGAAATAACAATTAGGAAGTGAACTAAATTCAGATACCCCATATATTAATAGCCTTAGCAATCTAATGTAGTCAAAGCTTTGACAGCCAAATTATAATACTAATAAGATAAAGATTTTGAATGTATTCTCTTGTGGCACTTGCCATAAAAAATAATAAAATAAGCTTGTTTAGAGCTATTAGCACATTCTTTATTTTACATATTTGTAATTTCAAACTATATGTCATATGATGTTTGACTTGATTATATATATATATATATATATATATATATATATATATATATATATATATATATATATATATATATATATATATATATATATATATATATATATCAAATCAATCTTATTATGTCAAGGCAATACTCAGATAATAAATAAAAATTATTTCTCATCAGGTCTAAAATCTTAAATGCATCAAAGAGATTGTAACAGATTGAGATTAAAACTATCTAGAAGTTCTAAATTAGCTCCATTAAACAGGGTAGGATAAGCTACTTGAAGATAGATTAATAATTAATCATTTTTATAATCATTTAAACAAACAATTATTCAATACATTTTTAGTTAATAAAACATAAGTGCACATAGTTAATTGGTTATTATATACAAATCACATGATTCCAGCCAATGTGTCTTGACACCAGATTGGTTTATTTTAAGCACTGGCTGGGATCATGTAATTTACATATGATAACAAATTATTTATGTGTATTTATGGTTTACTATATTTAAAAGAATTAAATAATAGTTTGTTTAAAATGTTTGTAAAAATAATTACATATTAATCTACCTTCAAGATAATTTATCCTGACCAGTTTAATGAAGTTTCTTTAAAACTTCTAAGCAGTTTTAATCTCAATATATTTCAGTCACTTACTGTTATTTATGATCCAAATTAAGATCTTAGACACTGATAATAGATGGAATTTTATTTATTATTTACATTGTCTTGACAACAGATTGATGATATACTATTGGTTTATTTTATGCCTTGACTAAGATTATTAGCTATTGTGACAGTCAGATGATGTATGTTGGTTTAACCCAGTTCGAATACTAGGTGAAAGTACCTTGAGGCCATCCATATGTGAGATATTAAATCAAGAATACTATGACCTCTGCCCTATTTGCCTATTCTCGAGGCTAATTACGAACAAACAACATTATCTGAGACACACAAATTATTTTCTCACCGGCCACAAAGCTTAGTAACAGAGGTAGAGACATGGACGGGAACACCTACGGAGCTAAATAGTTAAATGTGCAATAGAAGTACTAAGAAACATGTGTTTTGCATGCCTGGATCATTGGAAAAGTAAAATAAAGCATTATAATAAAATTAGGAAACTCAAGCTTTTGATAGTTAAATAATATGTTTAATTAATGGCTTTAAAATATTAATAATGACTTAATGGCCTCCGCTATTCCCCTAAATTAATGAAAACTAATTAGACAATAAAAACAGATTAATATGTTTGCGGTTTAAGTCTTTTCTTCCCAATTTTAATAAAATTGGCAACTTGAATCTCGATAAAGTACAATAGTAAAAATCTTTCGCAAAGCATTTTCTAATTGCTTTGCGCTAAGAACAGACAGTTTAAAAATTATTCAAAACATATATAGCTAAATCATATATACGTAATAAGCTACTGGTGGACAAAAGAGGCATTATTGAGGAGATCAAGTTGGCAAATAAAGGAAACTTATTCGTATGGAATTTAGAAACATAAATAAAATTGGAAAGAGATTTTAAATGAAAAAAATTAACTTTTAAACTTAACCGTAATGGAATACAAAATATTTACACATGTTAGTAATGAAGAATAGCGAAGGAAAAAAGGTTAAATATAGATAGATGATCACACATATATATATATATTTAAAACTAGTCTAATAAAATGGTTACATTACAAATATCATTAAATAAAATAATTCATAATATAATTCAATTAAGAAAGATATGAACAAAAGGGTAGAAAGTAAATAGTTCAATGGAGGAGAGATATGATTACCGTCCTGGTTCCTTGCTCCTGTTCGGCGTCATCATGGCTTGATCCAACCATCGATAGGTATTTGTCCGGACAATGAAAATGGAAATATGTAGCATGGTTTCATGAAAAGTCCTACAGACACGGCACAAAGTTCAGATTACAATTAGGTGGATACTACGGCATTTTGGATGGTATTTAGGAACCTTGGCAATAGGCAAAGCTATTTATTTGCCTAGCCAAGCATAGTAGAATCTATCAAATTCATATGACTTTTTTCTTGAGCATGTTCAAACTTCTCCATGATTTTGAAGACAACAGTTGTATAACTTTGTGGAATAAAATCTTAACAAGCAAAAGCAAAATCTGCAAGAGTTCTCCAAAGAGAAATCTGAATGCCAGCAAGAAAACTGAACCCTTTGTCAGCTACCTTCTATTGTTGTCTTAGATCTTGATAAGCCCACCCACACACTCCTTTGTTTCAAGGTAACATTTTCTAAAAATAACTTTTACTTTTTTATTTTAACTTTCTTTCTTTAAAATTTGAATTTTATTAATTAAAAAAGAAAGAAAGAGAAGGCCATCTTTAATTTGACTTGAATGGGCTCACTAATTAAAACATACATTCCTTTAGAAAATGTTGGTGGGCTTATCTCAAAATGAAATCATACGCCATATTTTAACAAGAATTTAACAAAAAAATATATTATTTCTTTTAATAATATAAGCATTTTATTTCAGCAGAATTTTGCATTAAGTCATATATATACACTTGACGTATATATATGTTTGACTAATGGGTTTTACAAGTAATTTTTATTAACAGAAATCTAATCTTAGAATGGAATTTATTTAACAAAATATTTAAATGCAATACAAATTATATAAACGTAATTAATTTTAGCTTTAATGCAAAAACCTGCTGATATTGGACTATAAACTTAATTCAGGTCTATAATACTAACTAAGTTTATAGAATGCAGTGAAGCATGGATTGGACTCAGATCCATTGCTTCACTATATACACTTACAATTTATTATATTTAAAAATAGTAAGTAGGAATTTGTTTGAAATATTATAAAAAATAATTATTTATTGATATACTGCCTATTTAATGAAGTTTACTTAAAACTTTTCAGCAGCTTAAATCTCAATCTGTTTAAGTCAATTAGCTATTATATGCACTTATGGATATATATATTGTAACCCTTGGATTTGTCCAAGACTCCAGTTTTGGAGTTAAATATGCAAAATAGGGTTCCATCCAAATTTTTTTCATAATGTATGTATTTTTTTTAATAAGAAAAGATTTTAGCAAAGACTGAGTTTGAACCCATATTGATAAGGGATTGTATATGTTTGACTTAGTAAGCAATCTAAAAATTTATTGTTAATGTGTTTATAACCAGAGGATTATTTTAGTTTTAATTTATGGGTTAAGTTAATATTAAGAATATATTAGAAAAGCAGGATTTACACATTTTTTGATAGGTTGACTGAGAAAAGGGAGATGTGTGACTATTAAAAACTACATTAGATCGTGATGATTAGTGAAAATTGTTTTATAATGAGTTATAAAAAACAGTTCATGAAAGTAATTATAATAATTAAAGATTATAATTAAGGATTAAAGCATTAAAGGTTAATTAAAAAAATATATCTGCGATGTGTGTGTGTATATAATCTAATTATAGATTTTGATTGTAAAATTCACAATCAATAATCGTTTCTTATCATGTTGTAAAGCAATTTTTAAATAAGAAATTAAAATCATTTTTAATAAGTTTAATATTAGCAGCCAAATTTAATTCCAAGTCTGAGTTTGAAACAGCTGTAATATATATTTGGTTTCATTATTAAATGGAAAAGTAAGAGTACTGTTCTGTTATTTACTTTTGAGTATAAGTTTCATTGGTGTTATATTACTCTGTTAATTATCAGTCTTTAAAAGACACAGGCATTTGGCTGATGCCAGTTTTCACCAAGAAATTTAAGTGGACCAGCATTTGGCTGATGCCAATTTTCACCAAGAAATTTAATGTACCATTAATTTAGACCATTAATGATGAATGGTCTGTTGAATATCAAAAATTAATTGGCAATTATAACTGTTGAATTGTAGGGTTAATTGTGTCTGTTTAAAATACAGATTGGGAATGTAGGCCTGGTTTTCTGAAAGAGCAAAAATGTTAAAAATTAATTGAGAAGGGGGAACATGTTAATTAATTAAAAAAGAGAAAGGGAACAGATGATCAGATGGTTTTCTCTATAAAAACCTCTGTATTAAAAAAAAGCTCTTTTATTTTTAAACTTTCTTATCTGTGACAGTTTTTCTTCATTGACTTAAAGAAAACTGTGTTATAGAATTTAAAATCGTTTTATAGTTACTTTTTGTCTCTTCAGAATAATTTGGCTAAATCTAACATTGTCTTAAAAGAAGACAATGTGTAGTGAATAAATTTTAAATTGGCACACACATCTTTAATCTCTAGAAGTTAACCTGATAATCATAATTATATCAGCAAATAGTAAAATTTAAAATTCAGAAGTTTGATGTATATGCATGTCAATTTAAAATATAAAATGAATTTAAAATTGGAAAAGGACAATCAAAAATGGACTGATATTGTGAAAAAGTTACAGGAAGGCTGTTTAACTGAAACCTGCATAAAATTAAAAACTTTAAATGTAATCCACATAAAGTTGGAAATGAGGAACGTGGTTCAACAAAATAAAAACTGTATATATGATAGCAAAGGAACCAAACTCTATAAAAAGAACTTTTTACTATGAAGACTTATATGCTATTATCAACCGTTCAAGGAGGAATGGAGAAAAAGGAAAAAAAAAGTGGAAATCAGGAACTTGGAAGGACACCTGTTAAAAGACTTATATAAGTATAACTTATTATTATTATTATTATTCACTCTTTATGTGTGTAGGACATTTAATATATATAAAAAATGTGTGTGTAGGACATTTAATATAAAAAAAAAAGAATTTCTTTCTTTGTAGTGTATCATGTATATCATCTATTTTAAAATTAATTCATGTAATAATTACCATTGTATTATTTTGGGGGTAGAGATTGATTTCAGATGATTTTATATATGTTTATTTAAATGCTTTCACTATTATTGTCATTTTGGGGGGTAGGTGAAATTTATATCATGTCGTTCTGATATGCCTTATTTAAAATGCTTTACAAACAATTTTTTTTTTTCAATTTAAAAAAAAAACAACACTTAGAGATATTGTTATTAGCATCAGAAGTTATTGTCAAATGCTCAAGACTTATAGATGAATTGCTTGTCTATTAACATCATCAATTTCTTATAAAAGTGCATGGAAATAGTTTTAAGAATTTTGTGTGCATTTCTTATTGCTTATTATTATTGTTATCATAGATTTAAGACCAGAAACAAGCTTATTTATGCTTGGAAAATTTATGGGCTCATATTCCGGTACACTAATTTGCAAGAATATTAAGGTTGTAAAAGTTTTACTTGTATAATTTGATGTTTCGACCTGTATGTGTGTGGATGGACAAAGATCTCCACAAAGACAGTGAAATCTAACTCACTAAGATCTATGCTATATTCATAAAGTATTTGAACCTAGTGGAAGAGTTTTCCCACTTGAGTATTCTCTACACTGTAAGAAGGTTTCTTATTTTTGATGGCCAGGGGTATTTGGTATATCTATGTTTTTATATGACTAGCGATAAAAATCCTAGCACATCTCAACCTTAGTGAAAAGGTTCTCTCTTATTCGAGTCATTGCCTGCCTCATATTAATATTTGATATTCCTTACGTCTGTATGAGAGGATAGCCATGATAAGCATTATTTTAAGTATTGGATACCAGGTCACAAACTCAATTTAATGTCAGAATGAATGCAGATAATGTATGTGCGATTGGTGTATTTGAATATTGTTTTTGTAGATTTGATTTAGCATTCGAGCCAAAAATAATTAAGTTAATAACTGTTAAGGGTTAAATAAAACTTATGAATGATTGGGCATGAGCAATGCATATATAAATTTATTTAATAAATATTTACATGGCCAGCTGAGAACTTCACTGGAAAGGTAGTATTGTTAAAATATTATGTTATAAGAACATGAACATATAGTGGGTGCACTATGATGATGGTTGGTCTTGATGCCAATTTATTTGCAGTGACTTAGTCTCACTATTACTAAGATATCTCTGTTGTAAAGATTAGGGCAAAATAATATTTAATCAGGATGATAGGATCAGATCAAAAAAAATTTTGCGAGGGAAATATCAACTTTAGATTTGTTAACTAAAATTATTAAATTTAATTAGGGGAGAAATCGATTATGTATTTTCTAAAATATATCAGTAATAAAAAGAGAAAGCATTGAAAACGGGAAGAAATTGGTATTTACTATATTTAAGGTAAAAAGAAAGTGTAGATATAATGTAATGTATATGTTTTTGTATTGAATTATAGTTTGTTAAATAAAATTTGTTATTTGTTTTAAATAAAATTTGCGTGTGTCTCATGTTTTTGTGGGTTATTATTATTTAGATATTTGAATTATCATGTACGTAACTAATATTTAGTAAAACTATTTAAAAGGTTAATTTCAAATATTTAAAATTACCAAATAATTTAATATTGTTGAAGTATAAATTGTGAATAGAGATAGTATTGATTGATAGCGAGTGCAGAGGGTGGGCATAAAATCCTTTACCCATCCGTTGTATTCAAACCCCTCTCTAGACGCATTTTGTTTTTATATAATTTTGTTATAATTGCAACTATGTTTTATGATGTGTTTATAAAAATTTTAATAAGCTTAAAATATTCCGAACTTTAATGTAAATTGATATTAAATTGCATTAAAGATAACCGAGATCACCTTGGAGGCGATCATGAGAGGAGTGTTCATCACCAATAATCTATCGCAGCTTATTCGATTTCCACACCTAATTATTCGAAAAACCCTGAGAAGAGATTATGATGAGAGAAATGAGCTAGTAAAAAAAAAATGTAAATTTTTAATAGTCAAATAAATAATAATGTAATAGACATATGAATGTGAAGTTGATGGAGGGGTGGATCAGATAGGTGGAGATGAATGTAGAACTTTGTAATTAGAATAAAATTTAATTGTAGCTATAATCATAGTGAATGAAGAATACACTGAGAATAACCGGGAATTCTTAAAGATATTAATATTGTCAATTTTAATGCATTCTCAGTGTTCTCTAAATCGATTATGTATTAACCCATTCATGAAATATTATTACTAAGAGTATTGAATTGAGATTTAACCTTTATATTTTATTAGAGCTGCAATTTGGTGCCCTGGAAATTAAGCTTATAGATGTTCTGTATCATCATCATCATCTCAGTAGGCCTCAGAAATAGTGTCAGCTGGGAATGATGAAGTATTCATCGATCCATTCTTAAAATGTTGTAATTGGCATGCAATTTATCGGCATGTGTGTAAATGCCATATAGATTTAAATATAGTATAATCAATCCATAACGTGGATGTGCGATCATTTGAATAAAATTCTCATTGGTTAGAATAAAGTTATAATTAGCTTAAACTATCCAATAATATATATGATATTTGTAAGAGATTGCAAAATGCGTTTCATGTTAATTTAATAAGTTTTTATAAGGTTAACGAAATAAAGAATAACTTTTCATTTGTTGAATTGATTTTTAATGAGTTACAATTGGCTTGTAACGCGGTCGCACGAAGGAGATTATACATTATACTTATTATACTTACAAGTTATTTTATACATTGGTACTTGAGAAATTCTTTAATCTATACATCGCTTAAATTATATTTAAGAAAATTTTCATCTTTCAAAAACCAATATTAAGGAAAATATCTTTAGTTGGAAATGGACCAAATCTCAATATATTGATCTATTCATTTCATCTGTTAAAAACCAAGATTTAGATTGATGCATTTTAGTTAGAAATGACACATAAATTTACATTTGGTTAGAAATGGCTCATGAATTTTTATTTGGTTAGAATATATATATATTAGACCATACCTGGGCTATGTAAAGTCCTTTTTTTAATTGGATGCTTCAACTTTTTTTTTTTCAAGATTTAATATAAATTAAATAAAAAAATTTTAAAATTATATAAATAAATATAAGAATTGTACAGCAGTCTGAAAGATTGTTGTTTCGATTTCAATTATATGCTAACCACAACTAAATATAAATATGGTATTATATCCACTAATAATAAGATATGTGTAAATTTCCCTTAAATAAACAATAATATGCTTATATGTGCTGACACACAGTAAAAGGTGGAGCTAAAATGAGAATTATAATATTAAAGTGGCTTAGCACTTTTGAGGAATTTATCCTCATAATCATAACCAAAAAGTTAACTGAGAGAAGGTGGAATATATAAATGATAGATATTTAAAAATATGCAATTTTTTCCCCTCACTAAATATAACACTTCAAACATGGCTTGAAAGTTAATGGTGCGAAGTCAGCATTGTGGTCCATCCTGACAGGGAAGCAAATATCTGGTAGACTAAAAGCTCCCCCACAGAAATTTCTTGGTTTTAATCTTGCTTATTCTCCAGCAGCCATGAGAAAAGAAATTCAAAATTCATTACTTTTAAAGATTGAAAACACTATTAATTCACTATCTAAAATTTACCTCTCCCTTTTTGGAAAGGTTGCACTCCTCAATACTGTTATATTACCAAAAATTACTTGTTATCTAGTCGATTTTTCACCAACAATTTGTTTTATCCACAAGGTTGAATCACTATGCAGAAAGCTGTGCTGGGGAGGCAAGACTCCCATCATCAGCCTTAATCTGTTGCAAAAACCAAGAGAACTCAGTGGATTAGGACTGCACTCAATAAAAAATTTTTTGATACAGAGGACTTACAATGTCCTTGTTAAAGTTTTTAAAGACAACACAAACATAGAAAGTCCCATTCTCCTAGAAAAAATAATCCCCACTGATCATCCATCCCCTCCTAAAAGAAATAGTCACCTGGCCACTTTCACAAATTTTGTCGTATGGAAGATTAGATGTAAAGTATTATTTGATAGAGAGTCAGATGGTTCCATTGAAGTGCTTTTCTTAAAATCATTATACAAAGCTAAAGAAAATGATTTAAGAACACGCCTGCCTAACCTCACTTAGCAAACATGGAGTCAATTAAAGATTCAGCAATAGTCATGTGCATAATGTATTTCTGACACACCAACTTGACATGCCATGGGATTACATGCCAACTTAGAACATGCCTTATAAACAGCTTATAATAAAAATTTACTTTTGATACTCTAATTATCATCTAATTTACTGACAACTCAATCTTTAATGAGTCTTGATGTAATTATGACTAATGGGTTTCGGTTTACAATTTTAATGTATTTTCACAATGAACATTTAGTTTTTTATTATGATGTCATAGTATGGTTTAAAATGAGTTTTTATCATTAAAAAATGAGCTGTTACAAGTTACCTTGTTTTATCACTTGTTAAAATCTATTGCTCATTACAAATTCAATTTAATATTTGCCATTTGTTAGACATACATGATTTCACAACTAAATTTATACTATTCTCTGGTATTCAATCTCATTATTAGTTCATTGCTTATATAACACGTTTACTTCTTAGTGATTCATACTTACCTATAATACAAGATTGATCACACCTGATTGTAACCAAGAACTCTGTTTTATACTGTATATTTAACTTTTTGTGCAAATAAAGGTTATTTTGAAATGAAAAGCACATGTATTGATTTTTTTCCAGCATTTTTTTCTTAAAAAAGTTTTATTCCAATACTATATTTTGTTAGAATCCATAATATAGTTGGCCATCATTTTTATAATATATATTTTTTATCGGTTGCTTTAACAAATTACTTCCTTTGCATAAAATGGTTCATAAATAAATTATTATGGTTTATTTCATAGCGGAACAAATAATTTTTTTCATTGAAAAATATGCCTTGTTGTTAATTTTACATGTGATAGCTTTATGAAAATACATTCATATTTTCATTAATCAGACAACAAAGGAAATAGGGATTTATATATAGGATAGTGAAGTAACAATAGTCTACCATTGATGATATTTAAAAGTTATCATTTACTTCTTATCTATATGTCTTGGAACAGTGACAAATTTATTAAAACAATTACAAAATTTCTCATTCCTTTTATTAACATTCTAAATTCTGCAAGTGAAGTCTAAAAAGCTTAATCACATCTTATAATGAAAAAGAAACCATTTTTTATCAGTAATGAATTGAATGCTTTCTAACTTGAAAAGCCAATTTTTAGTGTATATCAATTCTTCATACTTTTTCTATGTTTTCACAGTAAAATATAGAAATAGCTTCTAAATGAGTTTTCTATACCATTTTATATAATATTAAAGTTTTTGATGTTATAGTATCATATTAATAGTAAAGAAAGAATGTCAAATTAAGTGTAGATTTTAGTCTAAAATGAAAAGCAAAATCAGCAGGTGAATAATAAGAGTCCTAAATATGACTCTTTGAATGTGGCACACTTTACCAATGAGAATATAATGAAATTGTAATTAACAATTTTTTTAAGGAAATGCATTGTCATAAATAACAATATCTGTACATTTAAATCAAAATTTAATTTAGTAATAATACATTATTGCTATTTAATGAATTTAAATATTATTTTGTTTGATCCACAGTATAAATAAGATTAAAATAAATTGCAATTATGGACTATTCTGCACTAATAAAGACAATAAATTCATTTCTACAACTCAATGGAAGTTTAAATTATTTAATAATAATAATAATTAATTTAGTTGTACTGGTAAATACATACAGATACAAATTTCTGAATTAAATTTCCCAGAGTTCCAATAGATTTGTCATAAAACATTAAATATATATAATGTCTATATATATTTACATAAACGTGAATAGAAATAATATATCACATGATTACCATTTCCTATGCTTACACAAGCTGTTACAACAGAGGCAAATTTCCATATAGTAATGCCATAGAGTATAAGCCAGAGTAATCAATGAATGCAAGAAGGTTTGTGCATAAAATCTTTATCTAGTACACACTTATCCAATATATGCAAACTAGACTAGTTCCTAGCAATTTACTTTCATCAATGCACTGCACCTAGATCTTAGGATCTAATGGAACATTCTAGCAGCCACCTTCAGCTTTTTAATTAACTATAAAACTTGGATTGAAAACATTATTGCATTTTTCTTTAGAACTCAGAAAAGACGATTTATAGAAGGTTGCATTTGATCCTAAGATCTAGATGCAGTGCTCTCAATTCCAAGACTTCTCTCTGATGAAAGTGACAAGTTAGAAACTAGTCTGAGGATACTGGATGAGTAGCATTAGATAGGGATTTTATGCACAAACCTTCTTGCATCCATTAATCATTCGGGCTTGCACTGGGTGGCATTACTGTATGGAGAAATTAAATAATAAAAACTCTACCTACAATTAGATATCAAATTTTCAAGGTTTGATAAAATAATAATATAGGTAGTTAAAATTTTTAATATTTGATCTTGTCACTTTAGATGGTAAGTATCTTCCAATTCTTGTTTTGTTTTGCTACTGATGACTTTTTTTAGGTCACATGATTTTCAAATTTTTATGATGAAACCACGAAATAATATTCAAGACAAGATCTAGAAATAAGAATCTTTATTTAGATGTGCAAAAACTTTTATTCTCTGGAGTACAGTTTATTTATATAGAAGCTTATATTTCAAATTAAAGTTCAGATGATTGGTTCTTTTTCTATTTCTGTTTCCAAGGTAAAATTTTGTTAATCTATTAAAACAAAGAAATTTAAAAGAATCTTTAAATTGTTTATAGCTTCTATTACTTAATATAAAATCTCTATGAAATTATATCTGACTATTTACTATTAATAAGTTCTTTAATTCTACAATAGATTTTATTTTATAAACTTATTTGTCTGTAATTATTTGAATATTATATATCAACGTCCTGCTTTAGAGCAGTGGTCTTCACCCTTTTCACACCTGGTGACCGGCAAAAATAAGGATAAGATTTCGCGGACCGGCAGAAGTTTACAGATAAATTTTCTTAAAGATGTAACCTGCTTAGCCTTAAATAAGCATAATTGTCACAACTGACCAAAACAGCATACTAGTTATTGTGTATTGTAATGGTGTTACCTACCTTCACATGCTGAACACTCTTTCTTGAGTTGCGCAGTCATACTGCTACAGAAAACAGTACAATAACAATTGATTGTTCTCATTAATGTGCTTGCACTTTACATTTATTATTTCATTGTTAAAACATGCAAGAATAAAATGTTATTCACTTGAATGTTGAAAAAGTCAAACGTTTTGATCTTATTTTAATGGGGGGGGGGGTTTGAGAAATACTTTGTCATCACTGAGACAAAAGATAGAGACCATAGTTATTTTTTGTTTTTATTTTTAAAAAAAGAACAGAAATTGGTTTTAAAAATAAAAGTATTTGTATTTTAGCGATATACAAATAAAGCCCCCCCCCAAAAAAAAAGCCTTATATGCCAAAAAAAAAAGTGGGCATATTTTTAAACAAAAGAAAACGAAACTTAAAAAAGTCAAAAGTTTTGATCTTATTTTAATTTGGGGTTGGGGGGGGGGGTTTGAGAAATACTTTGTAAAAGTTAGAGTCAGACCTTATTTTTTGGTTTTTATTTAAAAAAAAAAGGTAATAAAAATTAATTTCAAAAATAAAAGTTAAAACCAAAAAAAAAAAAAAATCGCCGTATAGCCCCCCAAAAAAAAAACAACACGAAAAGTGAAATATTAAAAGAGCGAGTAGAAAAAATTTAAGAGATCAAAAAAAGTCACGTTACATTTTATTGTTATAATAATGCTGACAAGCGGCCGTGATTGACTATCAAAAGACAACTGGAGTTTGTATAATAAAAACTTTTTCTACCCCCTTCCCCATAAACATCTGTGATAAATAGAAAAATTTAATTTATGTATGATTGATTAGATTTTGTTTTTGTTCTGTTTCTTTTTTTTTAATCGGGTAAAAATGCAATGAAAAAATAAATAAAAATTGTTTATATTAATTAAAAATTCTAAATATTATTTTGTTATTACAAACTTTCTTGCCAGTCTAGTGTTGACTGGTAGAAAACTTCTGTAGCCTGGTGCCAGGCCGTGAACAGGTGGTTGAAGACCACTGCTTTAGAGATTTAAAAAATAATCTGTGGCTTGGAGTTGATTGTTAATGTTGCCTTAACTTTAACACTTGTTATTTGAAAGCAACAATGTTTACTTGTTTCTTATTAAATGCTTTTATTTAACTTAGAAACTGTTTGCTTGTTTAGGATAAAGTTTGTAATTTATTTTTAACATATTTTCATCAAATAAATTTCCATCAAATTTTGTACATGTCAGAAATCACTGACAATGATGTAATGTGACACTGAAATATTTCAGAGTTTTCTACTTGTTTGTTTAGTTGTTGGCAGTTGTGAATCAAATTCAAGTTTCATTATATAAGCACATACACATTGATAAAAGTCTGTGTTTAAAATCAAATTAAGTCAATTTTACTTTGATTTTAAAAAGAATAAACAACTCTTTTATTTTAACTAAATTTATTTCAAATAAATTTATTTTAAAATTTGTGTTATAGGAACAAAGCTTAATTAAATAATAATTCATAAAATTTTTGTTAAATTAGCTTGTATTATAGTATTATTAAAATTTCTTTTGAAAAACCTTTTTTTTTTCCAAGATTTGTTTCAGGTTTTGAAAATGTTGTAAATGTCAATTAAATGTATTTTAGGAATTAAAGTATCTAATATTACTTATAAACTGTGGTCTTGTTTAAATAAATAATTTGTAAACAGGGGCAATTAAAGTAATTACCAGACAGTTTAATTAAAAAAATTTGTAAACTTGTGGGTTTGTTAATTAAGGAAAAAAGGTGTTTCAGAGTTAGCAATGTAAAAAGGTCAGCTTAGAAAATAATTTTATTCTTTTGTTTTTGACCTGTTACCATGAAGTACACATAACCCCTACCAACAGCTGAACTAATAAGTAGGTGCAGCTAGATCTTCAAAACAAACTTCCCTTCTCCAGAATGTATCCTATAACTATCAGAACATCCATCTTTCATTGCTGAATTTGATCCGACACTGCACCAACTTTTTTCATGTATGCAGTTAAACAGATATACTTTCCAAAAGTAAAGGAAACATTTTATGCCAACTCTATCTGAAATTTAACATAACCTGATTGTGACCAAGACTGAAAACCTGTAAATGGAAAGATTTCACTAGTAAACCACTAAAGAGCTCTATTTTTGAAATATATATATATATGTGTATATAATTTTACTTCTATAGAAAATAATATCTGCTCAGTCATATTTCGGGACTTAAAAATAACATTTATTTATTGAACTATTTGATAAACTTTGAAACTTTTGTTGCCATCAAGCAAGTTATATTTATAATTTAATTTAGATGATTTTATGTATTTATTTTTTATATCAACATATTTTAGTATTTAGATATTATAAAACTTGATTTTGTCAGTGTCTTAAAGGTATAAGATATGATTTTTTTTAAAGATTTAGTTGCATAAAATAGTTTGTATTTTTTAATATTCAAGAAATAAAAGAAATCACTTTTATGTCTTAAATTTTTTCTTCCTCATAAAGAATTTAAAAGTTACTTCAGTGATTATTAATAGTCAGAATGTAAGTTAAAATAAATTACCTTTTAAATCAATCTTTCTTTTTCCTTCCCCCCAAAAAAAATTTTTAAATTGAAATATAAAAAGGTTTGATTATTTTTGATAGCTAAAATATAGTTTAATTTAAATTTAGTACCTATTTGGAGATATTCAAAATCATTTAATATAAATCAAGATGTGTGTGGGTCTAATTCAAGGTTCACATAGTTATATATATATAATTTAATAAGTTGATTTTAATGTGCTTAAATTTGTAGGCAGTTTGCTTTCTTTGTTTGCTTCACACGCATCTGAATTAAAGATCGATGTATATATATGCATTTTTATGCAATGATCCTTAGACATTTTATCCACCACACTTGAATTTTGTGTACATTTATTTGCCTTCCTATAATATATATTATTTCCACTTGCAGATGATTTTGATTTGTTTCAGATAAAGACATTTCTTTCCATGAATTATATATTGAATTATATGACAAATAGATACAGGTTATTTATTATTGTTATTTTACTTTTAAAATGATGTGAGTTCAGATGCACAGTATATAGGTCTAATGTTGTAACATTTGTAGTAAACTTAAACTGTTTGTTATTGCTTGTTTTTATGCAAAAGTGAAATACATATGTGAACACTAGAACACATATCTATTAGAATCATATAAATAATAGAGTACTTAGTAATCTTTAGAGATGATACAGAATTATCATGTAAAATTTTGTGAATGATAAAATTTAAAGCTATCAGATATTAAATGTACTATATGTTAACATACAAAAGGTGTAATTGCAATTGAGATAAGTTTATATTTGTACTGTTAATAAACGTTATTTTGTTTGTTGTTAGATCTGTTTCAGCATTTGTTTACTGTTGTCTACTCTCCAATTGATATTTCCAAAAATCTCTGTGATTAAGAAACAATTTTAAATAGCTGTGTAGGCAGTTATATTTTAGAATCATTTTCAGTAAACTCGTATTCTAGGCTATAGGTTTAGTGATACCCTCTGGTGGTGGATATACAATATATTTTGTCTTCCATTATGCAATAGTTCTCAAATTCTATAGATGTTATAGAACAATTTTGTATGCCTTTCCCATTTCAATTACTTATTTATAGGATATGTCTTTCTCTGGTAATAGCTACTATCTTATTTTCTCATCTTTTATATTGAAAGGAATTGCTCTAAAAAGGCATTCTAGAAAGTCATTGTTTGCAAAATCATAATCACAACATTTCTTTACCTATTTTAGGCTCCTTATAGGTCATTTTTTAACTTTTTAATATCTTATAAGAAGAGAATTCTTATGGTTTAAATGGTTCATGTAGATGATTAATAATTTCTATAACTTTTAACTTGCAAAATATATCGTATTTCCTCCAAAAACATTTCCCCACATGTTGAGTCTATGTCACCCAACCTTCTAGTTTTTCAATAACAGATTCATTTATGTTTATTTGAGCCATTTTTTTTTTTAAAGTTAAATTTTCTAGCCTGAATTTATTTTATGAAATAGTTAACTATACTAAAGTATTGATTTTATCAGTTACTTTACTTGCCAACAAAGCAGTTATCATATTTATAATTCAATTAGATCTTATGCGTGCTGAGGATTGGACAAAAACATCTATATATTGTGATGAGCTCCACAAATTACTAATCGCATGTACACACACATTTACAGAGCATATATAGAGATGTGTTGAGTAATGCACAGTATTAGCATGATAAGATATCAGATAAGCTATTTGATAGATAATTTTATATGAAAACAAAAAAAGTTTTTAAACGGATCATTTTTAATTTTTTAAGTAAATAGATAGATGGATTAATAATATAAAAGAAAACCGAAAGAAAGATCTTAGATACATATATATATATTATGAGTCAGAAATAAATAAATGTTGTAAATTCTTAGATAATCTTCTTTGTTTATAAAGTTTTGAATAATTAACCTATTAACAATAAATTGTAGCGCCGACTTTGGCAGAAATTGAAAATCATGGAGACATCTGGATTCTATTCATGTTTGTTTATCTTAGTGTTGGAATGAGTTTCTAATTACTTTCATTTCTAGAAAATAATGCAGGTGTAATAATGGTGATCAATGAATGAAAACTGTGTGTAGAATGTTAACGGTAAACAGCATCAAAGAGTTACGTATTTACGTTTGAAAAAAGTCATTAATTAAAGATCAGAGATTAAGTTAGATTTAATTCGTCTTTTTTTCTTCTTTCTTAATCAGTTGCCGAATCAGATTGAAATGACAATATTTTAATAGACAAAAAAAAAAAAAAAGTTTAGGTTTTTCCAAAACTTTTTTAGTAATGATTTTTTTTTTTTTTTTTGCCACTTCTACATGTGTATACTGCATTTTAACCTTTTTGTATTCTTATTTAATTTTTTGTTAAAAATAATTTTGTCGTCGTAACCGATACACATGACCACATACACGTGAAAAAGATAAATGATCTCCAGTAAGCGAATTTTGTAATGAACCAGCACTCATCAGTTGGTCCAGATAATCATCTCCTACACACATATATATATAATTAGTGTTCAGTATTTAAGATGGAGTGGATAGCTGAAGGGAGCTCGAAAGACTGTGTTCAAATCCCCTTAATCATAGCTAAAGTTTATTATACACAATATACTTGTATTTAAATATTACAGATTCAGTCTGAATTCTGCCCATCTCTCTTCTGTATATTTAAATGGACATGTTAAATCCCATGTATGAGGGAATAGAGTGACTTAAAATCAACATGAATATGACAACAAAACTGGCAACAACAAGGGCTTTGAGCATTCCATAATCAGATTTTTAATAAAAAGGATGGCTGAAGAGTTGGAGAATGAAGAAGACTGAAACCTGTCTATTAAAGTTTGAAGATTTCTATTTTAATATAAATTGAGCATTGGTTACACACACACACACACATATATATATATATATGGGAGATGATGGACTGAACCAAGTGATGAGTGCTGGTTCAGCGCAAAATATGCATATTGGAGATCATTTATCTTTTTCACATGTATGTGGGCATGCGTATTGGTTATATAGGATGGAGAGACTAGCTGAAGGGAGCTTGAAAGTCTGGGTTCAAATTTCTTCCATTTTAAAAATAATATATATACTATAAAACTATTTGGAATCACTCAATTGCTTGTCAAGAGATAAAGCAAAAAGGTAAAACAGCATTTAAATATTTCATTGCAAGGTCTTTCTATCAGTGTCTGTCCCCCATTCATAGTTGAAAAATATAGAAGCTATTCTTCACAAAGCTACTATTCACAAGGTTAAACAATGTTGGTTAGAGTTTAAACGTTTTTTTCTTTCATTGTTTTATGCTTTAGCTAAAGATAGCTACATACTCATTTACTAACCAATATTGAAAGATTAACTGAGTTAGGTATGGTCTAACATTGGGAAAAAATTGTTTGAAAGGAAATTGAAAATTTCAACGTTTTCCTGATCTGTATTCGACAGGTCATAGGAATGCCCTATATGATGAGGTCAGTTTCCAACATATATATTACTGTCAAAGTATAAAAACCAGAATTGCATAGAATTCATAGGCATTCTATATACTGTCAAAAATGGAATGTCCAAGTATGAAATGCTTTGAATTCGACAGGTCATAGGAATGACAAAGGAATGCTCTATATGATAAGGTCAGTTTCCAACATATATATTACTGTCAAAGTATGAAAACCAGAATTGCATAGAATTCCTAGGCATTCTATATACTGTCAAAAATGGATTATCCAAGTATGAAAAAATGGAATGTCCAAGTATGAAATACTTTGCATTTCACTCATTACCTATACATTCTTTAAAATGCCAAAAGGAAAATTGACAAAATATAAAATACTCTGAGCAGTAATATTTAATATCACAAAGTGAGTGTACACAACTTTCAATTATGCTCATCAAGGAAACCAGTGGTGCACAAACATGCATAGACTATCACTAAAACATAAATGCCATCTGTAAATATAAAGATGATGGAACTGAGAACGTAGAAGGTTATTATGTTAATGTGTTGGGTGCACTTTGCTTCAATATTGATAATACTGTTGAAGATAGAATTCAATCTAAACTGAATCTGGAAATGCAGGCCAAAAAATTGAAAATGGATTCCAATAAAAAACAATTTCCTATATCTTTTGGAGGGACTATGCAAGTTCTTTACTCTAGATGTTAACAAGGGATGGGATGACTCATGCAATCTGCTGATGATTGTTATGAGTGTGACATAATGTTTTCCCCAAACTTGGAAATTGCTGAAGGAATTTTAAAACCAATTCTGTGCCAGATCAGAATTCACTTTATGTCCCAAGGACTTACTGAGAATTAGAGATGAGCCAGACAAAGCAATAGCTCTCTGGTTACTCACCTTTCTCAGTCCATGGGTAGTAATGAAGGGTTTATAAGATGTACTTGCAGGACCAAGAACTAAAATTAAAGGTGTTTTTTTATGAAAAAGGCAATTAAGTGCAATTCAAAATGTCATTTCAGCTTACCTTGTAGCAACAAGGAATTCTGCACTGGTCTTTTTCTCTTTATGTAAATATATATATATATGATATTTTGTATTTGTTACATTTTCACAAGTATCTTTTTGCTGAAAAACTATTTAACATTCTTTATAATGACTCGTTATTCTATACAATATTTAGAGAAAGTATGTAAAAAATAAAAATGAAATTTCATTCTTTGCCCCAAAATATCATGCATTGTATAGAATTCCTAGTCTTCTACACAATGCCAGCTTTTGACAATTCCAGTAACATATAGTCGGTTTTTTATTGTATAAATTTTATTTGTTAAATGAAAGTTTGTTTTGACAATCAAGAAAGCAACCTCACAAATAAAATATAGTATAAAGTAAAATATTTTTAAAATGACACATGAAGTTATCACCCAGATTCAAATATTAAATTGTCATCCTAAAAAAACAAAAACAAAACAATAACATAAGTCACTTAAAAATTCTCAGTTACGTGAAAAGTTTTCCTAGTCTCAACTAGTTTCAAACTGAGATGTAGATATGACACGCGAAAGCACTATCCATTATACAATGAAATCCTTCAAATCAATTTGGTGTTGCACTAGACGTTTTATTTCATCACAGGGAATTATAAGCATTTTTGTGTAGTGTATATTTAATGGTAAAATTATCAGATAATTTAATTTGACAATCTATAACATTTTCTGTTCACTTGTTCAAATTAAATTTTAAAGTTCAATCAACTACTTTATTTGGAATACTGCCACGTATAAACTAATTAAATACAAATTAATTTCAAAATAATATTCTGTTCCGATTTGGAAAATGTTTTTTTGTATTTTAAACTATTAAACAATTGTTTGAAATTCGTTGGTAAATGTTAACGATACTTTATAAAAAGTCATTTATATAAAATAGAAAGATTTAGTTATACAATAATAAAATCGCTTCTTTTTTTTTTTCTAAAAAAAAAACAAAACAACAGTGCCAATAATTTTATATAAAAGTTATTTTGTTTTTTACCTTCATTTAAAAAAATAAAACTTTTTTACTTTGTCAATTAATCTTAGTTATTTACCATCCCTGAAATTTGCTGTCCATTGAAGACTTCATTCTTCTAGAAGTCGGATTAGTTACGTTTTTCAAACTTTGGGGCTGATTTCTACACTTTTACAAAATATTTATAGTTTTCTGCAAGTGTTATCATTTAATCGGCATTAATTCATTAATTTTTCCTTAACTTCTTTTAAACAAAAGGCTACATTTTTCAATGTTTTCCTGTGTGCTATTACTAACAGTTGAATGTACTTTGAAAAAATTTCAAAGACATTCATTACTTAATACTAGATGATAAAAATAGTCCAATTTATAAATACAGCTACATTTTTCAGTTTATTAAATAAATAATCAAAAAGTTAGTTGTTTTGAAGGTCATGTGACACTTGAGCACCAAATTGATAAGTTGAGTTTTGTTTATTAAATAAATAATCAAAAAGTTGTTGGGGAGGTCATGTGATATTTAGCATCAAATTGACAAGTTGAGTTTCAAACCAGGAATCTTGGCTCTCAAATATTTCTCATTATAACATTGACAAAGAAAATAAAATGCTTAATAAAATGATTATTAGTTGTACAGGTGATTATGCGATTTTCAAACATCAGAAATAACAGGTTGAAATTTAATACAAAAATCTTTAGATTTCAAACACATCATTCTATAATTGTAGTTACTGTTTATTTAGAAAAGAATCAAATGAAAGTGTCAGGACGAATCTAGAAATCTTTAGATTTTAAGTCTACTTCGCTATTCGCTACTGCTATGCTATATTATAAAGATCAGTTTATTTATACATAAATATAAAGATGTCCTATTTTCATTTATGAAAAAATTTCATTTAATAATAGGTATTCATTGTCTCTTTCTTTTACATATTTAGGACAATTTTTTAAAGCATTTTATAGAAATTAAGGCAAATAAAATGAGTAGGAATTTTCTCTATAGTTTTAAAACTAATGACTTCGTTTTTGTATCTGTTATTTTTATATTGTAATATGGCAGTAGTAGTATTCCTGGTCATTTAAAAATAATATGCAACTCTGTAAATAAATATAAAGTATTTTCCATATAAATATGCACAAACATTTAGATACAATATTAATATCATCTATGTTTTTTAAGTAATAAAAAACGTAGATGATATTAATCAAGGCAAAACTCTCTCCATACAGTAGTGCCACCCTGTGCCAATCAGAGTAATCAATGGATGCCAGAAGGCTTGTGCATAAAATCCCTATTTAGTGCCTACTCATCCAATATCCCCAGACGAGTTTCTGTCTTGTGGCCATCATCAGTTAGGAGCCTTGGATCTGAGAGCACTGCACCTAGATCTTAGGATTTAATGCAACCCTCCAGCAGCCACCTTTTATCTCCACTTAACTACAAAACTATGAGCACAAAACTATGAGAATGAAATTGAAAACACAATAATATTTTCGATCTAAGCTTAATAGCTTATATAGTCATATGGATCTGAACTCAATTCAGTACCCATATGGATTTTATGCACAAGCCTTCTGGTATCCATTGATTACTCTGATTGGCACCAGGGTGGCACTACTGTATGGAGAGAGTTTTGCCTAGTTTAATAACAATTATGTGCTAGTTTGAGATAGTAATCATGTGATGTTTAGTGGTTTAACACCAATCCTACCTAATAGGATAGTGGTGGCTATGGTTGTTAAAGAGCCAAAGCCACCAAAATGTATGGGTACTGAATTGAGTTCAGACCCATATGACTATATAAGCTATTGAGCTTAGATTGAAAATATTATTGTGTTTTCAATTTCATTCTCATAGTTTTGTAGTTAAGTGGAAATAAAAGGTGGCTGCTGGAGGATTGCATTAGATCCTAATAGCTAAGTGCAGTGCTCTCGGATCCAAGGCTCCTCACTGATGATGGCCACAAGCCAGAAACTAGTCTGGGGATATTGGATGAGTAGGCATTAGATAGGGATTTTATGCACAAGCCTTCTGGCATCCATTGATTACTCTGATTGGCACAGGGTGGCACTACTGTATGGAGAGAGTTTTGCCTTGTTTAATAACAATTATGTGCTAGTATGAGATAGTGATCATGAGATGTTTAGTGGTTTAACACCAATCCTGCCTAATAGGATAGTGGTGGCTATGGTTGTTAAAGAGCCAAAGCCACCAAAATGTATGGGTACTGAATTGAGTTCAGACCCATATGACTATATAAGCTATTGAGCTTAGATTGAAAATATTATTGTGTTTTCAATTTCATTCTCATAGTTTTGTAGTTAAGTGGAGATAAAAGGTGGCTGTTGGAGGGTTGCATTAGATCCTAAGATCTAGGTGCAGTGCTCTCAGATCCAAGGCTCCTCACTGATGATGGCCACAAGCCACAAACTAGTCTGGGGCATTGGATGAGTAGGCAATAGATAGGGATTTTGTGCACAAGCCTTCTGGCATCCATTGATTACTCTGATTGGCACAGGGTGACACTACTGTATGGAGAGAGTTTTGCCTTGTCTAATAACAATTATGTGCTAGTATGAGATAGTGATCATATGATATTAATATTACATGGATATGGCAATGCAATAAGAAAGATAAAGTTATAATACATTTAGATACAATAATTCACAACCATTATGGTTGGTAGCTTGTTTGAGAAGGAATACTTCTCTCTTTTAAATCTAGCACTTCTAGCCTATTCATGGCTTATTCAGATGCAGTGATGACTGACTGTTACTAGCAGCTTCCTGTTTCAGGCTCGAATACATCTCACTGCATTTTACTTTATAGTCAACAACATATGTACTGTCGTTCAATACATGACAGTTGTCTGATGTTATCTCATGCTTTCTGGTTTCTCTCTTAAATGGACTTCAATATATAGCAAGATCATTGTCCTTATTGGAAATAATAGATCCATTGACCTAGTTTTCCAATTGGCTTGTTTATGCGATTGGCCTAGGAATTTCTTTTTATTGTAATTTCATTGGTCAGTTTTATTATAAGTTGAATACAATCTTGATAATATTGTAGTGAGGACATGTCTATGGATGAACTCAAAACATCATCCTTTTTTAACTTATTATTATTTTAAGTCAAAGATTGTCTATTGCAATCACTATGTCATACATGCTTTTCAATGAATTCTAATTTGAAATTTCCAAACGTGAAAATTTTCAAATCCTGACATTTTTTTGTAAATTCAGTTTAATGAATAAGAAAATGTTAAAACATTTAACGACTAAACAGCTTATTCGTTACATTATCACAGCTTTACAGGCTTTAAAATTTTTTATTTAGAATTAATTTCAATTTAGTAATTTGGCAATATCATTATTTAATTGTTTTTAAATTTCTTTTTTAATTTGTTTTTTTTTAATCTCTCAAATTTTTATCTTTTTATAATCTTATTATGAATTTTTTAAGTATCATGTATTACTGAGAGCCAATCTTTTAAAATACGTTATATATATACATATATGTTGTGTTTCCCTGTGATTTTGGATTTTTTGTCTACAAGAAGCAACAATAGATGGCAGCACTAAGGAGTATAGATTGAATTTGCTTATGAAAAGCATTGTGTAAGCTGGTAACATATGATGTGTTTTTGATTTTAAGAAATAACAAAAAAAATAACATAAATTGATGAAATAAACATTTGAATTTTTTTTTTAACAGCAAAATATATTACACAACGAATATTTTGATATGCCACATATTTTTCTTTTTATTAAATCTGCTGATAAATACATTTCCATGATAAATACTTTTCCAACACAGTCTTTGGCAAATTCTTAATTGTTTGCTTAGTTAAATAAGGTTTAACAATCAAAACTAGAAGAAATCACATATAGCATAAATCTTTTGCAAATTTTGAAGGTAGTAAGGTTAGGCATACAACTGTCCAACTAATTCTTGTTCCTGTTCATTAAAAACTATTTTAAAAAACTCCATAATAATAGTAAAAATACTGAACCTCTTGGTGCATGAACTTATATTTAGTGTAATCACACAATATTCACAAGTTTAATAAAAAATACAAAAAATAAAATGAAGTTTTTATAAATAAAAATAATAAATCAGTTAATTAGCTTGGGGTATCATGTGATTACACAATATTAATTGAATGATTTATGCTTGAAAGTTCAAATAAAGTTCATGCACCAAGAGTGAGAGATGAGTACCTAACTCTCCACATAGTAGTGCTACCAAGTGCAAGCATCATAATCAATAGATGCAGTAAGGTTTGTGTATAAAATTCCTATCTAGTGCCTATTCTTCCAACATCCCCAGATGGATCAGAGAGCATTGCACCTAGATCTTAGGATTTAATGCAACCCTCCAGTAGCCATCTTTTACCAACCCAAGCTCATTTGCTTGTATAGTCATATAGGTCTGAATTCAGTTAAGCGTCTATACATTTTGGGGTCTTTGGTTTTACAAAAACCATCATTATCCTATGAGAAGGATAGGTATAAAACCATCAAAACATCATGTGATCACCATTTTATATGCTTACATATGCTGTTAATAAGAACACCTGACTCTTCATCCAATGGTGCCACCAAATGCAAGCCTTTGTAATCAATGGATGCAGGAAGGTTTGTGCATAAAATCACTATCTAGTGCCTTCTCATTCAACATCTCCAGACTAGTTTCTATCTTGTGGTTTCCATCAGTGAGAAGCCTTGGATTTGAGAACATTATACCTAGATCTTAGAAACTAATGTAACTCTCCAGCAGCCATCTTTTACATGCATCCATTGATTATGAAGGCTTAACTTGGTGGAACTACTGTATGGAGAGTTAGGTAATCTTATTAACAGCATATATAAGCATATGAAATGATGATCAAATGAAGTTTTGGTGGTTTTATACCTATCCTGTCCATATGATAATGGTAGCTGTGGTTTTTGAAAAACCAAAGACATCAATATATATATAGATGCTGAACTGAATTCAGATCTATATGAATATACAAGCAAAGGAGCTTGGGTTGGAAACATCATAGTGTTTTTATCTTGTGCTCCTAGTATTATAGGTAAAAGGTGGCTGCAGGAGGGTTGCATTAGATCCTATGATCTAGATCCAGTGCTCTCAAATCTAAGGATCCTCAGGCTCCTCACAGATAAAAGCCACAAACTAGTAACTAGTCTCAGGATGTTGGATGAGTAGGCACTAGATAGGGATTTTATGCACAAATTATACTGCATTCATTGATTACAAAGTTTTGAGCTTGGTAGCATTTCTGTATGGAGAGTTAGGTATTCTTATCAATAGCATGTGCAAAGCATATGAAATGGTGATAATGAGAAGAGTGAAAAGAGCTAAGCTATTCTCCAGGACTTTGAGATCTAGACTTAACTATTTTACCACTATACTAAACCAAGTAGGGCATCAGTTTCATTCAAATGTTTGAAGTGAATTTCTTTTGAAGATAGTAGACAGTTGATCCATGAAATCTTTGATTTTGATCCAAATTTTTATCATGTCTCTAAACTGCCCAAGGCATGACTTTCTATAAAAGTTATACAAATTATTTTTAATAAAAATTCTGAACATGTATAGAATTAATTATTAAGATTTATGTTAAAATTCACAGTATTTACCTAAATATATGGGGGTATTAAAATTATATTTACATTGTCAGGCAACATTTTTTTGGCCATGTTTGCATTATTTTTGGTCAAATGGCATCAGATTTTATTTGGGACAAAGAGAAATATTTTGGCATAAATGGAGATGTATGCATTATAAGAGATTGTTCATTTTATTATTTTATTTTATTGCAGATTTTTGTTTGCACTCAATTTTGCTAATTATTGTTTTAACATAGAGTTGTATTAAGATGAATTCTGTCTTTAAAACACAGATTTTTTGTGTAGAGATTTTTATTTATTTATTTATATATATGTAATAAAAAAAATTTCTGCTACAAACTACAGAAACTTAATGTGTGTTGGCAAAGTCATGTCATGGGCTCAAAATCATAATAATATACCAAACTACATATCTTATATTTGCTTTAAACTATTTTATTATTAAAACAGTTAAATATATAGGACTACTTTAAGTAATCATATTTAGTTTACAAACAGCAGCAAAAGCAAATACCATCAGAATAACACTTAACCATAATGACCAATCACCTAGTTATGTCTACCTGCTTTCAAACAGGAAGCATAACATGCATATACTTATTATAACATATTAAAGCATATAGGTATTCCTTATTAGCCCATTGAGAAAATAAAAAAAGTTGTATACTTCAGACAAATTCTAAAGTTTAAATTGTAATAATACAAGATCAGGACTGGTCAACAGAATCTTAAGCTTAACGACCATTATCCTAAAATCAAATCAGCTTAAGTCTTATTTTTATTAAAAAGTTTATGTATTTGGTTTATTATAAATGTAAAAATTAAATGCTTACAATTATTTTGTAATGCTCCTTATACTCAATAAACCTACTTGTATGTTAAACTATTTCCATCATCTAGTTTAATTATTAAATGATTTTTTTAAATTCATATTTTATTAATATTTTGCCAAAATACCCTCCACTGCTAATAATGACACACAGGTTAACATAGGACACAATTTTTCAAGTTTTGTTATTCTCTCTTTTTCAGAAATTTCCAGCTAGGCAAGTGATAGTATAAACATGGGAATTCAAACTGGTGTCTTTCAGATTAATAAATTTTAATTTTAAAATAATGCTCTAACCAACAATCAGTAGAATTTTTAGATTTCTCAGTTATTATTTTTTAAGAGAAAAGTTAATGATTGATTTCCAAACATTAGGAATTATCACACTGAGATAATTTATGGGATTGTTTGCCATTGTTTTGTGAGCAACCTCTTTAATTTATTTTAATGCTTTTTCTCTCTGCTCATTATTTCTTGTGTTTTTCTAATTGCTACTTTAGATGCTTCTGACTTTTTTGTAATCATTACTCTGTGTTCTTGAAATCACTGAGTGGTAGGGCAGCTAGTTTTATTGATATATGTTCTTCTCTAATAACATTTTATTTCATAGATGCCATTCTTATTTTTTAGCTTTTTATAGAGATTAGGCATCTTTACATCATGTAGTGGCTAATCATAGCATTTCTGATATCAAATTAATTGCATATTTTCTTTAATTTGTTAACTATTCATGATTTGTATAGTTTTATTGTTTTTTCTTTTAACATTTCGTTTTTATTATTGTTTATTTAAGGCTTACTTACAGATCGTTGATGGAATCGTTGACGAATAGTCATTCTTTATGAGAGTTTGTTTATGAAGATCTTTTCTCTAATTTATTAGCTTTTGACCAAACTTCCTTTGCCTCTATTTAACAATGATAGGTATATATAGATAAATATTTTTTAACAACAGTTTGATTTGGCCTTGCAGTCTTGCCACAAGATTTTCTAAGAATGTTAATTCTTGTTCTAATTTTGCTATGACAAAGTATGTATCATTGACATAGATAAATCTGACTTTTGGTAGAGATGGAGTATTATTTATAGTTGTGATTTCAAATTTATTCATGTAATATTGCTTATCAAGATTAAAAATGATAAATCCATATTCATTCTTAAAATTTGTTGGAAAAATTCTGTTTTGTATTGAGAGTACTATGTCATTGTACAGAATTCTATAACATTGCTATTAGATTAAGTTGTTAGAGTTTGTAATTGTAATCTATTATTATCAAATAATTTTTTTTTACAATAGGCAATGATTCATCACTGAGTACATTTGTGAATACAGTTACTATATCAAGCTTACCAAGGTATCAGTTTCTTTTTATTTTTATATTCTCAATCATTTTCACAGAATGTTTAAAATATTTGACAAAAAACTGTACTTTAAATGCCAAAGAATAAAGAATCTTAAGAAAAATTTTTGATAAATTTGTATGGTGAATTTTTACAACTAACAAAAAGTTATAATTGGGATCTTTTGAATTTCAGGTAACCATAAAGATGCAAAAAAGATTTTTAAAATATGTTATTAATTTACCTTTTTTAAAAATTGGTAATATACCTAAAATACTTTATGAGTAATGCTTGTAGCTGGTATACAGATTTTTGCTGATTTTTTGTGACTTGCTAAATGGAGTTCTCTTATTTTTCTGTCATAATTAGCTGTATTAATTCCAATTATTGCATTGCATTGTCAGCAAGGAGAATGATTTTAAATTTGTCTCATTTGAGGGATTTAACATCTTTCTTCTCAATATAGCTAATATTCTACTCGAGTTTTTGATGTCTCTCAAGAGTATCTCCAATATAAAAAAATTCTGATGCTTCTTCGAAAAGAATTTTTGGGTGACTTTCTTAGATGCTGCAATTATATCTAGTAATGAGATATTAAGTAGTTTCATGGCAAAGCAATCCCTTTTCCAGAAATAAAAAACTTTAGTTGTTCTAAGATTTTTTAAGTGGTGTAACTTGTAGATTATTTGGCAAGGCACACAGTTTGATATATACATTTTTATTTTTTTGATATTTTTTCATTTAATTTAGACTATGATCTTATTGCTTGGAAAACTTTTGTGAAGTCTTCATCAGTAAGTTTATCTTTTAGAAAACATTCTACTTTATCCATACAAAATTTGATACTTAAAAAGATATTGCAGTTTTTATTCTTTTTTTTTAACAGGACTTCACTTTCTGAGTAATGTTCTCAGCTCTTTGGGAGTAAATTAGAGGTTTTAGTTGCAAGATTTTGAGGATAATCTTTTCATATTTAGATTTGAATGCAAACATTGATTTTCTTTCTACTTTGGTCAGTTTTAGGACATAATTTTTTTTATTTATAAGATTCATATTAAGTATTTAATATTTATCAGAAAGTTAATGGAATGGCAGTTTACTTATAGTTTTTATTTTGAATTATTTCATCATCTAGTTTAATTATTAGAAATTTTTAGAAAATTGCAAAGTTACTTAAACATTTCCAAATACATGAAGTTATTAGTAATAACACAGGTTAGTATAAAACTCCGTGTTTTAAGAAGAAGTATTCTCCTCTCTTTCTTAGATGTTTCTGGCTGATTAATGACAGAAATAGCATAGGAATTGAATTGTTTATTTTTAGATTTATGAATACTGAAATTAAAGTGATACTTTAACCATCTAAGCTATTCTGTCAAAAGCAATGGTCAGTAGAAATTTTATACATTTATTTATAATAGTCCTGATTTTTTCACCCCCCCCTCCTTTTAAGGCCAAATTAGTGAATGGTATAACAATATAAATTATTATACTAGGTTGACATATGCTTCCCCTTCTGCTCAATATTCGTATGTTTTCCCAATGTATATAAACAAATATTTTAGATATATCTGGTTTTTCCTATCTTATCATTACCAAGTCATAGTTCTAAATATCTAGCAGTTACTGAAAATTCTGTTCTGGAAAAAAAGATTAAATTTTCCCATCATATTATTTAATATTTCATTATTAGATAAAATGACAATAACCAAGGGAATCATTCAAAAATTGGCTTTAAAAAATGAACAGAATTTTATTAGAAAATAAAAAGAACTTGAAAGACAGTATCTATTTTAAAGGGAAACTATTAAGTCTCTCAAATCATTCTCTACCTTTTGCATAATTTGGCATTAAAAAATATATATATTATCTGTAATTGCCTAATTCTTATAATGGCTTAAATTCCTTTTAATGTGAAATAAATAATATTAGAAATGATTAATACAATTATCATTTTTTATTCACATGTGTTTGTGTTACTGTGTGAGTTTAATATCTATTCAATTGCTATAAAATGCTAACACATAACTAATTATTTAATAATATAAATGTAGTGAATTAATTAAAACTATTTAGATGAAAATTTCACTGCATTTATTAAACAGCTAGAGAATATTTATGCTCGAGGGTTAAACAAATTAAAACAATATATCTATTAGGACATTTATCTCTTAATATGACATAAACAATTTTTAATCAAATCTAATAAAATAAATGAAATAATTCATTTATAATTTTAATGAAATTTTATTTTAATTATATTATAGGATTTAGAATCGATAAACTACCAAATTTTATTTATTCTTATTTATAAAAAAAAAAATCCTTTTAAATAAATAACAATACCAATGAAAAATAAGAATATCAACAAAATTATTTAAATGTGGAAAGTCGTTAAAAAATTTATAGACAACTTTCAATTTCTTTTTTAAATTTGAAACCCCAATCTAGTTCATTTATACGTTTATCTTGAGAATTATAATTAATGTTTTTTTTTTTAAAGAATAAATAAATAAATACATGATAACTAAACCTGTCTTTCACATAAATTCTACTTTAAAAAAAGGCATATCACTTCTACTATTCATAACTTATATATAAGTCATTAGTTTTTTTAAAGTATAGAATAGGGATCGGCAACCTATGGCACACGTGCCATGCTTGGCATGTCTATGATTATCAATGACACTCGAATAAATTGAAATAGTAAAAAATATATTTTAATTACAGCATCTTTTTTTTTACATTCAACATTGAATTTACGATTAAATCATTATTCATCAGAAGGTAAGACAGCTGTGCTGACCACTCGGCCACCAACGTAATGTAATAGACTTCATTTAAAAGATATTTTTGTTTGCAAGCGAAATAAATTCTACATATTCACATTTTACTTCTGATTATATTAAAAAATGAGATCGTAATCCAAATAAAAAACTTATTATGTTATCAATTCTAGAAAGCTATTTCCGGGAGTTGAATGGTAAATAATCGACGCTCATTGGTAGCGCTTCTTTCAAAAAAGAGATTCTCGTGGCATACTGACTGAGAGATTCTTAAGTAGAACAAGTTTCTAAGGCTGCAAATCAGCCAGGAAAGACAGGAAATGGCCCAGGGAACATACTAGATATAAAAAATAATCACAGAACAATGTGTAAAAGAAATTCTATCAGTAAATCTGTCGTGAGAAAAAAATTACGATACCGTGATGTCGAACTGGAAGTGGCCGAATGCAGCAAAACAGCGCAGGGGAAAAATAAGAAAAATTATTTTGAACGTTAATTCGATCACAATTTTAGAATCAAACAATATAGAATATGATTTAAGCTACCTCCTTGCACAAAAATTAATTTTTCTGATGATCCGATCAAAAGTTATTGGGCCACTTCCGGTGAAGTTGAGGTGCCACAAAAAATAAAAAATTTTCAAATCAACACACAATTACAACTAAGAGAATCCTGAGCCAAAAAACGACGATTGAAAGATTAAAATAAGTATAAAAGGTATTATAGATATAACAGAAATACTGAGGTTGCAAATTAGTTAACATTGTTAATTCAACAATTATTTAGAATACTATAAAGATTGATTGCAAACTATTGGATTGCACAACTGAAGCATTGATTACTGGTCAACACATTGAATTCAGTCTAGACAAGCAGAATTGAAATATTATAAATAGGAAAGAGTCATTGTTGAAATCTTACTACGATAGACCTACTTTCCTGAGATTTATTAGGACAGTGTTGATTTGAGCTCATTATTATTATTATTATTATTATTATTATTTTTTCCTTAGTTAACTTTAAAATTAGAGCGTTTGTAAGGCGGTTGGTCTGATTTGGGCCACCACCAATTTTTGTAACTTTGATGGAGTCTTTGCTGCAATACATTTGTGGGCATGGGTCTGCACTCCTCTTTTCTTCCTCGGGGGTGGTGACGGTCATTAGGGGGCTGGTTTATTAGTGCAGGCTGTTGACAATTATTGCCACTACCTGGAAAGCTTGCTGGGAGGGTACCTGGTCAAAGTCTCGGCACCATTCCTGCTCTGGTCGGCTGCTGTGCCCCCTTGATAGGTTGGTTTTGGGCAGTGCAGATCTGTGCTTGCTACATGTTAGTTTTTCTTAGTTGGCTTTCCAATTCTGGGCAGGTAGACCAAATGTCCCTGCACATTTGGACTGTTAATTGGGAGACAGAGGTATCTGGAATGGTCTTGACATGGCTCAGCTGTAGGTCAAGAATTTATTGTTCAATGGACTTGAGCCTTGGACCTCGCTGCCTGTTGTGGTGGTTGGCACAATGCTGGACTTGTCCACCTATTCAGCTGAAGCATTTGGGTCTTTGCTTCAGGCCCCAGGGGTGGGATCATTGGGTGATGGATAGCTTCTCAGTGGCTGGGTCATGTAGATCCATGTTCAGATACACATTAATCAATATTATAGCAACCCTTTTATGGATATAATTGTCATCAAGCATATGTATTTTATATAATCAATAATTGTTTTATCTTGTTTGTTACATTGAACACTTTGTAATTCTCAATGGGTTTGTAATCTTTTTACTAATAAAGGTTACTTTTGAAAGTAAAGATAAAAACATGATATTCACTTTTTTCAAGACTCTTGGACAAATGAATATGGATTTGTACAGAAAAAAATCATGCTGTGTGTACATTATGTTGTGAAAGTATTGTGTGTCATATCTCAAGTATACAAAAACATTATCAAACAACATATGTTCATGTTTAAAAACTCAGATGAGAAAAGTGAAGCTATAAAAAGAACTGTTTCTGCCTTTAAGAAACAAACTACTTATTTTAGTCAAATAATTGGAACCCAAAATAAAGCTACTGAATGTAGTTATACAATTGTTTATTGTGTGGCTTCGAAAGGCAAACGTTTCAAAGATGGACAATTCATCAAAGAAACGTTTTTGAAAAGTGCTGAAATCTTATTCAGTGATCTACCAAATAAACAAACGATACTGTCTTATATTCAAGAAACACCAGCTTCTGCAAGATCAATTCAAAGAGGAAAAACTGACATGGCCAAAAATGTAACAACAAAACAGAAAAAACAGTTTACAACAAGCAGTCACATTCAGTGTTGGTGTTGATGAAAACACTGATGTAAATGATGTGGCACATCTAGCAATAGTTGCACGATATTGTGACAATAATCATATTTATTAAGAATTGTGTTGCTTGATTCCTCTTACTGGGGACATAATATTTTCACTGCATTTTTCAATTATTTTGAAAATCAGAAAATTAACATAAATAAAATATTTAGTGTTACTACTGAGGCCAGCCGTGCAATGGTTGGAAAGAAAAAGTGATTTGTTAATCTTCCTGAAAATCATATTAAACATTGAGTATTGAGTTTCCACCACATTATACACCAGGAAAATGTAGTTGCAAAAATCTCATCACAATGGTAATTTAGTTGCAAAAATCTCATCACAATGCTTGAATTCTGTAATGGATATTGTCATTTAAATAATTAATTTCATAGTTTCTCATTCTTCATTAACACATAGGCAATTTAAATCTCTTTTGCAAGAAATGAATAATGCATATATAGACCTCCCTCTTTACAGCAAGGTTCATTGGATTAGTTGAGGTAATGTCTTAAAAAGGTTTGTATCATGTCTGCGAGAAATCAAGATGTTTCTTGATGAAAAAAAAAACATTATCCGGAAATAAATGATGAAGACTGGTTATGCAAATTGATGTTTCTGAATGATATAACTCAACACCTGAATGGATTTGCATCAAAATTAGACATATTTTGGCATGATATTACCACTAACACCTACAAGTACTTTCCAAATGTAAAGGCCCATGCAAATCAATTTAACGTTAACAAAGATGAACTTCAAATATATATTGAAGCTCTCAGAGAAGAATTTTCCAAATAATGTGAAGACTTTAAAATACACACACCCATATTTTCTTTCCTCATCAAACCTGATTTAATTGATTTAAAGATGACTCCATTTGATTTATCACTTTTTGAGTGGATGGATATTGATCATTTTGAAATGGAATTAATCAAATTAATGTCATCAGAATTGTGGAAAACTAAATTTGTAGAATTTCTGAAAACTCTTGAAGGGAACTGTCTAGAAAAGTTGGCTGTCATTCTTAATTGTTGGATATCATTATCTGAAAGATTTAATTCTTTGAAAAAAAACCTGCTTGTTCTCTGCTTTCGGCATTTGGTTCAACTTACTTATGTGAACAAATTTTCTCACATATGAAAAATATTTTGAGTTCACAAAGAAGTTGCCTAACACCTGAAAATTCAGAAGCATGCATCAAGCTAAAAGTGACCAATTACATATCTGACATTGAGCAAAGAGGTATAAGGGCAAGGTTTACATTAATTTATTTTAATAATAAAAAATGGCTAATCATATTAGAATTCATGATATATTTTTTTATTTAAATTATATATTTTGTATAGGTAAAAAGTTGTAATTTATAACTTGTAATATAATTTTTAATAAGCATGTTAAAAATTACAAATTTAAAAAAAGTACTTTTCATATGATTCTAAATATTTTAAAATATTGAATGACTAATAATATAAGATCCAGTTATAATAGAGTTCAAAAGTATACATTATATAATAGTATAGATTATATACTATTATATATAACTTTGAAGCCCATTATAACTGAAACAATTTTGATAGTATATAATATAATAAGATTGGTAAAATCATGTCAGCACGCGGAATAACATTGTAACATAAGTTCGGCACAGCACTACTAAAAGATTGCTGACTCCTGGTATAGAATTTATGTGAGACTTTTTGCAACTTATTGCTTTTCTATCTATCATGCTTATAAAGTACAACATTCTTCAGTTGATATTGGTTTTTCATTTGAAAATTGAACTATGACCATTTATTTATGTAAGACGAAAACTTTAACCTCATCAATGGCAATCTAGTAATACTTACAATTTCCATTTTGCTTCATCAAAATATAAAATAATATTACAGATTTAAGTATTTAATAATAGAGATTTAAATAATTGTAACAAGAAAAGTTTGTATTAATAATTTTTATTAATCATTCATTAGACTAAAAATTATCCATTTAATGAATAATATTTCTGTAGTGAAATTTTCACTACACCATTTCAAAAGGTAGGGACTGGTTTCTATCCACTTTTAACACTTTGTGGAAGGATTAAAACAGGCAAAACTCTCCATACAACAATACCATTCAGTACAAGAACTGGTGATTATGTAATGTTTTGTGAAAGGATGTAATCATAATCATATGTCCAAGGATGTGAAAAAGATCTATGATCCCCAATATATACATTCTGTGCTGAAAGAGCACTCCTCAGTTGGCCCAGACCACAATCTCTTACACATATCTTTATCATTGTTCAATATATATATTGTGCCCTTTTCTATAGGCCAGTAATAGTTTATAACAGTCAATTACTGAAAAATTTTAAATTTAGAATATGTTCTTTTAATACATTAATTATATTAAGTCAATTATATCTTTAAAGTACAATTTGAAGCTAAAGAGAATATGTAGTATATAAAATCATTTAAAAATAGTTATATAAAGCTTAAAATATTGTTTCATATGGTTGTAAAAGCTGGCCATATTAAATAACACAGCTGTAAATAATTAAAAGTATATTTAATAAATTCGATTTTAATAGTTTAAAACTTATAGTTAATAAATACAGTGTTTAAATTTATAATCATATTTAATAAACAAAAATTAATATGGTATATTTTTAAAATAAACTTTGTGATGGTGAAAATTATATCTAATTCTATATTTTCTAAATTGTTCTTCCAAATTTTTTTTATAATTATATTATATAATAAGTATATCAATTTTATTAATCTAGACAGAGAAATAGATAGAAAAACGTCTGTCAAAGTTGTAACCATGTGATTGTTTTAATGTATACTATCACACACTGCTTGTTTGAATTAATAACAAAGTTTAAAATATTTTAAAAGTTATATTATAGAATTGGATAGAATTATTGCCTATCATAAAAGCAAATAATAATAAATATTAAGTTAACTGTCGTTATTGCATATTTAAATGATGTAATATTTTGAGTAATGTTTTAGGTTCATTACGTCATCATTTTATTTTTCAAATATAATTCTGCTATAAATTGAAAATCTGTAAATTTGTTTTCAAGTGGGGTAAGAATTGACCAATAAGAAATAAGTATCCTTACAGACGATAAATATTGTTGTAACTAACTTATAGCGGGAGATTAAAAATGTATTGAAACCGGGGAGAGGTAAATGATAACTATCAAAAGATAGTGTTTTAAAAATTTTTTATTTTAGTCAATTTTTTTTAGTACTTTCTTATAACTTTATCTGCAAAAAACTAATTGATAATTTTAAAAAATATTTTTTGCAAGAGAAAGTATAAACTAAAAAATATTTTTAATAATTTCATTTAATATGATTTTCTAATTTTTAAAGTACTTACCAGTCATATTTTGTCTAAAGTTTAACCTAAACCACGCAGTAAAAAATGGATATACTACAAAATAAAATGGATAGAAATTGTAATACAGTAAAAATATTTGAAATATTTATTGAGACAGCTTTGTTAATATTTAACCGAAGAACTGTTCTGGTACATAAAAACCACAGCTCGGACATTATACGGAATCTAAGAAAAAATTGGAGAAGCATTATTATGCATAAGTTTATTCAAGATTTATTTTAAATGGTAATAAGATAATTATATATTGCCTGAATTATTTTATATAGTATAATATTCAAAGGAATAAAATGTTATATCCTTTCTAAAGGTAATATTTTTTTTTTAAAAAATATTTTCGAGTGCAGAGTTGAATAAAGAACCCGGGAAAATATGTTACAGAAGCGTTTTGTATTAAAATATCCATTCTTCGAATTATTTAAAATGTACTTGGAAAAAAAAAAATTTGTTCAAAAGTATTTGAAGTTTTTATTTTAAAAGAGATTTATAAAAAATACCAAATGAAAGTTTTAATGTATCAGGAAAGAAACATAGATAAAAAGTGAACACATAGATGAATAAAAAAATGGATCCATGGAAATACGAATAGTACTTAAAAGTTTATCGAATATTTTTAAAAGTTAAATTAAATGGATTGATGCATCGGATACGCAGAGAATATTGGTATAGAAGATTAAGAAGCTTCAAGGGATTAATTAATATTATCGTCCTAAAAATGAAAACAAGGATTATTTTCTAGATTTTAATAAATGGATTAATAATTATTTTTGTTTTAAACTTTAACGTGCTTGGAGAACATTTTTAAAAAAAACTCTAGAGAAAATAATAAGTATTTTGGACTTATCAGAACTATCGTCAAGAAAATATGTAACTATAGTTTTGATTTTTTTTTATTATTTTGTTAACCTAATTTAAATCTAAAATTTTATATAAGATTAGGAAAAACATAAAAACATTAATTTGTTAATATTAAAATCTTATAATATAACAATCTAATAATTTAGCTAAAAAATATTAATATAAAGTGTATGGGTATGAATTTTTTTTCTATATCTGCAATGCTCAAGTGGACAAAGGAAGTCTACTGAACACGATGACTAGATAAAGGTTATTGGTAATAATAATAACTATTAATAATTTTATAATGTATATTTTTGTTTTCTTTAGATCATCCATAAATTGGAAGAATGAAGTGTAAAAGTTTTTTTTTTAAATTATGTGTAACGCATTTTATACAACATTTTAAAAAACATTATGAGATAGGATTGATTTGAAAATATGCATACGACAATTTTTTTTTAATTTTTTTTTATTTAGTAATATAATCCAACATAACAAATAATTATGTGATTCTTTTAAAGTTTTATGATATGGGATATTTAAATATTGTCTAAGTAAATCGTATATGATTAAACATACAGAGCAATGAAGTAAGCAGACTTTTCTTATGGGATAGTAAGATTTTTAACTATTAATGAATTTTATTTATTGTTTTGTAAATGCAGATAGTTATTTTATCAATGTAAGATGTAGAAAAATCTTGAGAAATAATGTTGAGATAGTGGCTTGGAAGTACTATAGTTAGCAGGAAACCAAGATGATGTATATTTAAAATAGGATGTTATAAGAAATGGGAATAATATTTAGTCTTTATGTGGTTATCAGCATAGATAACATAGCCCTATGACTGATACATATTTTATTTGGACAGTGTTTATATTACTTTAAATATTGATGTTCTAATAAAGCTGAAGAAATAGCTTTAACATTGCCCCTGTACTAGAGGATATTAGGCAGATAAATGTCCTACCTCTTTGCACTGTACCATGATTTTGAGATATGTTAAGAATAATACTCTAGCTTTCTTCCTTAATCCTATGCATCTGTTTTTCGCTATCTTTATTTCATGTAACTGCATCATTTAGTAAGATATTTTAAAAGAAATGATAAATAATTTAGAACTTATGTTGTGCTATCGTTTTTTGTATAAGATTAGCTTAGTTGCTTATAAGGAGCAGAATGTTATAACTTAAGATTGAAGATCCAAAGTGTCCTAGGGAAAGAAAAGAATCATAAAATATATTTTAAATTTTATTTCGGAAATGAAATATAAATTTTTTTTTAAACTAAGGTATCTGAACAAAGATATTTTCTTTAAAAGTGATAATAATTTTAAATGCTTTAGTGTTATTTTTTTTAAGAGAAAAATAAGTATTGTATATTTTTTAAAATACAATAGTACAAAGTAAATTATGTAAACAATATGCATAGTATATTTTTGTTTTATTAATTAACAGAAATCTATTAATGATTAAACTTATATCATCTTAAAGTAAGTCTTAAAGAAGAATATATTATGATTAGTAAACATTGTGTGATAAATACTAAAATCTAGTATTGAATTTTGGATAATAGTTTGTGTAACATCTTTGACTTTGCAAGATGAATTTTTTAAATATTTTGAGAAATCCATATTCATTATAAAATTTTATTTTCTATGGAATGTTTCTAAGTATGAATTTTTAAAATAGGATAGTTTAACAATATTAGAGATAAAATGTTGTTGCTAATAAAGTAGATAAATTTATTTGTAATAAGTTAACCATGATGAGAAACCAAATAATAACATTTTTTTAAAATTTTGTCCTAAATCTAAATAAAATATAATTGAAATATAAATTTTTTTTATAACCAGGTAGATCAAACTGTAAAATAAAAAGAGTTAAGGATATCCACTGTAAATAATGTAAATAAATTGTTTAGTTATTTATTGTTAGTAATAAACTTTAAATTTTGTTATTTAAAAAAAAATTTGTGTCAGAGTTATTTATTTCTCCACATCACTGCATGAAAACACGATATATGCATAATAACTGAAACAAATATATAATTTTGCACAAAAAGATAAATAAAGAATTTTAAATATTTTATTGGTATTCATTATAATTAAATAATCATAATCTTACATTATTTATTGGTCATAAATCAGTTATCACAATATTATATTAAATTATAGGCTATCAGTTGCCACACATATTTTGTTTGTCAGATTATTAAAATGCTACCACGTATTTATTATATCATTACATGAAGAATATTATTATGGTTATTTATTATTATTAGTTTAAGTGTAGTAGATTATGACATAAAATCCCTTCTCATATTTTGCTACCGTATTTTTATTAACTTAGAATAAACTTTATGAACCTGAGATTATTTTATTGAGCTAGATTATTATTAAATAGAAGATTAAGATTTAATTATTGGTCTAATCTTAGTGAGTAGAAGTTAATAAAGTCGTAAGAATACTATGAGTTTGTTATCTAAAATAGTAATAAGGGGGGATAGTGTTCTTATGCCATTGAGGTAGTATCCTGTGGGATATTGGCTCAATGTAATCTATCTTGTCACCTGTATTTTCACTTCAAGTCTCATGAAACTATTGAATATTTATTTAATATATTTTATAAATTGAACCTTATACGTATTTTAAATTTAAGCTAGTGAAATATTTTAATTTTAATACTTAATATTTTGGTTATTAATTATTAACTAAGATAGAACCTGTTTTTTATTTTATATCATACATTATCTGGAAGTGAAGATGCAGAATTACAAGGTCAGAATATATATATATATATATATATATAGATGCAGAATTACAAGGTATATATATATATATATATAGCAAATAACTACAGTTTAATAGCTAAGTATCAAACTTACTGCTCATATAATTTTGACACAAATTACTTAATGAAAGCACATTAATAATTTTTATTAGTCATTCATTAGACTAGAGATTATCTGTTTAATACATAGTATTTCTGTAGTACAAATTCCACTACACCACTCTTCCACAAGGTAGAAATTGGGATCATTCATCTTTTTTATGTGTCTTTAGTCATATGTTTATGATTACACACTCCACAAGATGTTAAAAGTGGATAAAAACCAGTCCCTAACTTGTGTAAGAGTGAAGTAGTGAAAATTACACTATAGAAATATTATCCATTAAAAGAATAGTTTACGTTCTGTTCTAAAAGAGAGAAAAGTGAAATTTTTATCTTAACTATTCAACTCAATCTCTATTATAACAACCCTTTTTTTTTCTTTTGGACATTTTTTTGTTATATTATCTTGTGGAATATAACCCTTTTTTTAAAAAAAAGATTCTATATTTCAAATGATGCATAATTTAAATTTTAATCTTTAAAAATAATAATTATCTATGGAAATTAGATTACTCATTTATCATAGATACCACTGACTCAATTCATGTCAAAATTTTCTTAAATGTGTCATTATGATTAATCGTGATTATTATTATAATCACTGTATAAAATGAGATTTAGTATTTCTACTAATTTTATCATTTTCATAAATTATAAATATAAACATTGATATATATATATATATATTGAGAATTTTATCTAGTTGATTACCAAACAAACTTCCCATTACATTTAAATATTTATAGTGTGAGATAACATCTTATATTACAAAAAATCATCTGCTCTTATGAAGATATTATTCGAATACTTAAGTTTATCTCAGACAATGTCAATATCTGGACTTAAATAAAAGGATTTACAGTGTGTGATAGACTGTCAAAATTTATTAATTAAAACCTAAATTCTAACATGCATACATTCATATGATGGGAGGAAAATCAGCACAAAGTATATATTGAAACAAACATAGATGGATATTTTGTACCAAAAATGTAGAATTACTAATTAGTCTTAGTAAACAGATGGCTGCATTGAACTTGAATTATCATTATAATCTGTTGTTATCCTTTTGAAACTTGTGCACCACATGATTTTTGCACTCATTATGTTTTTATTCTCATCAGTATTATATATTTAAATATCTCTATATTAATATTATTCTAGATTTCATTTTCAGTACAAAACCCTATATAGAATCTAGCTTATAAAATGGCTGAAAATCAAACTTATAAAGTATTTATCTTTTATTTTAGACTCTTTTTTAATGGAATTAATTTTTGACTGAATCTGAAATAAGTCTAATCTCAATTAAAATTACCTAAGTTGTTGTTATTATTATTATTATTACTGCTGCTGCTGTGTGCTGCTATGGCCACTGCTCCTGCCACCACTGCCACTGCCACTATTACTACTATTACCACTACACCACCACTACTACTACCATTACTACTACTGTTGGTATTATTATTATTATTATTATTATTATTATTATTTTTTGTAAACAATATTTATTTTGATCATATTTATCTTCTAGTTTATATAAGACATACTAATTGCTTATTTTTAATAATCAGTTTTTTTTTCAAAGAGCTCATTTTTCTAAAGAAGGCTGAAGATTAAACTGCAGATTACAGCAAGATGATAAGAAAATGCTTTCAATTAGATCTAGTATTCAGAATTTATTCAATCTTCATTTCGAATCATTACTGCTAAATTTTCTTGCTGGTGTCTAGTCAAAAACTTAGTCATAAACTTAATATTTTATAATGAGTTATATTGATCTACTTTCAATTTTATTTTAGAAGCACACTTCAGTTGACTGATTAAGGAACAAATAGAATGTTAATAATTCCATCAAAATATATAAATTTTATATTTATTACATAAATGTTTAAAATTTTGATGAAAAAATAAAACAAAATGAATATACAGTACTAACATCAATTATTGACTGATATTAACTTTTATATGAATTCTTTTTTTAACTATATTGGAAATGAAAATAGTTAAAAAAAGAATATTAAAAAAGGGAATAATAAATGAAGAAGTAACACATTATTTTAGATATGTTGTTGAATAATTGGTAATAAAGGAGCTATAAATAGTATTTAGAAAGAATTTAATAATAATATATACAATATAAAATTTACAAAAATGAAAATTGTTGTTAAAATAAAGTATTTAGATATAAAGATTAATATAGATAATAATAACAAAATTATATTAAAATGTTTCATTAAGGAAGGTAAATTAAAAAAGATAATTCCTATAGATTAGTAACAGGCATGGATACAAAAGATGCACTTATTAAAAATTTAAAAAAGAAAAATGATAGATATAAACAAAGATAGAAATATAAGTACTTTATAAAAGGAACAATTTATTGAATTATACACTAATTGTGAGTATATATTCCTAAGGGTATTTAAATCATATTTATTTTATAAAGCACAGACGGTATTGAAATTAAACTGAGAGAGTGCAAACTTCTCAAGCACTTATGACTATCACCAGCCAATCAGATCAAACACTGAGACAGAGAATTTAACAAGAAAAAGGTGGTTCCACCTTCTTCTTTACTTGTCTTTTTATATATTCAAGCCAGTCTAAAGTACTTAGATCTGAAAGCGTGAATCTTAAATATCTTCACACTCAGCACCCTGAGTTCAAATTACAAACATACAGCGTGAAATCTTTCGATTTACTATGCAGTAGTTTTTCGATGTATTGAAAATAGATTTTGTAAATTATAAATCACCTAATTCAAATATGAATAATAATTGTATTATAAATAATAATAGCAGATCTAAGAATAATAAAAAATGGGTAAAACTTTCATACTTCCTTAAAATTTATCATACATTACTAAAAAAGTAAAAATTATATAGATAAAAGCATTAACATAAGATGGACAAATAGTACAAATCTTGACAAATTAATGAGTAATTATAAAATAAGAATTGATATGAAATATAAAAAGGGAATTGTATATAAAATCACTTGTGGAAATTGCTGTATGGTTTACTATGGACATACAGGAAAACAATTAAATGAAAGAGCAACAGAACTTAATAATGCTATTAATAGAAGAGATAATAGATCTGTATTATATATTCATTATTTAAAATATGGACATAAAATAGATTGGGTCAAAAATATAAGAACTTTAAATTATATTAAAGAATATAATAGAAGATATCTGAAACCAATTACTTTAATTATAACAAAAATAATTGTATGAACATATATAAAACAACAATTAATTTGATTAATAATTGACTAATAAATGAATGGAAGGTTATGTAATATACATTTATACAGGTTTTTTATGTCTTAAAAATATTGTATGGTTTTAATAGGTTATAGGTAATTTTATATATAAAAAGATAGATGTCATTATGTATGCAATGTAGATCATAATTGTAAATTAGATGAAGCACACATTGAAAAGGGCAAAAATTAATATTTGCTGAAGTTTTTTTGTGTCTGAGTTATTATATATATCAGGGGTGATCAAACTCTTAGACAATGGTGGTGATTTTTTTTAGTGAAAGTGTAGCTGAGGCCAACTATGTTTTTTCAGGGCTTTGAACTGGAAAAAAGAAAAAATCATTATTTTTGCTGGAACAAAAACTGAAATGAAAAAAATAATGGTTCAAAGTCCTGGTTTTTTAGAATGTTCTTATGAATTGGTGGTTTTTTTTTATAATGCCTTTTTAGGTACTCACAAATATTGATGTTTTTAGAAGATACTTATGAACTGATTTTACTATGACTACTATTAAATTACCTCAGCTTTTTCTAGTATTACAATTTGTCCATGTCACTTTATAAAATATTTATTAAATTACAAATATTAAATTACCTATAAATAATTATTTTCTAGAGTTGGTCTTGATTTTTAAAAAAATTCCAGAAAAAAAAAATTGTTATTTTAGAATTGTGTTAAAATAAATTAGATGCAAATTTTATATATAAAAAAATTACTACATAAAAAAACATTTTTTATTTTATTTTGATGACACTTTGCTAGAGAGGAAAAAAAATACATAACAATAAAAATAATATTTTACAAAAGTCCTCTATTTCTGTGTCTTGGAAAATCCCCATATTTTCTCTGCTAATAGTCTTTACAATAATTAGACATAGAGTTCATTTCTTGCTTTGACATCTATTTTCTTTTATAGATAGGAAAATGTCCTATTTTTTTAAAATCTCATTAGGAATTATTTGTTAGCTAGACAAACTGTTTAAAAAAGTTCACAACTTTTTTTATTTTAAAATCAGTTCATTAAAATCCTTGTTTCTCCAGAACCAGTTACTTTCATTTCTCCTTGGGGAAAATGGCAATTAAATATTTCTTAGAATTTTAGCTCTAGCATTATACAAAAATAATTTAATCCTTTTCAGCTTCTTCCAATCTGGGGTTACTTTTGAAATTGACAATAACAACAGATGTTATTTTAAATTTAACTATTTTTAAATGAGAATAATTTTGAATTTTTCATTTTTTTATTTTTTATATTCAAATCAGCTCTGAATTCATCACTATAATTTGTCAATGTTCACATCGGTTTTGTGGTCAACTTCCAGAGATTTTATGGTTGATTGGTCAACTACGATCAATGTCTGGGCCACCCTGATATATATATTATTGCTGTTATATAAGGATATTTCATATTATATTATATCATTGATTTATTTAAATATATGCAAAAGCAGCATAATGGATTAAACTTCTTCCATTTTTGATGATATGAAATCTTATTTAATTATTATGATCAAGGTGTTAAAAGAGAGTTGCTGTCTCCAACCTTGTATAATTGAATATGAGTTTAATAAATCTTAAATGTCATATTCCATCTAGTTGATAAATTCATTTTATTCTTGATTTTTTGTTCAACATTTAGAATGCTTTCAATTCATAGCCTTGGTGAGAGTGATCTATTTGTTTTGTGTACATATACATTAAGCTATGTTTAATTTAAAGTTTATATATATATATATATATAGGTTTATGATACAAAATAATTTAAAGTTTATATATATATATATATAAGGTTTATGATACAAAATAAATATATATTGAGCCAAAGATCTAATGTATTCAAATTAGCAATAGAATAACCATGATTATGACACAAATGCATTGAAAGTATACTTGGATTTTTTTTAACATTTTAGATCTCTGCTGTAATATTTTTATATTATTATTAATAATGACAGAGAATTTATATATTATATATATATATATATATATATATATAGTAACAGTATGAGATATTTTGGTGTCATGTGACTTCCTACTCTCCTTATCACTATTAGCTTTCATTTCTAGAGGGCATGACAACAACATTAACTTATGTGCACTGATGATTTAGAGCAGGCAATCAGCCATATTAACATTTTTGTTATACAAACACAGAAAACCTGACACTCTCAAGACCTGGGTAATTATTATGACCCATACAGAATATTACTTTGAAACTTGAAATAATGATGAGCATCTTCTAAACTGCCAAGTTATAATGGAAGACACATTTAAATTTGCTATTTATTTCAAATTTTATTTTCTCCATCTTACAAAGATGTTATCTTACAGTCTGGTACCAGGGGGGAAAAGCAAATGTTTTTAATATTGCATTATTTTACACATTTTCAGTTGTTATTTATCAAGACCAAACACACACACACATATATATATAATTTAAATAGACTTGTAACTGGAGATGTAATCTTTAGTAATCTATTTATAATACTTTTTAATATAAAATTCTAGTACTTAAGATTTGCTCATATATAAGCATTTGGGTTTGAAAGAATAAGTGGATTCATTTTATTCTTTCATAAATACTATATCTTGTGTTGGGAATGAAAGTATTCATTTATTATTAACACTCGTAAAAAGTGCATGACAATAGCTTGAAAGGCTGATCTTTAATGTATTATAAAATTCTAGAGAGACGGAGAAAAAAATTATTTTTTATTGTTTGTAATGCTGATAAAATATCATAAAATCTTAAAACCCAATTCCATAATAATATTAAAATAAAATAAAAATATTTTTTAATTTTATACATTAATTTTAAATATAAATACTTATTATTATCTTTAAATCTTTTATTATTAATAAATAATTCAATAAAATTTTAATCTCTTAGATTTATTTCTGATAAATTTTATATAAATTTAAATATGGGGGACTTGAACTCAGACTTTCAAGACCCATCAACTATCTACACTATCTCATACCACTGATACACATGACCACACACATGTAGAAAAGATAAATAATCACCAATATACATATTTTATGCTAAACCAGCACTCATCAGTTGGTCCAGATTATCATATCCCACACTCATATATATAATCAGTGTTCAGTTTATATTAAGATAGCAAATCTTCATACTTTAATGGACAGGTTTCAATCCAACCTCCAATTCTTTAACCATCTATACCATTGAAAATCTGATGATGAAAAACCCAAATCCCATGCTGATACCAATATTAGGCTCCAGGTGTATGAAGAATGCCTGTATTTTAAATATTTATACAATCTAAATGTAAATATTTTTAGATTTTGCGAGTACATATAATAAAAATGCGTTTGTGCATATATGCATTTTTATTTGTTAAATAATTTAATGTTGTGCATTATGTATTTATTTTTAATTATGATGTAGTCCGGTCAGTAAGCACCTATCTTTCTATTCTGTCATCTCCCACTAAGCCATTTCAATTGTTAACATTACAGCCTTTTTTACATAGTTCCGAGTATAATTGGGTAGATAAAGTAGTACTCATGAATGCCAAAAGTACTTCATTATTTCAATACATATACTATAATAATTAAATGCCTGATATCTCATATACTCATTTGTTGATAGATGAAATTTTGTTTAAGAAGTAGTGGCTATCTTGTGTTAATTATTTGCTTAAAAATATATCTTTACCTTTTTATTTTTAGTAATATGGGTATTTCTCTCAACTTACTAACAAATTATAAATTCATATATTCAAACGACCGTCACCTTCTTCTTACAAGAGGTCTTTTTGTTCCCATACCTAACCTTACGTTTAAATAGCTAATGGCTTTGTATTTCTTAATTCCTCTATATTATATCTCTGTCCAATAATCCTATATTGCATTTATTTATATTAGCGGTGACAAATGATCTATTTCCTAGTGGAGTACTATGTATTTAAAAAAATCAACTCTAATTGGCAGTAAATAAATCAAAAATCTGTTTTGTTTTTGTTTAAAATATCAGTTTTCTCATAAATACATAAACAATCAATATATTAAAACAAAAATAGATGTTACAGATAAATGATTTTATTGATAATATGGTTTCCATTTAGTTTGTAGGTATTTGTACAAAAATGCATTTTCAGAAAAATAAATGACACAAATTACACACGCATATCTATATAATAAAGCATTGTAATACTTGTATTAGTTCTAATATATTCAATCACCATCTTCTTATATAAATACATAGAAAGTATAATATATCTACAAAGTTGTATAGACAGATAACTATATATTGTTTATATAAACAATATTTTTAAATTATTTAATTTCCTAATTAAAAATTACTTCAAATTTTCAACAAATACAGCAATACCAAAATCAAATAAAAATTTAAATTTAAAAACTATTAAGTATGGCACAACTATCATTAATTCTTAACAAACGTTTACATTTATGATACATCTCAAATCAAAATCTTTCTGAATATTCAACCAAAAACTTTTCAAATAGCCAAAAAATTATGGCTTAAGAATGAGCTTTTTGTGAAGCTCCGAACAAGTTTATTTTTCCAGATATAACAAAATAAAAATACCTGAATATTATTGAAGTCTTACTATCTGATTCTTATTCACTTATCTGTTTCAGAAATGGATTTTATCAATCATTAATTTAGAAAACAGGCTAAACACAAATTATAAGAAACAAACGTAAAGATTGTCAAATTTATATATACAATATTAGAATGAAGTCTTAATAAAACCACTAGAAAATTTATCTTCTGATTGAAATCTCTTCCGATTTTTTTATAATGTTTGTGAACAGTAAATTATCTTAAAAAAAGGTGTGTTAAATAAAATCGTAACATATTATAACTACAATACGAATAAAAAACAATTTTTACAGAAACATAATGTAAAAATAATAGTAAAATTACACATACAATATGAAATTTATCATGTTCATTTTTAATTTATATTTTTAAATTAACTTTTAAAATATATTATTTTCAGTCTATTAATATTTTTTGTTTACAATACTTAATTTTAATTCATATTCTGAATATTTATATAAATTTGGTATTGGATAACATTTTCTATAGTAAAATAATGAATTGATAGATAACATTTCAAGCTATCATTTATAATAATTTTTAAGCTTACTACTACAGTATTTAGAGATGAGTATTGGTAAAGCACATTATATAGTTGAATATCAGCACAAATTATTTTAACCAGAATCATGCTTCCTTTTTTTTTTTAAAAAAAAGAGGACATATATATTTAAATTAAAATTTTCTAACTACACAACCAGGTCGCCATCTTAAATTAAAAAAAAAATTATAACAAATATAATTTATAACATATCTTCTGTTTGAATACAATAAATATAAAAATATATACATTGTTAGAAAGCTGTTAAATAGCCATCACCTAAAAAAAATAAGAAAAAAGATTTTTAACACTTTTAAACATGCTTATTTTTACATGGTTCACAAATTCTAAATTTTGAAAGTTAAATGTTAAAATGATAATTTCATAGACAGCTTCATCATATTTATCATAAAATGCTGGAAAAAAAGATATATAACATGACTTACCTGAGGTAATTTTTCATTACAAAAACAATGCGATTGGTAACTTTTATTTTTATTAGCTGACCTAGATCCTGTCCTTCTGTATCAGGGTATCTGATAGAAATGTTTTGTTGTCCTTCCAAGTAGAGTATCTGTTAAAAATATATTTGGTTTTTTAGTGGGGGAATAGTAAGAATAGTTTATGAGATATTATGCAAAAAGAACTTTAGTAAATTGAAATGTATTATTATATTATTGAAAAATGAAGTGTGACTTAAAATATGTATTCTTTTCAAGTAAAAAGTGTACTCAAAAAATAAATATCAAACAGTAAGAATAGTTTATGAGATATTATGCAAAGAGAACTTTAAGTAATTGTAACGCATTATTATATTATTGAAAAATGGGTTGCAACCTAAAATATATATTCTTTTTAAGTAACAAGTGTATAAAAAATAGCCAAACAAAAATTTCTCTAAGATAAAATAAATAAAAACTAAATAAATCAATAAACATCAAAATAAACACATTTATTATGAGCACTGATTATATTGTGACCTTCTGAATGGACACAAGTAATTAAAGTATATTGTGTCAGTGGCGAATAACCACATTTAACTAAAAAAAAGTGAAATAGCACTAGGATTTTAATTTTTTTCTGTTAATGATTTAAAACCTTATATGTGAGTTGCTTATGAATGTTAGTGGGAATTTTTATAAACATTTGTTAGTATTATTATATTTGATGAAGTGTTTGATGCAAGAAAGTGGGTTGGATTATTACAGGAATTGTTGATATGCTAGTTAAGATGATATAGATTTGTTTTATTTATTTGTAGAATAGTGGTTAATGTTTGTTTAGATGGTTTTCTGATCTGTTTATTCATTGGCACACCCATCCATGTATAAGTAATCTAATCAGTGAAGTATGTCTAACTCATAACAATATCAATCACATTTTAGTCAGGATAATTTAGTATTCACATAGCTGTATATGTGTATGCATGTATGTTTGTATCATCTTTTCATCTCATTTTCATATTTAATTACAGTACAAAATCTTACATTTATAATAAAACATTTAAAATTATAGTAAATATATTTAATAGCTTTGCAAGTATATTTTTTTTAGTTATTAATGGATATCTGGATTGGTGAATTATTTGACAAACTAAATTATATTATCAACTACTATATTTATTAGGTAATTAATATTCATTTGTTTCAAAATTGTAAAAAGTTATTTTTTTTTATTAGTTTGATTTAATTTAGAAAATCAAAATGATTTTTTTCTTTCTCTTCAAGAAAAGATTTCTTGAATATTTTCCCCATAATTACTGAGTGCAAAGGGTGGAGCTAACTTTTGGAGGATAAAGATGACCTCTTGATTGATGGAAGGGATATATTTTAACTGATAGTCAGTAATAGAAATTTATTATTGGTTCATCCATTACTTTGTTCATTCTGCTTCTACCAATTCTTCTATCTCTTCCAGAAATCAAGTCAGTTTAAACTCCAAAGTGAAAACTTTTAAACATTATTATTTTATAAAAGAAATTATGGGAATTTTAGCTACCAGACAGCTCTAAACAAGGATGTCAGGCTGAATTATAAGAAAGGTATATTTTTCTTCATTTATTTCCACTCAGTTAAATGTTAAATTAACTCTATCATTTTTAAAATGCATTTCTATGCTGATAAATTTAATCTACTTTGTCTGCTTATATTTATTATTATTATTAAGAAGAAAATGAAAGTGCATCAACTTTATAATCCTTTAATAAAATTGTGTGAACTTTATATCTTAAGGAAATTTCTGCAGGACTATTTAACAAAACTTACTATAGACTCTCATCTCAAATTATATTCTGCTTATATAAAAGTCAAGTTGAACAAGAGGATGCATATGTACTTAATTATCCTATATTTTGAATTACTACATAATGATAACTTTTGTTTATTATTCATGCTTATAAAAATGTTTTTTTGAATTAAAGAAGTAAATGTGTGGCTTACAAATAATTAACTGATTACTGATATTTATTTAATGTAAATATTACATGTTTAAATCAAGTAGAAGGACATTAATATTACTTATTTCTTGTTCTTTTTGATATATGGACTTATTATAAAATAAAAATATTATTGCTTAAGGAATTGTAGATCTACATGAATAATTAATTAACAATGGACCAAAAATAATTATATCTGTGATAATTTATGAAGCTAATGTTTACTTTTAGGAAATCTGCTAAAGTTACTGTTAAATTAGAATATTTTTGGAATTAATTACATGATCATTATAAAAGAAATACATAGCTGAAACTATCTTTCCATGTCTCAGTCATTATATAAAAATTTATTACTTACGTGTCATATAAGTAAGCTCAATTAGCTTTTTGCTAAGAACATTGGACATTGCTGAATTAAATTTAAATTGTAAATGGTCATCATATAAGAATTTGTTTTTATGTTTCATGTTTTTACTAACCGTACTCATCTGGAATCATTTTCATTTGGAATCACGTCATTCAGGAAACTTTATGTTTAAAAGAAACTTTGTAAGAGACATTTTTTTCCACTTAAAGAATGATTTTTTTGTTTATTGCTATTAATATGCTATAGATAGATAGAAAAGTATTATTTTATTTATTTGCTTAATTTAATTTATGATATTTTCTTGACTTCAAGATCATCTCAGATGGATAGTGTATAGCAAGTTGCAATATGCTGGTAAATTATTCTTATTTAAATATGATTTTTTTTATGTAAGTTATATATACGTTTTGTGTATTTTATTGAAGAGAGGTATATATTTTTTTAATGTTTCAAAATGAGTATTTTTGGCTTTCAGAGTAGCACAAGTATGAATGAAATATTGCGTCAGAAATAGTAAAACCTCATTAATAATAATTATTGCCATTAAAAATTTAAAACAGCTAATAATCTGTTATAACTAAAAGTTTTATTTTCAGTTTACCATTTTAATATTTGCATATTATATAATTTGAAATTATTTTCACCCTCTTATTTATACATATGTGTGTCTGTCTTATACAGTTATTTTATATAATTAGTAAATATTCAGTTTTATAACTGTTTTTTTCTATTAATTTAGGATAATGTCGCATTCTAAAAGAATTGAAGGAATTAGTGACCTACCATATGTATATTTATTTTCCAACATATAGAATGAAAGGTATTAAATGGCTATGAGAAAGAAAGTTATTCTTGATATGTTCTATGTTTATTGGAATTGAGGACTCTCTCCTTTATGATATCTAAGTATTTGCCATGAATGAAGTAGATTCCTAGATTGCCTATGTATGCGTTATAAAATGATATTTTATGAAGTTAAGTGATATACTTTCCCTTTATTCTGGTGGTGAGACAGAGTTCCACCAATAGTGTACCTTGAAGTTAGGTAATTGTCATTTGATTTATTAGCCAAGAAGCTTATTTAGATCTCATGTGCTTAAATTTTTCTTGAATGTTGATTTTTCGTGTTATCACAGAATCATAGCTATGTGTAATTTAGTTGGTGGTTAGATAAATGGTCAGATTAAATTTTTTATTGAATATTAAAATAGAAATAGTGTTATATTTATTGGTTGGTCTATGACATTATCCGTAGTAAAATACTTGTTTAGTAATTCATAAGTAAATTAACAATACATGAATGTATTGATTTTATCTTAAATTATAGCATAAGATGTGACACACACACATAATGCAAATAATCTTGCAGACATGCAAGTATAATATTATTAAACTTACACATCAGGAAATATATATTTTGAATTCTATCATGCTTTAAATCATCAAATCATCAGAATGATTATTTTTATTTTGAATGTATAAAAAAGATAGATATTTAAAAGAATTATTTTATGGAGCTATTTAAAGTTACTCTCTTGACAGCCAAAGTTAGTAATTAATTTTATTTCTATAATTGATAGTGTGACCTCTCCAACTTATATGTTTGTGCCCATAATATAATGTTTATTTATTCAGTGTTGTTCACTAATAAAAATGTGTTAGATAGCCTAAATATATTTGAAGTCAGAATATTAGGGCATTATTTATTTGTTAACTTATGTTCATAAATGTCTAATCAATAAATGACAAAATATGTAATAGAAATGATTTCAAACCCAGGTTAGCAAACTTATTTGTGAGTTTAGAAATTAGAACAAACAGTCCTACCATGAATTAGCTATATTTATTTGGATATCAAATGTAAATAAATGCTTATGTTATTTATTCAAAACTTTGTCTCAAGTTGTTCTTATATGCATTTGTATTCTAGTTTCCACATTCCACATATCTATTGCTACATAAATACATTGCTTTGTAAATTTGATAATAAACATACTGAAATCTGATAATATTGTTCTCTTAATCCAAACATTATATGAAATACTTTACCATTTGGTAAACTTATAAAAAGGTTGCATAGTTAGTTTATTATTTAGACAATGATGTGAGATTAAAAGATACCCTATTTCCTTCATTATCTAATTGCTAGTCCAGTAAAACATTATTCAATTTATTCCATTATATTTTTTTTTATATTATAGTTATAAATTACTGGATAATAGAATTTCTTTAATCAAACTGTATTACAGATTCCCTGAGATCTGATTTTGTATTCCCAAATTAACATTTATTTAGCTGTTTAGATTAAGATGTACTAAATAGTGGAGTTATTTAGTATTAAGTTTTTCTTTTTCCTGTTAAAGTTATATTGAGCTAATATAGACATATATTAGATGATGGAAGAGATCAAACTTGAAATTATATTTATTAACTTGGACAAATGAAACTTTGCTGGCCTCCATCATTTAGTTGATTAATAAATGAGGCATATATTTTATTTTAATGGTTTGTAGTATTTCTTCCTTCATTTATTTATATTCTATATGTTATTGACTTCCTGTAACCCTCCACTGAGCTAAGCTATAAGTTAGGCACAGGTAGAAGAGTCTCAGCATTAATTCTAAGTCAAATCAAGTGTTAATTTATTCTATTTATTAATATAATTGGCACCTTGGGCATTTTCTCGTATAATGTGTAGGACAGTGTTGTGTGTGTGGGTTACAATATATATATACACACCCGGGTCTTGTTTTATGCAGATTTATTTAATGCGATTTTGAAGTTATGCGATTCATGTTTCTTCTTAATATCTTTGTATGCGGTTTTCTTTTATGCGATAAAAAGTATTAGATCAGAAATGAGCTTCGATAATGTGCTATTACTTTAAATAGTATAAATTTTGTGTACTCACGTCATATTTAAAGTAATAGCACATTATTGAAGTTCAACTTCCATCTAATAATTTCAATATTTTCAGCGCTTTATAATAGTACTGTAATAGATTTTATGCAATAAAGAATTTCATAATTCACTTAAAATCAGGATTTCCCCCTTTTATATACACAGATTAAATTTTACAAGACTATAATGTAAATCTGTTCAAACATTATAGATGAAAAATACTATGTATGAGGTTGTTTTTGCAATTTAAATCACATTCTATTTTTGCTTTTTTAAAAAAGAGTACGTAATCAATTAATCATTTAGTGTCCGCAAGTAATAAATTTTACAAGATTATAATGTAAATCTGTTCAAATGTTATAGATGCCTATACATATGTTGTTTCTGCATTTTAAATCATGTTCTATTTTTGCTTTTTAAAAAAAGAGTATGTAATCAATTAATCATTTAGTGTCCACAAGTTTATTTTTAAAAGGTGAGTAACAGTGGAGGGCACAATTAAATTTGACAATTAAAATCTGATTTTTAATTGTAATTAACAATTTAAAAATTACTGTAATGTGATCTGAAATTAAGGTGATGTGAAACATTGAAATTTGATTTTTAAATGGAATTGAAAATTAAAGCCAAAAATAAGAATTTAATTTTTGTTAGTTTTAATTAAATTTTGCCCAACAGTGGTGAGTTGCTGTCTTTTTATTATCATAAGTCTAAGTTCTTATTTTTATTTTAAACTTTTAGTTTACTCTAACAGAGGGAAAAAAACACCCAAGAAAATGAATTTCTTTGGAAACAAAAATTTCAATTTTAGATTGCCTAATGAAATGGGAAGAATCAACAGCAATTGGAAAATGTTTTAGTTGTATTTCCTCTTGACTTCATTTAAGGAGAAGCTACAGTACATCACATCACATCATGATGAATCTGATGTCTCAAATAGTGATAATGTTTAAAATATCGTACATATATGAAAAAAATGTAAATTACGCATAAAAATATATTGTTTTGAATAAGATTAAATACTGTAGTTAATAAAAAAAGTAAAAAAAGTTTGTCTTGTATCAATTTTTTTCAAATTTGAAATTTTTTATTAGTCATATTTTATTTTCTTATTTTTTTATGCAAATTTTAAAATAATTTTACGTTGTTGCTTTGCTTTTATGCGATTTTTGGAAAAGTACAGTACGTATCTCCCATTTTTCAATGTAAGTTAAGTATTTTTGTGCAATTTCTTTTGTGCGCATTTTCTGAGGAACCTATCTACCACATAAAATAAACCCAGTTGTGTATATATATATATGTGTGTGTGTGAGAGAGAGATAATATATGGGATAGTGAATAGCTGAGGATGTTTGAAAGTCTATGTTCAAGAGATTATTACAAAATTGCAACAAATGAGTGCAATGCTACTGTAATCATGCAATAAATAAATCATCATATAAATAAAATTATCATATATTTTGCCTATTGCACTAACTATGTAGACATATGATTATCTGAGGGTGGACGTGCATGTTTTCACTGTCATTGAAATGTAAATTGTTTAAAATTCTATAGCATATTTATTGCTTTTCTATACACATTTCATCATATAAAAATATAACTAATAAAAAATATGTTATAAAAAACACTAATTGAATAGTCACTGTTGGGAAAATTGATTCCTGGCTGGTGTGACACATAAACATTATGAATACAGGTTCAAAGTTCCATTATGAAGAAGCCCTAGATGCAATTCCCATGCTTGTTCTTGCAAATAAAATGACTTCACCAACTTTTTTTTGGTCAATGCAGTGTCTAGATCTGAATTATCACTAAAATTAGCTTCTACAAAGAGAAGACTCATAAATACATACATCATCAATTGAATAATCAGAACAAACTGTGAGAGAGTCCATACATTTTATGAATGTTAAATCTAAAAAACAAAGAGAAATTAAAAATTGCATTTGGAAAAAATACATCTTTTTGAACAAAGACAAGCTCACAAATAATATATCAGCAATTGAATAATTAGAACAAACCATAAGAGAGTCCATTTCAGTGATAAAAAACATTTTATGAATGCTAAATTTAAAAAAAAGAAGAAAAAAAAATTAAAAACTGCTTTTCAGAAAAAAAAATCATGAAAAATGTAAATTTCATCGTAGAAAAAAATACATACATCATTTTGAATGTAATAAGATAGCGAATTGAATGGTCTGAGACCTGTAAGTATAAGACTTACCAATTCTATGCAAGCTCAGTTTAAAATCTAAACTTCTGAAATGGGTTACAAAAGGGTTTTGATAGTGTAGGAGATAATTAATTATATAGTTGAATCTTGGCACAAATTATTTTAACCAGTATCATATGTTTACTTTTTTTTTTTTAAAAAAGAGGGCATATATATTGTAATGATCTGGAGATAGGGAAGCTAATTAATCTGCACTACAGGGCGCCACTAGGCATTTGAACCTAGAAAATTTATAAAGTAGGCAGATACGTAAGTAACAAAAAAAATTTTTTTTTTTTTAATATTTTGATTCCGGTCATTAGCCCATGTCACTAGCTCAAGGAGTAGCAGAGATTAAATAATATAATAAATTCTTATCTAAGAATATATAAAAAAAGAATAAAATAATCCACTGCCAGAAATTAACACACAAACATTTATTTACGCACATATATAAAATTTAGCATTATTTTAGAATAACTTTTACTTTGGATTTCAACTTGATTTTAGAATTTAAATTTACATTTTAATTTTTGTAATATTATAAGTTTATATTTTAATTTGTTATAAGTTCACACAGATGGGTTTATAAAATGTGTTTTTAATGTTGAGTATAGATCGGTTACATAGATTACATGGTCAAAAAACATTTCAAAATAAACATAAATGATCAAAATACAAAGCCATTGATACTGTCAATTGCATAGGGAATACAAGAAACCCAATGGTGTTTATCATAAGACACCACATTGACACCAATAACTTAAAAGACATCCGACATAAATACATCTTAAATACTCACAGTAAGGTATCAGTATTTACCGAATGTCTATATATTTTGATCAAATATGAAAACCAAAAACATAATCAACCGGTAACGAACCCATGCAAGCGTCCATACCCAACTTAAATTTAATGCATCTTTATTTAGAGTGTTGAGTATGAATAGACTACATAGATTTGCATTTGAAAAGAAAATATTCAATCCTTGTTTAACCTTAGGCCAAAGGTTCACAGTCAAACCAAACTTCAATCCATCTGATATATCGATGTGTTCAATGTAATACGAATACGGCAGCACAATTACGTTAAGAGAAGAAACTGCTTCTCATCAGATAGGAATATTACATCTATCTGACGATGAGAGCAATAAAAAAAAAACTCCATAGGAAGGAACTGCGGTCTCCATCTTATAATTCCTCCCATAGGCAAAACGAGTGTGTGCGGCATATAATAGCGATTTTGCCCATAGCGAATCTCATACTACATCTACTAATTACACCAATATATCCAATCCATTGACCTAATTCAACTATGAAACGAATAACCTAAAATTACCCTCCCCTAATATAACTTTACAAATCTATATAGCCATTCACGCCCGACTTAAGTTTAATATTTATATAGTTTAATTTATCGAAAAACCAAAATCATAATAAAAACTTAAAAGAACAAAAAAAATATAAATGGAAATGATTTTATAAAAGAAATACATCAAATAAAATTATACCTAATTAATAAATAATTTAGTTTGATCAGATAGGAATGTATTTCTATTTTTTTTTTAAATACGGAACAAATTTAGAAGTAAAGTTCTTATTGTTTAGAAATGTTCATTAATTATATATTTAAAGCTGAGAGTTCAAAAAGTTCTTACGATTTCAAAACGTTCCTTTTATCCATTGCTTGCCATTTGAACGTGAATTCCCACGCCGTCCTAAAGAGATTGGTATTCTGTTGGCCGATTTATTTATTCATCCAGAGGTCTTTTGCTTTGGCTGGTCCTCAATGTAGAAAATGATGTCATTTCTTTTTTTAACAAAGCTGAAGGGATTGAAGAGTGTGTCTTTTCAGTCCCTTCTCCTTCAACTCCGCACTAACACATATAGTCACATCACAATAACTAACTAATAATTTCCAAACTTTTCCTTTTATATTACCTTTAGGATCCAATGGACATTACATCATCGTTGATGATGATCCTTCCATTGAGGTCCTATTTCCCGACAAATTTCTCTCATTTGCTATTAGTTTCTATTGTTTTCCTATCCGACTGTTGCTTATACATTTAAATGCCCAAAGGCTAGTTCACTTTGACTAATTAAAATAATCATTTCCATTTCTGATTAATTAATGTGTTTTCCAAACTTAAAGATATTTTTATCTCTAAATCTTTTTGTTGAAAGATTTAGTTTTTCTATTTTTAATAAAGTTTTATTTTAATAATTTTTTTTTTTATCTGTGCTATTTTATATATATACGAATTTAAGATGATTTTTTAATTTTCAATTTTTAATTCTTAAAAAAGAAATTTTTAGTTGTGAACTTTTATTTTTTTCATGTTTAATAATAAAACACAATGTAACGTTGTCTGTGCCCGTTACAATATATATATATAAACTAAAATTTTCTAACTAGATTTTATTTTAAACTTATTTTCTGCCATTCACAAGATATTTTATTCTTTTCCTGAATAGAGTTAGTAGCATAAACATAGCATTGAACATTTTATCTTGATAGACATCTATAAATGGGATATATAGACATATTTTTAATCAGATTAACTATTGATTTATATGTTTTAATCCAATAGTAAAGTGATAGATTTGAGATAAAAATTTTAAAATCAACTGTCATCTCAATTTTTTAAAAAAATCTCATTTTGGTCAATTAATCAGAACTGTTGGGGTAAACTACTATTTGGATACTAGAATGCCAAATGTCTTCCCCAGAAAATTAATTATATTATCAATTATTATAATTAATGTTTACAAATTCAATAAGTTATTATTGCATAATTAATCAAATTATTATTCAACCAATTTTTTAAGTTGCACTAATTATTACATAGTATTTGATCATATACTAATAAATAATTAACTATTCATATTAAGAATTCTCAAAAATATATTAACCATTCATAATTGTATATTGGAATTGGGAACTTACGTATTAGACCTGCTGTCCATGTTTGCAACAGCATTCTGTCACACTTTTCTTCAGTGGGGAGTGGGTAGGCAAAATTCCATAGATATAATTTTTTAATATAACTTATTAAAAAAAAAAAATCACAATTTTTAAAAATGTATTAAAAAGTCACAACTACAGCATTCTGCCATCGTGACCCCCCCACACACACACATACTGGAGAAAGATAGGCATTCTGCTATTGTAAACATGGACAGCAGGTCTAATAAGATGACTATTCATTTCAATTAATAATGGCTATCATATTTTTCTTTTTATTATACTGTAACGGGCACATACGCCATTACATTATTTTTTGATTAAACATGAAATTAAAATATAAAGTTCGCAAATAAAAAAAAATTGATTTAAAAAAAAAATTGAAAATTAAAAATCATCTAAGCTCTAATATATATATATATATAAAATCGCACAGATGAGAAATTAAAAAAGAAACTTTATTAAAAAAAAAGGAAAAAGTTTTAAAAATAAATCTTCAACAAAAACTTAAAAAGATTTAGAGATAAAAATATATCTTTAAGTTTGGAAAACAAATTAATTAATCATAAAATGGAAATGATTGTTTTAATTAGGTAAAAGTAAACTAGCCCTTGGACATTTAAAATGTATAAGTAAAGGTCAGATAGGAGAGGAAAAACAATAGGAACAGAATGGACAATGAAAGAAATCCATCAGGGAATCGGACCTCAGTGAAAAGACCATCACCATCGATGATGTAATGCCCATTGGATCCAAAAGTTTAATATAAAAAGAAAAAGTTTGGAAATAAATTTTAGTAAGTGAAGAAAGAGCTGGGAGAGATGTGTGATAGCAGTGGTGATATATGTTAGTGTGGAGTTTAAGGAGAAGTGATTGAAAAGCTGCACTCTTCAATCCCTTCAGTTCTGCTAAAAAAAGAAAGAGAAATGACCAATCGTTTTTTACATTGAGGACCAGCTAAAGTAAAAGACCTCCGGATGAATCAGTAAAATGGCCAACAGCATACCAGTCTCCCCAGGATGTCAGAACAATTAACACTGGAACCCAAATGGCAATGGTTTAAAGATGAACTTTTCTAAATGTAAGAAATATATAATTAATGAACATTTCTAAATGAAAAGAACTCTAAATGCTAAACTTTTCAATATTCTAAATAGAAGATTTTCCTATCTGGCTAAATTATTTATTATTTTATTGAATGTATATATATATTTTTTAAAATCATTTCCATTTTTATTTTTTTTATTTTTATTAATATTGTAAAAATTATTTAAGTGCATTAAATTTAAGTTGGGTATAGATGCTTGCATAGATTCGTTTATGGTTAATTATGTTTTTTGGTTTTCATATTTGATCAAAATATATAGACATTTGGTAAATAATGATACCTTATGATGAGTATCTAAAATGTATTTATTCAGATGTCTTTTAAGTTATTGGTGTCAATGTGGCATCTTATGATGAATGCCATTGGATTTCTTGTAAATTTCCCTCTGCAATTCCATCAATGACTTTATATTTTGATCGTTTATGTTTATTTTGAAATGTTTTTGACCGTGTAATCTATGTAGCCTATCTATACTCAACATTATAAAACAAACTTTTATTAAACTCATCTGTGCAAACTTATAAGAGCTAAAACGTAAATTAAATTCTAAAAAACCAAGTTAAAATGTAAGTGAAATGATGTAAGTTAAATGATAAAGTAAAAGTTATACTAAAAATAATGTTAAATCTTATATATGTATAAATAAATGTTTGTGTATTAATTACTGGCAGTGGCTTATTTTTTTTTTTTTTTAAAAATATTCTTAGATTAGAATTTATAAAATATAAATCTCTGCTGTTCCACTGAGCTAGTGACATGGGGCTAATGGTCTAAATAAAATATATATTAAAAAAAATTTTTTTTTTAACTTACATATCTGCCTACTATATAAATTTTCTAAGTTCAAATGCCTAGTGGTGCCCTGTAGTGTAGATACGTTAAGACTCATATTCTTCGGACCGTTATAATACAAACAAAGAGAAAAATAATTATTTTCTAATTAAAAACAAGATTGAAAAATAATAATTCTATGCAATAAAAATCTAAACTTATACCAAGTTTTTGACAATATTTTTATTAATTTATATAAAAAAATTGACTTCTTATCATCTCTGACATCTACATAAAGTCTGGATATGTAGAGTACACCATATTTCACCTTGAAATACTGATTCCTGGACCATTGTTATCAACCTTATTGATATGATTACTAATGAGTGAAGATTCCTTTGCATATAGTCACCCCCTATAATACTACTATCATTTCTTAGGACAATTGCTTTTATCAACACTTTATTAAATAGTCACTATATAATAGTTACCATTTCTGTTATATATTATTTTTTACCATTCTCAAATAGGGCAATACATTTTGTTTGCTTTTATAACTTGATAGTATTCTCTGGATTATATTTATAATTTTTCATACCTTATGTAAGATAGGCTTCTTAGTAATGTATTTTTTACAATAAGCCTTGGTGAAGTAAACCTAATTTATTAGTACTTCTAAGTTTAATGTATTTTTTCTATATGATAATTACAATTTCATCTTATGTAATAGTGAATTGTGATAAAATATTCTTTTTATAGTTGAATGCTAAAGTGGATTTATACTTTTTTTAAAGGCATCTTTCTTCATTAATTCTAATTAACAGCAATTAGAACTAAGTATAAATCAATGCTTTTGTAAAACAAGGACAATTTAATTCATCTTTCATTTTCATCAACATGTAGTATGCATAAAAGTATCTTCCTAAAAATACATTTTTAAAAATAATAATAATAAAAGAGACATGGCTTTACTGTTTGAGAATTCATAAGAAGTTTGATCACCAAACCTGCTAATGCCAGAATCACTACCAACTGTGCCATACAACCAAGGGCAAAAAAGACATATGACATTACTGCTTGGGAATTCATAAGAAGTTTGAGTGCAGAACTGCAAGCAGCAGAATTAAACCTGGAACCTCTGGATCCCAAATTGGACTGCATCAAATTGTACAGGGTGTAAAAATAATAATTTTAATAGAAGTGTTAAATAGGTGCACAAAAGCATACTTATGTCTGTACATTCAACATTTTATTTAGTTAGTTTGAAAGCTCACAGGCAAAATTCATAAATAAATTCATTGTTGACAAAAATGTTTGAAAAGAGTAACCAGTATTTAAATAGTTCATTATAGACAAACACGTCTTAAGCACAAGCAATCCCACATAGAGAAACAATGAAGAAGAAAGCAGATCTCACCAGATTTCCAGTTCCTTTGTGGTGAGACTTTAAGCAGTTACTCATTTACATGGTTAATATTTAGTTAGGTGGATTGTCTATTCACTATAGACCCGAAGAAAAATCCCAAACCTAAAAATACTTAAAGTTTACCCTGGTTTGGATTCAAACTCAAATTATAATTATAAAAAGCAGATACAATATTTTTATATTTTGAGGCTTCTTTTTACAAAATATATAAATGTTGCATATATTTAAAAGTTTGAGCAAAGTTTATATATGTATGTGAGCTTACTTTTTATATTAATAAGCTTATTAGTTAAATTTGATCAAATTAGTAACTAATTGCTAATTAAAGTTGTAAATAAAAATAATTAAATGGCCTTATTACTCGGAAGTTTGTAAAACATTTGAGTGTCAGAAGTGACAGTACTGAGTATAATCTGTTGATCTCAATTTGCAGGGTCAGCCACTCCACTATTGCACTGAATAATAAGGGCAATTATAAGTGACTACAAGCACAATTTTAGAAAGTTATTGACAATTTGTTTTCATTGAGTGAAACAAGACAGGTGATTAATAGATAGATTAAAAAATTAACTCTGGTAATAAAAAGATGGTCACATTTCATAAAACAATAAGAATGGAATATTGTTTGAGAGTATATAAGTTTGATAACTAGACATGATATAGATGTGCCTTGAACCATTGATATTGAGCTTCAGAATTTGCCAACCTACTACTATATCATAATATATAGAATGTCACATTTCATAGTTGTTTCTATATGCACTATTCAAAGAAATATAAAAGCAAGCTATTGTATATATAATTTAATATTTTCTTGTTGTTATGTTAAAGACTTAAAAAGTAGTAATAAGTATATACTAATTTTAATAATACATTATATTTAATACAATATATACAAAATACAATAATTTGAAAATGTAATTAATTTATATATATATATATATAATAGAAATGTGGAAATAATATCCATGTAAATAGAAATAATCTTGAAATGGTTAAAGGTTATTTCTATTTACATGGGTATTATCTTCCTCATTTCTTTTCTTGATTATAATAAGAATTTATGAAAATATTTAATTCAACACATATATCTCATTCCTACATATATATATATTCTTAGATTTAAAAAATTTTTTTTTGCTTTTTTTATATGTATAAAGTTGTATGTATAGATTTGTGTGTGTTATATATAGTTAATAAACAATAATTATTTATAGGCAGTAGTAAAAAGAGAGAATATTGCAAGAAGTAATATTTAATATATTATTCTCTTATTATTAAATAAAGCATTCAGTTATTTAGCTTTATTTTTTAAATAAAACAAATTGGAAAGGAAGGTGTAAAAAAGATATAAATTAATAGATAAAATGCATGTGTGAGCATGGCTGTATAAACAGAAAGACAATCACACATATCTTTGTTTTTTTTTTTTAAAATATTATCTGGGTTTTAAATTGTCCAAAGAAAAAGAGAAAAATGCATTGATAAAAGTAGATAAAGTGATTATTAATTTTCTTATTAATTAATTTGGACTATCTATGTGTGAGGATTTGATTGCTATCTCCAAAATGACAGTTATTTTTGTGGGAGGAAACTTTGATCAGAAAGACAAAATAAAAAGAGTAGCACAATATTAATAAAAAGGTCACTTTTTGGCAGAATATTCAGTTTTTGGCAGTTAAAGAGAGGCAGTTAGCAGCAGTTTTTTCTGTTTAAAAACTCAGAATGAGCTGTTGATTTTTTTTCTCTTTAAAAAATTAAAGAGAAAATGAAATTTTTAGCTTTGAAAAAAGAGCAGCATGAAAGAAAATGTGCAGCTATATAAATGATCTCACAGCAAAATTAATCTAAAAAGATGAATCAAAATTGAATCATTTAAAAGGAGTTGGTAAAATAATGTAAACTGGTACTTATATATATATTGGCTATTTATAAAACAATGAAGATGCAGTGCTAATCTTGCTATTTTGTTATGGGTTAATCATTGATTTATCTGTAGACAGGTCTGTAATAACCAAAGAATGGCCAAGTTTAAAGCCAACCACATTTGCTATCTGAAAGGCTTTTTTTGTCTCCTGGCCCATTAAAGGAACATCATCTTTGAATGGAGGATGAAGAGAAAAGAAGAGAAGAAAGAAGAATATGTATAAAGCCATGCAGCCAACCTCAATTAATCGATAAATCAGTTTTTTTTAAGTGTCATAGCATCGGCCGGGACATGAACCCGCAACCCAGGCAACTGCCTGCAAGTGCAAGGCAGTCGCACTGACCTCTCGACCACCAATGCAAGACAAATCAGTTTTTTTAAAAGATTTCTTCATATTTATCAAAAGTGCCTGCAATAACTTTTAAAATGGTAGACGCAAGCCAAACCAATCAGTGGAAGATATCAATAGGAGAGCAGTCTAATATTTGAACCTGGGACATTAATAAATTAAAATGGATCGAATAACTTTAAAATTTAATTAGCATTTTTTTCTTATTTACTTATTAAAAGTAAACTTTGATTTCTACTGTCAAGCATTTTTTTCTTTTGATGCAGAAACATTAAGAGTTTATTTATTGATTTTGTTATTCTCAATACTACATAACATTACACACACACAGTTTAAATTCATTAAACTTTGTTTTTCATTATTTTTCATTTATTATTATTATATATTGTAGAGTTGAAGAGTTTTTTTATAATTGTTGTTTCTTCAGTGTGATAAATGAGCAACCTATCAATATATGCCTCTTTGCATATTAAATTTGGTATGGTTTATTTTTGTCAAAGTTTTAATAATGTTTTTTTATATGTGTGATTTATGTATTAATGCATAATATAAAGGTACACATTTTAATATAATATATATGTTGACATATCCAGAGTGTGTGCGTGTGTGACTGCTTATACCAACCAGTCCAAATAGGTTAGACAGAGTTATTTTAAGGTAGCAAATTAAGGAGCAGAGTTTCACACATGTATGAAAGTAAAGAACACACATACATTGCATAAATGAAATTTACATTAGTGACATATATAATAAGTAGGGAAAATATTGAATAAGCATTCAATAGAATGTTTTTTTTATGTCATTTTAAGTCAGCTTACTTCAAAATATGTAGTAACATGAGCAGATATATAAAATTAGTTGGTTATGCACAGTATTAAAATGTTTTGTTTTAATTATGTATTTAATTGAGTCAATTGTATAGTTAGTAATTTGATTCATAAAAAGGAAGAGTGTGAATAAATATAATTATACCATATTTGGTTTCCGAGTTATTATTATTAATATTGTTATATATTTATTTTCTTCTCTTGATTCTATCGTTTTAATTGATTATCATCACGTGTAAATGTTAAGTAAATGTTAAGCATTGGATAGTGATTTACATATAATAATGTTTGAGATCTCGCTTGACATATAACCCAAATTTTGAATAATTCTAGGTTAATAAAAAAAAAAAAAGCTAAAATTATGTTGGGCCCAAGAGTCTTGATCATCTTCATCAAAGACGGATATTATATTACTGGTTAAATTATCCTTTAAGCATAGTACTGTCCAAGTAAATAATTATAGATTTATCAGAATCTAAATTTTATAATATAGGATTAGTTATGATCACCATCACTGTTAAATAAATAGTAATAATTAAATCCAATCTTAAATGTAATTAATATGTTTAGTAAATAGGGGTTTATAAAAAGCTAAATATCATGTGGTGAGATTCGTGATGATCACTCATCATCACTGATAAATACTGATGGTTGAGCTATAATTTTAACTATAATAGTATTTTAAGTAAAGATAACCATAAAAGTATAAAAGATTATATTTTAGGCAGTAAGATTCATTATGATCAATCATCCCAGCTAGTGATTATTGTAATTAAATCCCAGTTTAAACATAATATTGTAACAGTCAAATTTGTACATTCGCACAACAAAATCCAGAACTTTAGTAAATCATACCAAGGCTGACCAGCATAGAGTGGTACGAACCACATTGTCTGATATAGCCCCAACTCCTTTACTAATGCTCAAAGATTTACCACCTTGCGGATGACACATATGAAGCCACAGCAGCATTTTCTTTATCACATGCCGGCAGTAGTACATCGGTAAAGCACAAGACTAGGACAAGTTGACTTATTAACGAGTATAGCTATATAGATGATGCGTGTAGCAGAACATAATTATAAAATATGGATTGTGATTCTTAACTAATGATTAACTAATCAATAAAGACTTACCAATGAGCAACATTGAGACATGACACAGAAGTTAAATTTAAACATAATTTAATGAAAATAAATATTAAAATTGTTAAATTAAAATGATGACTATAACTTGGCTATATGGGTTATATCACACGCAGGTGACTAAGGGATTCACAAGCAAGTGATGACTGGAGTTATAATCATTTATGGTTTGCTTAGTTACATATGGCTTTAATTTAGATATACATTTGGCACAATGTAAATCACTCACAGGTGACATTAATCATTTTGGTTAGTTGCATTAGGTTTATGACAAATACCACTCGTGGGTGATGATTTAACTGTTTATATAGCAATTTCAATCACATGCAGGTGATTGTAGTTTGGATTACAAATCATTTAATTGAGTTTGCTACATATAGATATCACTCGCAGGTGATTAAGAAATTATACGTTTTAAAATTTATACTTTCATGAGCCTTAAGATTATATTATAGATCGAGGTTAATTTGCTCATGACCATCTATGCCTAGTTTATGCTATATAATAGGGTTTAAATCCGCTCTTGAGCTAGCAGAAGTGATTATACATATTGCTAAAGAATATATTTTATTAAACACGAATACTTAATATTCTCTATATAGTTTATGTGCTTATAAAATTAGACTCAAATTCAGATCAAAGCTGAAAATACAATTACTATGGCGGGATGAACTGATGATTGGCAGTCAGACTTCAGATACCATGGTGTATAAAAAATATAAAGTCTGATATAACCCTTGCGTCTCGAGAGTGCCTTTTTATGAGATTTTTACCAAGTAACGGTTCTCTTTTTTCACCGTATTCATTGCTGTGTAAATAAATGACCTTTAGTCCGGCTGATCGAGCAATTTATTTGAGTGGGAGTCTCATGCTCCGTTCCTAAGGATGCAGAATGGGGAGGTTCGAACCCATCCACCATTTGAAGGAGAAAATTGCCCGAACTAAGAGTAATGGTGCAGCGCGACCACATACAAACCATTAAGGAATACAGCAACAAATATATATACGCTGTAGCGTTTCTTAAAAACACACTCGCACCGCTGACCACATTATATAATTAACATTTAATGATGCTAAACACTAGTTTCCTTCATGAAACTATCGTATATCAGTTCATTAGGTAGCATGTATAATTCTGCTATTAAGGAAAAATTAGGAACCCAATTTGTAAAGCTATCTATATAGGAATTTTATAACTCTGGAAAGAAGTACAGCACATTATTGGGCATTAAGATATAAAGTTATAGCTCTATGCTGTATCTCAATCACTCCAGCTAAACATTAGTTAAATATCTCGAAAGCGAATCTATCTTAAAAACAGCTGTACGCTTTTTAATTATCTCTTAAAACAAGATATTTTACCCCTTTCGAAGCGGTTTTCTTTTTCATCCTAGACGCTATATTATCTTTAGGTGTGAAGACGAAATGGTTCCTCACTAAGGCAATTTAGTCATTAGTAAAATCCCGTTTCAAATAAATATACCACAAACTACTAACTAAGCAATGGAAAATCATAAAATGGCATAGCTTTACTTTGAAAGAATGTATGTTTAATGAACAGATATCTAAAATTTGACTCTGTTTTGGCATAGTTTAAAATAAAATTGCAACGCAATTCGTTTATATTTGATTGACCTAGTTCGAGACAAATTTAAGTTGTGTACACGATTTAATTAAAGCAAATATTATTATTATATTAAAATATGTAAAAGCACATATCATTAAGTTAAAATACGTAAAATAATCTAGAAACTTAATTATCATTTTAGAATGAAGCAGTTAAAATTAGACACAATTTAGAATAAAGCATTTAAAATTATATGTAACGAAATTTATAATAATTAATTTAAAATCAATCACTTTAAGCAAGTCACAACTAAATAAATCAGAAAACTGTAAATACGTTGAACTAGATCAATCGGAGATAACTTAGCAAACCAACACATACATTAATAATCACATGAATCAATAAATATGATATTAACTCAAATTAGTTATTAAACCAAATCAAATATTAAATTGAATGTAAATCATATTAAATGTAAGTCAGGCAAGATTTTAAGGTGAAAACAAAAGAAATCAAAATTACATTTAGTAGTGGATTTAAATTTACATTATTGCTATGGCCATAGAGTTTAAATTTAGCTAGCTTTAGGAATTATCGCATTTTATCCGAGTTATTAATCTTTAAATAGAGGAAAGTTTTTACCGGGCTCTCTCTTTTTTCTGGCTGCTGGCACTGGTTCATATTGAATGGCTGGAAATGGGCTTCTGCTCCATCACACGGCTTCTCCTCTTGATGTTTCCCGCACATGGTAGACTTGTTGAGTTGGAAGGCAAGCAAATTTGCCTCTACTCAATCTGCATCTCAATTAATAATTTTAAACATAAGTGGTTGAATGAAAATAATGTCCAACTAATTTCAAAATGGCCATAGAGGCTTATATATTCGGCTTACCCCCCTCTTCTTGGTTATAGTAATTTTCTAGATTTGTTTTGTTAACTTTCTCGCTGTATTCCTAGAATCGTATAATTACTTTGTTTTTATTTCTTATAGCGAAGTTTTACATCTGGTCATTCACTATTTTTTTTTAATTACGCAGGATAATTTATCCTCCAAGTTAGTGTTACTTTTGGTTTGGTAATTAGGTCACATTAAAGCGAGAAAGATTAAATTTTATAATACCAATTTTTCAAAAACAATTCTTTAAATGGAATTTTATAATACCAATTTTTCGAAAACAAATCTAAATGGAAAACATCTGGTTATATATGTAACTTGATTATTTAATTTAGCAATATATGCAGAAATATACAATAATTTCAAATATTAATTTTTCTTTAAAATAAACATTTTAAATAAATAAATTTATAATGTCTTAAATCTGTTAACATTATTCTTTCCTGCATATATGTAGTCTCTCGTTACACATACTATGCAGTTTTCATTAATTTACTCCTAGAGATATATGTGTGTGTATATATGGGTTTTTACATATACGGATACACCTTTTATCTTTTAGGCTTAAAATATACGCACACATACATAACTAATACTTTTATATTTAAATCCAGCCTGATTTGGATATAATATTAACCGTATATATGAGAATTTGGTGATAGATACTTATATAGAAATACTACTATAGTATATAGTAGGTGAAACAGGAGGATTGACAAAGCTGACTGTTTCAATATGATTTTAAGTTGGTGCCTATATGCTTATAAAAGATAAATTTGTTGTTGTGAGTTCATTACAAAAGATGTGGATGGGATCATCATCACCATTTTATTACAATGAATAATTAAATTAAATAACTAGGTTTAATGGCCATATATGTTAGTAATGGTCTTCACTATGTTTATTTGTAGGCCATTAGTAAGAGCATACATGCATCTGTACATCAATATACTTAAACTGAGCTGGTGATATATAAATTTTATGGTATTGGGATCTTATAATTCTATTAACATGGATAAAGTATAAGAATGTCACTTTTTTGTTAGTCATGTGCAATAAAGAATGTACTGAATGGGTTTGAACCCAGTGCACTATGGATAGATGATATTTATCTAGGTTTAAAATAATCAAGTGGCACCTGGGGAAAACACATGTACTTAGCTAAACTGAATAAAAGTGATCAAGTCCCTTTTTCCAACTTGATAATATTAACTTTCTATGATATTTTTATAAGTTGTCATAAAAAGTGCCAGTATGTGCATGTGACCATGAATGGTCTTATATATGTGGAAAGAGGAATGGGAAGGATTCTTTATTGAAAGAACCTATTATTGGAGATAAGCACAAATCACTCCATGAATTTCATTGTAATTTTGTTCAGTTGCTATGGCTGATATTGATTTATATGATGACAATGGTTAGTGTATTTTGTTGGTTATAATAACTTCTCAATATCGAAAATATTTTAAATCTTAAATGATGACAGTGATGAATTCATTTTTATTTTGTGTGTTTAGAAATGGGATAATTTATTTATCTCATTATTGGCATGATTAAATTAATGTTGATGACAGTTGCAAATGGGCTATGGTATAGGATTTATGTTAGTTACAAATTGTCTGTCATATTTTATATATCTCTTTATAATTGCAAAGTGGCTATCCAAAGAGGGTTAGAGATAGGCCATATACCTGAGATGAGAAGAAGTCAGAATGATCTCAGCTCCATTTTGTAATAGATATCATCACTTATTTGTTAATTACCAATTACAGCAGCTATCATAACATATGCATATTCATTTGCAAATGGGCCCCAACTGGGTATGATGTATATTGGAATATATTTATTTTTAGTTACAAATGGTCACCCAAATAGGGCATGATATATACATTAGCATAGGTCTATTTAGTTACAAATATATATTGGCTTATCATTGTATAGCAACTGTTATATGTATATTTATTTTTTTAGTTACAATATATATTGTACTGAGATCGAAGTTGATACATAATAATTTTATCTAAAAAATTAATAAAACAAAAATCTTTTGTTAAAAGAAATAATATGTAAAAGTTTAAGAGTTTTATTACAGTTTGTTTTCGAAAAAGGTAAAAGTCAAAGAGTTTGAAATAAAAGTTAGAAAATAATTAATTAGAAGGGGAGAGGGATTTTGTTTAGAAGCATCAAGGTAAAAGTTTTATAAAAGAAGTAAAGAGTTTTTAGTATTATTATCAGTTGAAATTAATGAAAAGTGTAAAAAATATAAATCTCTTTTCATTCGAGTTAAAGAAAAAAAAGGTAATCTTAAAAAACTAAATAAAGAATTGATCTTAAATTATATATGTGCATAAATGATTAATATAAGTTTGTTAGTAAATATATATATATATATATATATATATATATATATATATATATATATATGCAATTATAAATACAATAAATGTATCCATATTAAATAAATAAAAAATAATAAATGAAAGTTATCATTAAAAAAACAGCAATGGCTACTAATTAAAAACAAAGGAAAAAACAACACATTTGTGATGGCTGCTAATTAATATCGCCAACAACAGGATTATAAGTTTATATTAAAGGAATTTTGACAACAGATATTGCCAGCAGACATGAAAACAAAAACACATCTCATATATAAATAGCCAATTTTTTCATCGAAAATTCAGTCGAGTTAATTGCATCAGAGATAACAGTTCAATTCGTTCAGATAACAGTTCAGTTTATTATGAATCAATCAAGAATGCAGTGTTAAAACCATGGAAAACATGCAGTTGTCTTTATCCTGGAGTCCAGTAGAACAGCAAGATCTACTCATAAAAATAATGTCTGCGTAACAGCTTGAAGAACCTCCGTCAATATCTAATTGTCTCCAAGAATAATACCAATGAATAAGCATTAACCTCCTCAAGAAACTTCAAATCTAACCAGTTAGAGATATCTCATTAGAAATATTTCATCAAAGCAGCAAACAACAAGAAGTCCATGTTCTAAAATCCTAGGTAAAAAACATTTTCTTATTTTCATTTATACAGTAGTTATCGCATTCGTGTGAATCCTCCAAGAGTCAAGGATATGAACTCTATAGCACATAAAAATGAACTATTAATTTGTCTGTTCTAAATGTTAAATACTATTTAATGTTTTATTATTATATATGTGAGTGTATGAGTTAATATGTGCATGATCATTAGATAAATACCAGTGTTCTTTTATTAAGATTTATAAAATATTTAAAATTAGTATATTAAGTGTTAATTAAATAAATTATCTTTAAACTTAAACTTTATTTGTCAGTCAATTCTTTTCATCAATTCTTTTATCAATTCTTTTCACCACTATTATGAAACAATAATTTGTTATTGATAAAAAATAGACTGAGCTAGTTAAGGGATTTTTTGAGTGCTGGATTATGGGCCTACTGTCCGAACATGTTAGTCTTAGACTAGCTGGTGCCTGGGATTTACTCCTAAACAAATAGTGTTTGGATAGTAGGGGTTGAATCTAGCAGCCGAGGTGGGCCATGATCTGGAAATGTGATCATGTTATGTGTTGCCTAGCTTGATCTGATCATGGGTATTGTTGACAGCTCTGCTATCAATAGTATTCTCCACTTTGCTCAAACATGCCAGTTTATTCATCCAATATTTATAATATAAGATGATAAATGTATTATAAATTAGGTAAGAACACAGTTAAACTCAGCGAGAAGAGTAAGGATGGATCTCCCAAAGGATCGAACCTGGTACAATGTGTATATATATATATATATATATATTGTGACCTTCTGAATGAGTACAAGTAATTAAATTATGTATCAATAGTGAATAACTGTATTTAACTAAAAAAATGAAATAGCCCTAAAATTTTAATTTTTTTTCTGCTAATGGTCTAAAACCTTATATGTGAGTTGCTTATGAATTTTGGTTGGAAATTTTTATAAACATTTATTATTATTATTATACTTGATGGAATGTCTAATGCAAATAAAAGAGGTGGATCATTACAGGAATTGTTGGCATACAAGTTAAGTTGATGCAAAATTGTTTTATTTATTTGTAGAATAGTGATTGGTATTTGTTTAAATGGTTTTCTGATCTATTATTCATTGACACACCCATCCATGTGTAGGTATTATAACTAATGAAATATGTTTAAACCATAGCCATTTCAGTCACATTTTAGTCAGGATAAACTAATATTCATGTAACAGCATATGTGTATTCATGTATGTCTTTATCATCTTCTCATCTCATTTTCATATTTTAATTACAGTACAAAATATTACATTTACAATAAAGCATTTAAATTACAGTAAATATCTTTAATAATTTTTCAAGTATATATATATTGAGTGATTAATGGATAGCTGAATTAGTGAATTATTTAACAAACTAAATAGTATTATCAACCATTTTATTAGTTAATTAATATTAATTTGCTTTAAAATTGTAAAAAGTAATTTTTTTATTTGTTTTATTTGATTTGATTTAGAAGGTCAAAATAATTTTTTTAAAATTTTCTCCTCATTAACTGAATGCAAAGGGTGGAGTTAATCTTTGAAAAGTGAAATGACCTCTTGATTGATGGAAGATATGTATAATTAACTGTTAACCAGCCATAGAAATTACTTATTATTATTGTTTTATCCATTGCTCAGTTCATTCGGCTTCTGACAATTTATCTATCTCTTCCTGAAATCAAGTCAGTTTAAATTCAAAGTGATTTTTTAAACATTATTCTCTTTATAAAAGTCATTATGGAAATTCAGTTATAGAAAGTTTTAAGCAAGGATGACAGCCTAAATTATAAGAAAGGTATATTTCTTCATTAATTAACACTATTGTTTTTAAAATGTATTTTTGTGCTGATAAATTTAACCTACTTTGTTTGCTTATATCTATTATTATTCTGAAGAAAATGAAAGTGCATGAACTTTATAATCTTTTAACAAAGTCATGTGAACTTTATAATATCTTGTGGAAATTTATGCAGAACTGTTTAAGAAAATGTATAAACTCTCGGTTCAAATTATATTCCACTTATATAAAAGTCAGGTTAAAACAGGAGGATGTGTGTCTATTTTATTATGCTATATTTTAAATTACTATGTAATAATAACTTTGTCTATTGTTTATGCTTATAAAAATAAAAATGTTTTTTATTAAAGAAATAAATATGTGACTTGCAAAGGATTAATTAATTACTACTACTTATGTCAAGTGGAAGGACATGGATATCATATATTTCTCATTCTCCTTGATGTGTGGCTTTATTATAAAACAAAATATTATTGCTTAAGGAATTGTAGATTACATGTGAACAAATTAATTAGCAACTGATCAAAAATTAATTATGCGTATGCTAATTTATAAATTATGGAAGCAAATGTTTTTTCTTTTGGTAACTTGTTAAAGTACTGTTGAGTTAAATGTTTCTAGAATTGCTTAAGTGAGAAAGATTAAAGTAATACATAGATGAAACTATCTTTTCATATCTCTATTATTATACAAATTTATTACGGCATGTGCTATATTAGTAAACTCAATTAGCTTTTGCTAAGAATACTGGAGATTGCTGAAATTAAATTTGAATTGTGAATGTTTGTCATATAGAAATTTGTTTCATCTTTCATGCTTTTACTAACATGTATGTCTCTGGAATCATCTTTGTTGTCTCCATGTCATTCAGTAAACTTTGGAAAAGAAACTTTGCAAGTGAATTTTTCTTTTAAGTTAAAAGAAGAATGACTATTAGTTTTTATTTGTTGTTATTGATATATCATAGCTAGCTAGACAGATTTATTATTATGTGTTTGCTTATTTAATTATGATATTTCATGAACGTCTAGACTATCATGGTTTAGTGTATTTGCAAATTGCGAATACGCTGAAAAATTGTTATTATTTAAATATGATTTTTTTTATATGTAGAAGATACATTCATTTTCTTTTTGGTATTTTATTAAAGAGAAGGATTTATTATATATATCTTTTATTTTGAAGTGAGAATTTTGGCTTTCAGATTAGCTAGCATATGAAAGAAATATTGTGTCACAAATAGTAAAACTTCATTCATAATAATTATTGCTATTTAAATTTTTATAACAGCTGATAGTCTGTTATAAGCTATAAGTTTATGTTTTCAATTTACCATTTACTTTATCATAATATTTGTGTATTATATAATTTGGAATTATTTTTCATACTTTTATTTATGCGTGTATCTGTCTTATGCAATCATTTTATTTAATTAATAAATATTCAATTTTATAACTTTCTCTCTATTAATTTCGAATAATGTCATATTCTAAAAGAATTGAAGGAATTAATGATTTACCTGTATGTGTTTTTATCTTTCAACATATAGTATGAAATGTATAGAGTAGCTATGAGAAAGAAAGTTATTCTTGATATGTTTTATGTTTGTTGGGATGGCGGATTCTGTCCTTTAATATATTATTTGCCATGAGTGAAGTATATTCTTTGATTGCATATGTATGTATTATAAAATGATGTTTTATGAAGTTAAGTGATATATTTCCCCATTGTCCTGGTGGTGTGACAAGTTCCACACCAATAATGTATTTTGGAACTAGATAGTGTCATTTGATTTATTAGCTGAAAGAGATTATTTATTTCTCATGCGCTAAAATTTTTCTTGAATGTCTATTTTTTTTTGTTATCATAAAAACAGCTATGTGTAATTTAGTTTGTCATTAGATAAATAGTCAGATTAAATTTTTTATTGAATGTTAAAGTAGATATAGTGTTATATTTGTTGTTTGGTCTATGACATTGTAATAAAATACTTATTTAATAATTCATATTTGATTTTTTTAAAATTATGGATTAAGATTTGACACACGTAATGCAAATAATATCATGGATATGAAAATTTATATATAGGGAAGTAAATATTTTGAATCATATCATATTAATTTACTGCAAGTTTTAAATCATCAAATCAGCAGAATGATTATTATTTTTAGTGTTATATTTGTTGTTTGGTCTATGACATTGTCCGTAATAAAATACTTATTTAATAATTCATACATAAATTGACAATATGTAAAAATATTGATTTTTTTAAAATTATGGATTAAGATTTGGCACACGTAATGCAAATAATATCGAGGATATGAAAGTATAATACTGTTAAATTTATATATCGGGAAGTAAATATTTTGAATCATATCATATTAATTTACTGTGTTTTAAATCATCAAATCATCAGAATGATTATTATATTTATTTTTATTTTTGAATGCATAAAAAGTGTAGATACTTAAGGGGATTATTTAATTGAGCTATTTAAGTTATTTTTCTGACAGTCAAGTTTATTGATTAGTTTTATCTTAACAATTAGTGTGACCTCTCAAGCTTGTACATTGTGCCCATAATATGATATTTAATTTACCCAGTGTTGTTTGCTAATAAGAAAGAATTGTTAAGGTTAATTAACAGCCCAACCATATTCAAAGACAGAGTATGAGGGCAGTATTTATTTATTAATTTATATCTTGTAAGTGTCTAGTCAATAAATAATAAGTGATAAAATATGTAACAAAAGAGATATTAAACTCATATTAGTAATGTGTAAATCTAAGAATTAGGACAATAGTCCAATGTGAGCTAATTATGTCTATTCCAATTGCAAATGTAAATAAATACTTAATTTTTTATTTAAAACTTTGTCTCCAGTTGTTTTTGTATATGCATTCATTTTCTAGTTTCCACAGGCTACACATCTATTACAACATAAGTACATTACTTTATAAATTTGATAATAAATATACTGGAATCTGATAATATTGTTCTCTTGATCCAAACATTATATGAAATATTTTACCATTTAGTAAACTTATAAAAAGGTCCCATACTAAGTTATCATTTGGACAATGATGTGAGATTAAAAGGTACCCTATTTCTTTCATTATCTAATTGCTAGTCCAGTGAAACATCATCCAATTTATTCCACTATTATTATTCTTTTATTATTATTATTATTATTATTATTATTATTATTATTATTATTATTATTATTATTATTATTATTATTATTATTATTATTATTATTATTATTATTATTATTATTATTATTATTATTATTATTATTATTATTATTATTATTATTATTGTTGTTGTTGTTGTTATTATTATTATTATTGTTATTATTGATATTATTGTTATTGTTGTTGTTATTATTATTATTATTATTATTATTATTATTATTATTATTATTATTATTATTATTATTATTATTATTATTACAATAGTTATAAGTAATTGTGTAATAATTTTTTTTTGATCATACCGTATTAAAGATTCCCTGAGATCTGATTTCCTAATTAAAAATTAATATTAGTTTAGCTATTTAGACTAAAGCATACGGATAGTGAAGTTATTCAATATCTAGTTTTATGTTAAAGTTGTATTGTAGTTAATATATGAGTGTATTTAGATGGTGGAAGAAATCAAATCAGATTATAGTTTATTAGCTCGAATAAATAAAACTTTATTAATTTTTTTTATTTGGTTAATTAACAAGTGAAGCATGTATCTTATTTTTAATCATCAATAATATTTCTTCCTTCATTTATTTGTGGTCTGTATTTTAAAACTTTTTTTAACCCTCCACTGAGCTAGGTTATAAGTAATTAAAAATAGAAGAGTCTCATTATTAATTCTATTCATTAATAGAATTTGTGCTTTGGGCATTTGCTCATATAGTGTGTAGGAGTGGTGTTGAGTGAGAGGGTTACAGCTGGTTTTCTGGATGCCCAATGTTTGGAGCCTCGAGAGGTATATTCTGGCATTGATAGATGTATTTTAGGATTTATAGATACATTCTGGCATTGATAGACATATTTTAGGATTGATAGGTACACATCTGGTCTTGATTGATGCTGATTATAGTAGTTTTTGGGCTGCCCAAGGTCTGAAGTCTTGATAGATATATGTTCTGGCCTTGATAGGTGCATCTTTAGGCTTGATTGATTATGATGATAGGAGTTTTCTGGTGACCAATGTATTAGGTTTGATAAATCATTTCAGCCCATTGAGTTATAGTAGTGTAGTTTTGATAATTATAGCAGTAGTATGGGCTTGATTAGAGTATATTTTGAATACAGCCAACATATCAAGCTAGATGAATAAAATTTGGGTGGTACTGTGAATATTAGCTATAGTACTTAATGTATCTAAAATTTAGTCTAACAATTATATTTACTAGATATACTTTGTCTTCATTATATCATCAATGTTAATTTAATGTACAACATATTTGTAAATGATTACACAGATTTTATTTAACTACCTCATTAATGTTTGGATTAATATTGTGAGATTATGTAGTACAATAATTTTGCTATCAGATGTGGAAACCGAATGTCATATAGAATAATACAACTAAGCATATCAAAATCACCTTATGTGTCCTTAAGTGATGATGGGAAATTTAAATTCTTTGATTGGGGAGGGGGAGTAAGGTTGATATATCTTTTCTTTTTTCTATGTAAATATTAAGAAATAAAAGTATTGAATAAAATGGAAGGGTTTAATGTATGTGATGTTTTGGGAAGATCCCAAGAAGTGTCATCTCCAGATGTGACTGTGCTATCTTCTGATATTTATTCAGGAAATGAAGCCATGAATATGACCAATAGAAAAAATAGTAAGGCAGAAAAAGTCCCATTTGAAGGAATGATGGACTACTCACAGTTTATTAAGGCAATAAATGAAATGAAGGATAGTATGGAAGCTAGATTAGCTAACGAAAGGTCAGAGATGAAATGAATGGAAGATAGGATAAAAGAAAGTTCAACTAAACAAATGTCAGATATGAAAGGAATGGAAAATAGGATAAAAGAAAGTTCAACAAAACACATATCAAAAATGAAAGGAATGGAAGATAGAATATAAGAAAGTTCAGCTAAACCAATGTCAGAAATAAAATTAAAAATATCAGAAATAAAAGATAGTTCAGCTAAACAAATGTCAGAAATAAAAGAGATTAGGGAGGATGTTAGAAGCCAAACATGTAAACTGGAAATGATGGAAGTTAATGATAAGGATCAACTACAGCAGATTAGAGTAGACAATGAAAACTCAGTGCTGCAGCTTAAGAAAAAAATCCAGGAAAATTGTACTAAAATGATGATCAGAGATAAAGGCAAGAATATCAAACATTATATAGCAAGTACACTAGTGAATGTACCATTGAAATCAAACAGAAATTTGAAGTGTTTGAAGAATGGTTAGGAATCGTCAGAGAGAGTTTAATAGAACAGCAGAGTAGGAGGGTTGATAACACATTAAAGATAGATGATCAGATTAATGAGTGTCAAAACCAGAGAAAGAATTTCAGTTTGCAAGTAGAAACACAGAAGTTAAACCCAGGTGGAATTTAGTCAGGACATGAATGATCAAGTTCAGCAGATCATTAAAAGAGTAGTTGACTAGAGACAGGAGGTGAAGGTGTATGTACAATGGTAGTTAAATTAGATGTAGTGAATGAAGGATAGAGGATGTGAAGAGTACAGTAAATAGACAAGTCTTTTCAGGTAAGATAGGATAAACTTAGAGATGAGTTGAGTTGTGACTGGAAGAACTATCAGACTAGGTTAGAGAAATATATCCAAGACATCTTAAGTCAAAAACAGGATTCAAAGTTATAAGTAGGACAGTTAAGCACTAGGGAGTTGGGTGTCACTAAGGCTAAAGAGGCATACCATGGCCCTATTGATCAGTATTCTTTGGGATCCATAGAGGAGGTTGAGCATAGTAGGGTAGACATGCAGAAATCAGGATCAAATAGAGGAAGGACAAATCGTGAAAAAGATTTACATGACTCTATGGCACTTAAGTTCCTAACTGTTAAATGTTTTAAAGGGGAATACTTAGAGAATCCCTATGAGAATCCCTATGAGTTTTTGCAGAGTTTGGAAGAGTTGTTTTTACTCTGTCCACTGTCAGAAATGGAGAAGATTGCCATTGATAGTAAGCATCTATATTCATCCTCTAAAGATTGGTGGCAGTCCTTATTTGACAAACCTCATACCTATGGAGATTTTAAGTATCTGTTATTAAATAGCTTTTGGAGAGAAGACAGGAAAGAAAATCTAAAGTATCAAATTTCTCAAGAAAAATATAATCACTATAAAGGTAGCTATACCCAATTGTTCAGAAAACAGGATGTTAAACTGAAGATTTTTACTGCCTACCTTTTATCCAGGCAACAAATATTTTGTATATTATGTCACAACCTACCTTGTCATATAGAGCAGGTCTTAATAGTCTCAAATAGACAAGCAATTGAAAAGGTTGTGGATGTATTAGATTCCATTGAAATCAGTGATAAAGTAAGTGATAGTAAAGTCAGAATTAATAGGGAATCCCTTATATCTGTAAATAGTATCAATATCCAAGGTAGATCTCCATGGTATCAAGACAGACTAGCTAGAAGCAGAAATAGATATAGACCAAAGCCCCAAATAAGAGGCAGACCTTATTACATTTCTCATTCTATTGTAAAAAGGAATGATGATGGTGGTCAACCATCCACTAGTGGCACACAACTACTCCTAAAAAGGGTGTGACCAGTATTAAAATGCTGGAGTATTAAATTAGAAAGGACCTTACTGAAACTTTCCTCAATTTGAGACTCTGTTCTTAGAGATCTGGGGAACACTATGCATTGGCTGGTGAACAATCTTGATTTTGATATTGAACACTGGAAAACTGAAAAGTTAATTGAACCTATTATTCTGTATAATTGCCTTCTGATTAGAATTACCATCTCAGGATTAACCATCAAGGCCCTGACAGACACAGGCAGTCAGGCTTCATTGGTATTTGAAAATGTATATCAGAAAATCATCCAAGTTAATGAATTCTTATCTATCTTGCCACTTAAATCCCTTCATGTAATCCTTGACAATGAGAAGAAAGTAACATTGTCCAATAAGCAAATTTTTATTACATTTAAAATTAATAATCTAGAGATTGAACATGTATTCTTGATCACACCTGGTCCAATTCATGAAGTTATAATTGTTTCAGACTTCATGACTCTTAACAATTGTGCTATTAATTATAGTAATCATACTTTTATATATGGGGAGATTTGCCTTCTCATGAGAAATTATGCTAGTCAGGACAGTCAATTAATGGCTATGCTAGAGACATCAGTTGATGTAAATATCAAGGTTAAGTTAGATGATTCGAGTATCATAGGCACAGAATACTATGAACCATTTTCCCAACTATTGTCTTAGTATAGGTTTATTTTCTCTAAGATACCTGGTGTAATCAAGGGATATGTTTATAGGATTAAACTAAAGAACAATGAAACATTTCAGCAGTGCACATACCCAATCCCCTACCAGGTTCAAGCAGAGGTCCAACAACAGATCCAGAAGATTATTGATTGGCAGATCATCAAGCGTGGCCCCTCACCTTATGTTAACCCCCTAGTTGTTGTGAAAAAGAAGGATAGTTCTTTTCATGTCTGCTTGAACACACATATATTGAATCAACATACTGTCCCTGAATATGACATTCCATTGCCAGTTCAGGAATTGCTTTGTGGGTTTTGGGGGAGGAGGGTATTTGATTGAACCACAAGCTATTGTAAAATTCCCTTATATCCAGAGGATCAAAAGTATATGGCCTTTCATCATCAAGACCATTTGTATATGTTTCAAAGGATGCCATTTGGCTTGATAAGCAGCAGGGTGGGTCTGATCAGGTGTTTGAATGCAGTCTATTCCCAGAAACTTAAGAATTTGATTCTTGATGATATTGTATTAGCCTCTGATAATTTACCCCAGCATATAGATCATCTTAACTTATTTTTTCCAGAATGCTCCATGCACAATATTAAGATTAATCTGGAAAAATGTACATTGGCTGCTAAGGAAATCTTTTTTCTTGGCCATTTGATGGTAGTAAAGATCAAACCTCATCCAGACAAAATATCTGCTATTAAGCAATTCCCTACTCTAAAAACTAAAAAAAAACACTTGAGGTCATTTTTGGGGGACTATGCAACTATTACCATCATTTTTATAAGAATTTTTCCTTTGATACCCTCCATTTGCTTGTATTGCTAAAGAAGGGTGAACCTTGGGTTTGGACTATAGATCATGATGGGAAATTCCAAACTATTAAGAACAACTTTTTGGAGACAGTCATCCTTGCTTAGCCTGACTTTGACAGGAAGTTTTATCTCCAGACTAATAGTAGTGGATTTGGGTTTGGGGTCATTTTTTACCAGCTTAATGAAAATAGAGAGCCCTGGATTTGTACTTCCTGAGTCACCATTTAAAAGGACCTGAACTTAACTACACTACAACAGAAAGGGAGGCCCTGGCTGTTGTCTGGGGGTTTCAAAAATTTGAGACAAATGCTGTAAAGATCCCAGGTCATTGTATTATCCTACCATCATAGCTTGGAATTTTTGAATAAGAGTTACCTGCATAATGGTAGGTTAATTCGATAGAGACTCTATCTCCAGCAATTCTCATACCAAATCATTTACAATTCAGGCTGAGATATTGTTGCTGATATTCTCAGTCATCACTCAAACACAATAACATATCAAAACCCCTATACAGAGAATATAATTATATGTAACTTAGAGACCTTATTAGAGGATGATATAGTGAAGAGATACAAAGACTTACATGTTTCAGGTGCAGGACAATGACTTGAAGAAGATAGTTACAGCATTTGTGAACCCTGCTGGTTTAAAAAAAGAAAGAGGTATAATGAGAGAATTAAAGACAAGTATAAGATGGTTGATGGGATTTTTGTTAAAGAGGATAAAAAGACAGGAGATTCTTGGAAGGAGATGGTTCCTGTATGTCTAATAGACAAATTGATATATTATATTCATTATCAGTATGGCCATTTTGGGGTACAAAAGATAAAACCTATTATCAAAAATTACTTTTTATTTCCATAACATGACTGAGCTCATTATAACAAAACTCAGAAATTGTGAAATTTGCCTCAAGACAAAATTTAAAAATAGAACATACATGGGAACTTTACAATTTATCCTGCTAAATCAGCCCCATGAACTGCTAGCATTAGACTTTTATGAGCCCCTGCCCCCTTTTAACTGCCAAAAATTTATTCTTGTAACTTACAATGTGTTTTCCAAATTTGTATTTGCATTTTCAATCCCAAAGACTGATGCCAAGAATGTTATCAAGCATGGGGAGGCATCCCAGTTCCTGGTGGTAGGAAAACCAGCTTCCATCCTTATGGACCATGCCACTGCTTTCATTTCTGAATATTGGAAGAAATGGTGCAAAAATCAGAATATCAAGCATGTTATATGTTCTATACCCAATCCAAAATCAAATCTTAGTAAGAGGATCATGCAAGAACTCAATCAATTATTCCAGGTGTATTTGGGCAGGAACTAAAATAGGCAATGGGTACAAATGTTGTCCCAAATTGTGCATTATATTAATATAACAATTAATGAATCCACCAGAATGTAAGCATTTGATTACATTTTGGTTGAGTGGAATCTTTGTTAATTAAAACACTCTGCCCATTATTCCAAAGGATGTTGATGTCTCACATGATCTGACACTGGAACTTGCCAATCTTAAGAAGATGCGCAACAAGCATATTCATTATAGTAAAGCTGGCCCACACCTTTTCAAAGTCCATGATCATATGATGATCAGAACTCCTCATGTCAGTAACCTTCAAAAACATACCTTTAGGAAGTTTTTACATCTCTATGAAGGCCCCTATGAGATAGTGAGACAGGTGGGTGAGTATGCATTCTTAGTCTCTACCCCAGAAAAAACAAGAGGTACCTATAATGCTCATAGCTTGATACCATATCCAATTAAAGTACCAGTTATTTAAAAAAAATTGACAGCAGGACGGTTTTGTATGCATAGTTTTCAATATGTGAATTAATCTTATTGTGTGGCATTATGTAGTTACTAATATAACCTTCTTTTGTTGCTTGCTTATTTCATTTTTTTCTTTATAAGAAAGGGGAATTTGTGACATTCTGAATGGGCACAAGTAATTAAATTACATTGTATCAATAGTGAATAACTATTTAATTAAAAAAATGAAATAGCCCTAAAATTTTAAATTTTTTTCTGCTAATGATCTAAAAGCTTATATGTGAGTTGCTTATGAATTTTGTTTGGCAATTTCTATAAGCATTTATTATTATTATTATTATACTTGATGGAATGTCTATTGCAAGAAAAGGGGGTGGATCATTACAGGAATTGCTGGAATACAAGTTAAGTTGATGTAACATTTTATTTATTTGTAGAATAATGGTTGGTATTTGTTTAAATGGTTTTCTGATCTATTATTCATTGGCACACCCATTCATGTGTAGGTATTACAACTAGTGAAATATTTTAAAACCATAGTCATATCAGTCATATTTTATTCAGGATAATTTAATATTCATGTAGCAGCATATGTGTATGCATGTTGTATGTCTGTATCATCTTCTCATCTCATTTTCATATTTTTATTACAGTACAAAATATTACATTTACAATAAAACATTTAAATTACAATAAATATCTTTAATAATTTTGCAAGTTTATATTTTTTGAGTGATTAATGGATATCTGGATTAGTGAATTATTTTAGTGAATTATTTAACAAACTAAATAGTATTCTCAACCATTTTATTTAATAGTTTATTAATATTCATTTGTTTCAAAATTGGAAAAAGTTATTTTTTTTATTTGTTTTATTTGATTTGATTTAGAAGGTCAAATGATTTTTTAAAATTTTCTCCTCATTAACTGAGTGCAAAGACTGGAGTTAACCTTTGGAGGGTGAAATAACCTCTTGATTGATGGAAGATATATATTTAACTGGTAGCCAGTAATAGAAATTGCTTATTATTATTGTTTCATCAATTGCTTAGTTCATTCTGCTTCTGACAATTCTTCTATCTCTTCCAGAAATCAAGTCAGTTTAAACTCCAAAGTGAATTTTTAAACATTATTCTCTTTATAAAAAAGTCATTATGGGAATTCTAGTTACCAGAAAGTTTTAAGCAAGATGACAGGCTAAATTATAAGAAAGGTATATTTTTTCATTTCCTCTACTCAGTTAAATGTTAAATTAACACTATCATTCTAAAATATATTTCTATGCTGATAAATTTAACCTACTTTGTTTGCTTATATCTATTATTATTATTATTATTATTATTATTATTATTATTATTATTATTATTATGATGATGATGATGATGATGATGATGATGATGAAGAAAATGAAAGTGCATGAACTTTATAATCTTTTAACAATATCGTGTGAACTTTATAATATCTTGAGAAAATCTATGCAGGACTGTTTAACAAAATCTATAAATTCTCAGCTCAAGTTATATTCTGCTTATATAAGTCAGGTTAAAATATGAGGATACATGTGTACTTTAATATGCTATATTTTAAATTACTACATAATGATAACTTTGTCTATTGTTTATGCTTATAAAAATAAAAATATTTTTTATTAAAAAAATAAATATGTGACTTACTAAGGATTAATTAATTACTACCATTTATTGAATGTATATGCTTAAGTCAAGTGGAAGGACATGGATATCATATATTTTTCATTCTCCTTGATGTGTGGATTTATTATAAAACAAAATATTATTGCTTAAGGAATTGCAGATTACATGTGAACAATTAATTAGCAACTGACCAAAAATTAATTATGTGTATGCTAAAATGTTTTTCTTTCAGAAACCTGTTAAAGTAATGTTGAGTTACATATTTCTAGAATCGCTTAAGTGAGAAAGATTAAAGTAATACATAGATGAAACTATCTTTTCATATCTCTATTATTATAAAAATTTATTACTGCATGTGCTACTATATTAGTAAACTCAATTAGCTTTTGCTAAGAACATTGGAGATTGCTGAAATTAAATTTGAATTGTGAATGTTTGTCATATAGAAATTTGTTTTATGTTTCATGCTTTTACTAACATGTACTTGTCTGGAATCATCTTCATTGTCTCCATGTCATTCAGTAAACTTTGGAAAAGAAACTTTGCAAGTGAATTTTTCTTTTAAGTTAAAAAAAGGTGACTGTTAGTATTTATTTGTTGTTATTGATATATCATAGATAGTTAGACAGATTTATTACTATGAGTTTGCTTATTTAATTATGATATTTCCTGAATTTCTAGACCATCGTGGATTAGTGTATTTAAAATTGTGAATATGCTGGTAAATTGTTATTATTTAAATATGATTTTTTTATATGTAGAAGATACATTCATTTTCTTTTTGGTATTTTATTAAAGAGAAGAATTTATTTTATATATATATATATATATATATATATATATAAATATAAATCCTTCTATATATATATATATATATATATATATATATATAGATATTGTGGCCATCTGAATGGGCACAAGGGTTTAAGATACTTTGTATCTTAAATAAATAGTTATATTATACTAAAAAAAATGAAATAGCCTTAGAATTTTAAAATTTTTTGCTGGAGATTGTTTAAAGCTTAAATATGGGTTGCTTATGCAGTTTACTGACCACTTTATAAGTATTTATTAGTATTATTGTGGTTAATGAGGTATTTAATGTAAGGAAAGGGGGGGTTGTTTATTAATGGAATTGATACATCTTGTTTGGAAAGATGCAAAGTTATCCTGTGTTAGTATAATATTATTTGAATGGTTTCAAAATCCTTTATTCATTAATTCTTATCCTTTTGTCAACAGTTAATAGCAGTTTCAATTATATTTAGTTAAGACAGTTCAATATTTAGGTTGTAGTGCATGTGTATGCCTGTATGATTCTGCATTATGTTTCATTTCATTTTCATCTTTAATAACAGCAAACAATAGTACATTCACAATAAAAACATTTAAACTACAGTAGTTATTTTAAATAATTAACAAATATATATTTCTTTCCAATAATTAATAGATAGTTAAATCAATGGATTATTTTATAAACTGAATAAATTATTAATCATTTTATTTGATAGTTAATTAATATTCATTTTTCTTTCAAGTTTGTAAAAGCTATTTATTTTATTATTTGTATTTTTTTTTCTTGTCTTCATTTAGTTTTAAAAATCAAAATGATTTTTTTTTTTTGAAAAGATTTGTTTTTGCATATGTAATTAGTTAGTTAGCAAGATGCGTGGGAGTAACCTGGTGAAAAGGCAAATGAACTTTGCTAAAAAGGTTTTTTAACAAAGATCTCCAGTGTAAAATTTGCTCTTTATAATGTAATGGTAGACAGTAAACAGTGGTTCATGTATTGTAAAAATTAAAGCCAGTTACTGAAGTCAAATTGACTTTGAAAAGACTTTAGAGTAAAAACTTCCAAAGGAGCTTCAGAACTTTATTATGGAAAAAATTAATTAAAAAATGCAATTCTAAGGTTTTAAAAAAAAGGTACGTCCGTTTGATTAACTCTCTTTGATTTAAACATTTCTGAATTAATCCCTTTATAACTATTACTCTTTTAAAAATGTGTGTTAATAACATCCAGTCTATATTATTTCACTTAATTGCCATTTTAAATAAGAATGGTTTACATAAATATTATTGTTGTATCATTAAGCAACTTTTTTTTTTGATATATGGAAAACGCATGCAGAACTATACCATGGAATATATTCTAATTTCTCACTATTTTTCGTGTTGTGTTTTTGTGAAGATTATACATAGACCTAAGGATATGTCTATTTTGATAGATCATATTATGTTTAAGTTCATCGTAAGGAGATAACAGTATTCATTTATTTGATATTTCTGGAACTAATGCGCATTTTTAAATTAAGGAAATAAAATGTAAGCTACTTCTGTTTAAATTGAATAGTAGGACAGAAATGCTGGTAATTTTTATTCTCTTCAATAAGGACTGAATATGAAACAATGCATTATTAATTATGGAATTACTAAGGACAATTTAAAGTATTATTAAATGCTATTCAGAAAACACTAAGGATAATCGCGTATTTAATCCAGAACTGCACGGAAAATGTCTTATATTTTCAGTATAATAAGGAGAAATTAACTGCTTGCGTGTGATTTGGTACCTCGAATGGATATGCTATGAACACTGAAAGGTGCTGGGCATATTTAAGTTATGCTTATATATTTTTTTTAAGTTATACTGCAAAAGTTTATTTTAGTTTAAAATTCGGTTTGGAATGTGTCCCATATTATTTCATAAACCCGGAGCAGAGCTTTGCAAATGAACTTTTATTTTAAGTTACAAAACTAATAACTTTTGTGTCTTTTATTTTTTTTTATTGCTTGTCATAACTAATGTATATGATAGGTAGATAGGTTTTATTTATTATTATGTTCATGTATAATCTGTGTTATTTTGATTTTCAAGACCGTCTCCAGAGCGTACTCAAATGAGGAGTACGCCGGTAAAAATTGATTGTGTTCGAATAGGTCTTATTGTTTCCTTACGAGGATGAAAGAAATATTTTTTTTAATAATATATTATTAGAGAGGTTTACATTTATTTTTGTATACTTTATTATCACAAAGTGAAAATTTTGTTCTTTGTTTAAATCAACGAACTTATAATAGAAATAGTTGGTCAGATATAAAAAAAGTTCGTTCGTAATAATTAGAACCGTTAAATTTTAAAAAAAGTAACCTAAAGTTTATTAAATTAAAAGTTATGCCTTAATGCAATATTTAATTATCATATTACCTGCTTAGTGTGTAATTTAGAGTTAATATTATATATACTTTGATTCGCGGGTGTGTGTTTGTTTTGCACAATTATGATATTTGTTTGATAAAATTCAGTTTGTGTATATTTTATGCATAAATTTCGTACATTGTCATATTCTACTGAGTTGAACAGATTGATATGTTATCTGGACGTATTTGTCTGCCAGCGTGTATTTATAAGGTTCGATATTTAGAGAAGCTATGAGAATAGAAAGAAATCTGACTGCGTTGTAATGTCTATAGGGATAAAAGATCTTGCTTATTTAGTATATGTTAATAATTTTTCATGAGTAGAGCCTTGTTTATTTTATATGCATATGATTGATATTTTTTTGAAGTGATGTTCTTAGGGCCCTGGTGACGAGGAATTAAAATCCCCACCAATAATGTATTTAGCAGTAGAGGAGTTATTGTTGAAATATGATTAAATGATGTTTAGGAAGTTATGTGACGTTTTTCTTGGATTCTTGGTAATGAATTATTGTAGAAGTGTTCGGTAAGAGTTATCTGCTCCTCATGTAGATTCCCTTTATAACGTATAGTATGTAAAATCATGAAAATATAGCTTTGTGTTAATTAATATGTGGCTAGATAAATTGTTAGATTAACTCTTGATGTAGTATTAGTGTCATATTTATTGATGAATTACGACATTGTTCGAAATAAAATAATTATATGATAATTTCTTAATGAATGGAGAGGTTTTTTTTTTTTTAAAAAAATTGTTTTATATTATTGTTGCTTGAACGTACACACACACGCGTAATATAAATAATATCGCGTATATAAAGTATAGAATTATTGAAATTAAAATGAGACATAAATGCTTTTGAAATAGACTACATTCATTTAATAGAAGTATAAAGTATTAAGATTAAAACCGGAAATAAATATTTTAAAATACAGTGTATTTATTTAAATAAAAGTTATCAATCATCAAATCATCAGAATAAACATGATTTTGTTGCTATGAATGAAAGATATACGTAATTGAAAGTGATTATTAGTCAATTATAGAAAGTTGCTTTGCTGAAAGCCAAATATAAATGATTTGATTTATTTTGTTAATCAACAGTAATATCCTCTCGAAAGTATCTATATATTTTTTTTGTGCTAATAATATAATATGTCATTTATTTATGGTCATATAGATGAAACATGCAAGCAAAGTATGTGTTCAAAGTCGGGATATTTAAGTTTTATTATTAATTTGTTTTGATAGTAGGGATAATCCCAAACTGATGCTAAAAATTTATTTAATAACTAAAATCTATAAAACAAATAGTCCATTTGTAAATATCATGTTAACCAAGTTTATATTATTTGTTATAATAAATGATTTGTTTTAGTTATTTAAATCTTAAAAGCTGTGTCTTGAGTTATTCTTGTGTTCATTCGTATTTCCATTTCCACATCTCCACATTTCATAAATCTATTATAAAACAGATATATTATTTTAGAGTTATAATATTAAATTTTCTAGTGTCTGACAATATTGTTTTCCTTAATCCAAACATTATAAAAGAGCATTTGCCACTTGATAAACGTATTAGAAAGGTTGCCAAGTCAGTATATTTATTAGATGATGATATGAGATTAAAATACCCTATCTCTGTCATTATCTTATTATTGAAACACAGTAAAATATTTTAGTCAATTAGTTTCATTATATTTTTCTCATACTTTAGAATTATAACTTATGGGCAATATAGTTTATTTAATTCAACTGTGTTTCTTAAATTCCCCGAGATCTTATCTTATTATTTATTTCTTGATTGGCATTAAAATAGATGTTTAGATTATGATATGCCAAGTAATAGAATTGTTTAAGAATATAATTATAGCAAGCTGATATATGTTATACTTGGATGAAGGAAGAAATTAAGTTTAAAGTATATTTTAATAGACTGTATCAAATAAACATTATGATTCTTTATCATACAATTAATTAACAAAGGAATTTACCTTATATTAAATGTTTTATAATATTTCTTCTTTTATTCATTTACTATCATATATCTTATGAACTGCCTATAGCCTCCCACTGAGCTGAGCTGAACATCAAAATCTCAGTAATAATTTTATATTATATATTTTGTTATATTGTTCTATTCATTAATAGAACTGGCGCCTGGGCATTTCATTCATGTAATGTATGAGCAGTGTTGGGAGTGTAGGTTATAATATATATATATATATATATATATATATATATTATCATGAAGTGAGAATTTTGGCTTTCAGAGTAGCTAGTGTATGAAAGAAATATTGTGTCAGAAATAGTAAAACTTCTTTCATAATAATTATTGCTATTTAAATTTTTATAACAGCTGATAGTCTGTTATAAGCTAAAAGTTTATATTTTCAATTTACCATTTACTTTATCATAATATTTGTGTATTATATAATTTGGAATTATTTTTCATACTTTTATTTATGCGTGTGTCTGTCTTATGCAATCATTTTATTTAATTAATAAATATTCAATTTTATAACTGTTTCTCTCTATTAATTTTGGATAATGTCATATTCTAAAAGAATTGAAGGAATTAATGATTTACCTGTATATGTATTTATCTTTCAACATATAGTGTGAAATGTATAGAGTAGCTATGAGAAAGAAAGTTATTCTTGATATGTTCTATGTTTGTTGGGATGGAGGATTCTCTCCTCTAATATATTAAGTATTTGCCAAGAGTGAAGTATATTCTTAGATTGCATGCGTATGTATTATAAAATGATGTTTTATGAAATTAAGTGATATATTTCCACATTGTTCTGGTGGTGAGACAAGTTCCACACCAACAGTTTATTTCAG
>JAQFVV010012560.1:0-190000 GCA_028023455.1 Epiperipatus broadwayi | reverse complement strand
TTTTGAATTTGGAGACATCCAAAAACACTGCTGGCACATGCAAGCGATAAATGTCATCAACTAGAAACACTAATTTTTTAAAAAAATAAATTGCCTGAAGCACTATGATTAAAAAAGGTGTTGGGAAGGGACTACACTTAAAAAAAAAATTGCAGGAAACTGTCACAGTAAATAGCCTAAGGTGATACTATCAAAAAAAAGTGTGGGAAAAGAAAAAGAGGTGAAAATTAAAAAATACTTTAAAATAAACCAAAAACGCTAATTTATATATATAGTCATAATCAAACATTGCAATATTTACAAAAACCCATTAAAATATAGCGATCACTAGAAAAATAATAAATGCTATTTTAAAAATATCAGTCCGGTCTATCAACGCTATATACTAAATCAGTATTATAATTTTAAAAAACAATATTTAGTCATAATCAAACATTGCAATAGTAAAATCATCACATTAAATAGCCTAAGGTGATACTATCAAAAAAAAGTGCGGAAAGAAAAAGAGGTGAAAATTAAAAAATACTTTAAAATAAACCAAAAAATGCTAATTTATATATATAGTCATAATCAAACATTGCAATATTTAAAAAAACCATTAAAATATAGTGATCACTAGAAAAATAATAAATGCTATTTTAAAAATATTAGTCCGGTCTATCAACGCTATATACTAAATCAGTATTATAATTTTAAAAAACAATATTTAGTCATAATCAAACATTGCAATAGTAAATCTTAAACGATTAAACCTATGTTAAAGCATTTTTTTTAAAAAAATCGTAAATGATATTTACAAAAACCCATTAAAATATAGCGAGCATTAGAAAAATAATAAATGCTATTTTAAAAATATCAGTCCAGTCTATCAATGCTATATACTAAATCAGTATTATAATTTTAAAAAACAATATTTAAAAAGTGCTTTAAAATAAACCAAAACCGCTAATATATATAGTGATGATAATAAAATTAATGTGTGTTAAGGCATTTTTTTAAAAAAGGCATAAAACCTAAATATATATTGTGCCATTACAATTTGGTCACTAGCCAAATTTATAGTAATGTCATGTAAGAAAGTGTAAAACAAAATCATCATCACATTTTTATATAACCATAAAGGAAGTTGTAGGGCATCCAAGTTTAAACCCTACAAGGTCCAGTTCTAAAAGCTTTAAACAGAGAAAGAGTGGGACAACAATTATATGCTTTACTTGTTTGTGTGTTAATAAATCTCAAAAAGAGCAGTACACACATTTAATATTTAAAATTTTAATTTTTCTTTAAAAAGCAAAGTTATAACGCATATGTATAGGCAGTGTATGTGTAAACTATTTAATTGTTTTATATTTCAAATATTAAATATTTTAACTTTCTTTAAAACTAACCTATGCTTGATCAATTTTAATGTCTTATTCTATGCTTCTATTTTGCTTTTCTATAATTGTAATTGGGATTTAAAAGTTACAGATTTAATTAAATAGGGTTATAATTACTAAGCTAGCAATTATATTATTTAATGTTAGTCTATGGATGATTTGAAAGAATGAAGGATGTGTGTACATTACATACAGAAATTTACATTTACTAAATATTGAAAGAAAAGGAAGGATTAAATCTGTCAAATTATTTTTTTTGTACAATTTTATGTGGAAAGAGGAAATTGGTTTAATCAGATATTTATCTTTGTAGCAATTTTTTTTGTAAATGATTGTTTTTCACTTTGGAAGCTTATAATGGGTGAGATCTCTAATTTTGAAATTGTCTTATCTTAAGATCTAAAGAAGGAAGCTCAAAGATTGGAAATGTTACCTAAATGTAAAAAAAGAAAGGAAATAAGGATTAAGTCTATTTTTTTTAAAACAAAAGTGTCTGGAAAAAGGATTAAACTTTTCAGTTGAAAAATAATTTAGTTGAAAATTAATTAGAGATCTAATTAAATTGAATTTGTCCAAAAATAGCAAGTGACACTATCTCTGATTGGTTAAGTTAGCTAAAAATTGGATATAAAAAGCTGTCTGGAATTATTATTATGATTGTGATTATGATTCAGATTATTAAACTATTAAATTGAATGTTGAAAATATAAGAAATGGCTGGCTAGAAAAATTATATGTATGTCCCATCTTTTCCGGACCATCTGGGGGAAGCTGCCCATCATATAGGAAAGAAAAGATGTTTTGTCTAAAATAATATTCTACACCTTTCAACTGACCAGAGAAATAAGATGTTTTTATAGAAGGAAGAAAGCATTCACCTGCATTCGATGAAAGATGAATTAATCTACTGATAAATATTAATCATCAAGTCCAATTAATTGTTCCAGCAACTGATTTTAAACTCAAGAAAATTTATAAATGTGAAAACAACCGCTGTATTTCATCCACTAAGAATCATGCTTGACAGGAAGAGAAGAAAAATTAATATGATTTCCAAATTGTCCACTAAAGCAAATAACCTCAATAGAGTCATCATCATCAAATAGTTATACACCTCAAGAAAGAGATTGTTCCCACGTAAAACGGAAATGGTAGCTGCAGAAATATAGACATTATACAAGACAAGTTTGAACCCTTGGAAATTCGCCACAAACAAAAGATCGGTAATATGACTTTTTATATCTATTTTCTTTATGATATCAGAGTCTTAATAAACATTTTAGCAATAATAAGTGGTATATTTTATTTAAAGAACTTTTAAAGACTATTCAGATCGATTAAAAACAAGAATGTCTTACTAATAATAACTTTGAGCTTCATAAATTATCTTGAATGTATCAAAATTATTTGTTTATTAATTTTACAGTTATGAAATATGAATATGTAATATAATTTTTTTTGGTATTATGATTTTAGTTTTAACTAATATATTATTATTATTTTGGTTTTAAATAATATTTTGTTATTATGGGATAAAACACGCACATACATAATAATATTTTTATATGTGTATAATTGCGAGTGGATGTGAAATAATGAGTAGTATTAGAATATTAGATTATTTTGTTTCAAGTTAAGTATAGCATTTCAGAGGTAGAAGAGCGGGGGAGAAAATAATTTAAAACTTGTTTCTAAAACTTGCTCTTTCAATTCTATTAACATTTTTTTTTACATTCTACTTACATGTTAGATTTATAAAGTATGTGTGCTAATGAGCAGATAATATTTTTTTTTGAAATACTTTTCTCATGGAGTGAAAATCATGGTCAATGTGACGTCCAACTTAATACAAAATACATTTGAAGGGAAAGAGGGAAGAACTTGAAATTAATCTGAGGATTGTTATATAATCAATTATTATCATTATTATTATTCATGTCAATTTTCATGTTTATCTAGAAATTTTTATGTATATGTTAGAAATGCAGTAATAAATATTAGTTTGTTTTATTAAATGAGGCATATATATTTCATTAAGTGTAGTCTTTGTTAAGTGTGATTATTCATCATCATCAATGGTTGAATATTAGTTATTTAAGATATAAGTAAGTATGCTAAAATTAAGCAATAATTATGAATTTCTTTATAAAAATTAGTTTTATGTTTAGGCTTAGTCCTAGAGCTGTAGTTGAAACCATTGTCATTATCGTTATTATTATTATCATCATCATCATCATCAACGTTTTAATTAATGAGCTGTTTAACTGTTTAAAGGCCATAAATAAATATTGATTTTATAATATTTAGTGATTTCTTAGTATTATTATAACCACATCCTGTCATCTATTTCATGCAAGGATGAGTGAATTGCCATCCTAAATTAGTTATATATAATCTGAGCTAGTAAACTTATAAAAATATTGAAACACATTTGTTATGCTAAGATCTGAGAAATGATTTATGTCTAATATACTCCACTTTGGTTTATAGATGTTTTACTTTTACCTAAATATTAGTGCTTATAGTGATATGGCTCAAAAAGCAAAATCTCTCATTTTTATTAGAAATAAAGTACCAAAAAGGGATTCAAACCCGGTACATGTGAAAGGTTATGAGATATAACCATGTCTAGATTCAGATAATCTAGTGGCGCCCTGCTAGACCATATTCACTTAGTATCTGTTTAAACATGCACTTAACATCAAACCAAGAAATGAAAGTGGATAAGATCTACTGCCTGTTTACCTGAGTTATATTTTATTGAATTACTAGTGTACTCACTTCACGTGATTTCATATACCTGAGTTATAATACTTGTTATTAATAATTTGCTTATAATAATATACTGAATATTTTGGATTCATAATTTTTTTTACAATATTTTTGAATTTATGATTATTTAATATATATTGTAGTCAACTCAGATATGGTACTAGTTATATTGTAACCATCTATCTTTTGAACTACACTTTATTATTTGAACTCCCATAAATTATGTTACAATATACATAGCGATAATTAGAAAAAATGATAAATGCTTTTATCAAAAGATTACTCCGGGCTTTCAACAGTATATACTAAATCTCAAAAACCAGTATTATAATTTAAAAAGTGATATTTAAAAGGTATATTGCTAAATGTGAAATGGCGGGAATATCACTTTCAACACTATTTTGTAGAGCATTTTTAAAAATATAATATTTTACATTTGGCTTTGGGATTATCCCTCCAACTAAGAGTTGTAATAATAAATCACAAATCTGAATAATAGACATATTAATGCATATTACAGTTAGCATTTATTTAAGTAATTTTTTACTAATATTTTAAGAATTCAAAAAAATTACCAACTTTCTAAAAAAGATGGATGGTCATCCACTCAGGCTAAATTTGGTTCTTCCTAGATCTCTTCATTACTGCAACACCACAAGCCATCAACAAATTATACTTTTAAGATTTAGGTTTATTATTTTAAAGAAGACACCAGTAAAATTAATTTATTCAGGAAATATCGCAGCTTGATATGGTCTCTTTCAAATTTATTTTTAAAACTGTCTACTTGGGTCTCACACAAATTAAAGCAGGTATGTATGACGTAAGATAATTTCCAAGAATTATACTTCGGGATGGGTCTTTGACTTACTAATATAAAAGAAAGTGTTAAGTTAAACTTTCAAATTTAAAAAAAAACAACTGTAAACCAGCTAATGGACTTTTATGCTTCAAGCCTAACATCGTTACATATATAATCTTATAATAATGTATTTTGATGTATAATATGTGCGCACATCTAATATATAAATATATTTATTTATATATTAGATGTGCACACATACACATAAACATACGTTATTATACATCAAAGTACATTATTATAGGATTAGACACGTGGCCTGGGATGGATTTGATTTTGACAAACAGGCCTACTATGATACATAGAAGGTGAAACGGAATGATAGACAGAATTAGCAACAATAAGTGAATATGCAAAGATAATTAAAGAATATATTTTATTAGGCATTCATAATACTGGATGGGATGGGATGGCAGCTGACATGATAGACTACGTAATCCGACTACATCGAAATACATGCACTAGAAAGTAAAAAAAGAGTACACCCATAAATAAATTAAAATTTGTTGAGTATTTCAAATTTAAAAGGTAATGATTCTAAATAAAAAAATAACCTTTTCACCGTCAGCAGGTATCTTTAGCATCTTTTAGAAATGGAATAAGCAGATCCCGATCATTAAGATGCTTTTTATTTGCGTCTTTAAAGTGTTAAAACTAAAATCTTAAAAGTAATACATGTATCGGCACACACACACACATATATATATGAGTACAAGTTGTGATGTATAATTTGTTACAGTGCGATTATATTTTTAAATCATTAATTTATTTTTATATAATAAATTACCAAATAATTTTATTTGCATCTTTAAAGTGTTAAAACTAAAATCTTAAAAGTAATACATGTATCGGCACACACACATATATATATGAGTACAAGTTGTGATGTATAATATGTTACAGTGCGATTATATTTTTAAATCATTAATTTATTTTTATATTTTTTATAATAAATTACCAAATAATTTTATTTGCGTCTTTAAAGTGTTAAAACTAAAATCTTAAAAGTAATACATGTATCGGCACACACACACTTATATATATATGAGTACAAGTTGTGATGTATAATATGTTACAGTGCGATTATATTTTTAAATCATTAATTTATTTTTATATTTTTTATAATAAATTACCAAATAATTTTATTTGCGTCTTTAAAGTGTTAAAACTAAAATCTTAAAAGTAATACGGCACACACACACACACACACATATATATATGAGTACAAGTTGTGATGTATAATATGTTACAGTGCGATTGTATTTTTAAATCATTAATTTATTATAAATTTTTTTATAATAAATTTTAACCCTCTTTTACATTTGAGGCTTGAGGCATAAAAGTCCATTAGCTGGTTTACAGTTGTTGTTTTTTTAAATTTGAAAGTTTAATTTAACACTTTCTTTTATCTTAGTAAGACTAAGGCCCATACCGAACTATAATTCTTGGAAATTATCTTACATCATACAAACCTGCTTTAATTTGTGTGAGACCCAAGTAGACAGTTTTAAAAATAAATTTGAAAGAGACCATATCAAGCTGCGATATTTCCTAAATAAATTAATTTTACTGGTGTTTTCTTTAAAATAATAAACCTAAATCTTAAAAGTATAATTTGTTGATGGCTTGTGGTGTTTCAGTAATGAAGAGATTTAGGAAGAACCAAATTTAGCCTGAGCAGATGACCATCCATCCTTTTTAGAAAGTTGGTAATTTTTTTTGAATTCTTAAAATATTAGTAAAAAATTACTTAAATAAATGCTAACTGTAATATGCATTAATATGTCTATTATTCAGATTTGTGATTTATTATTACAACTCTTAGTTGGAGGGATAATCCCAAAGCCAAATGTAAAATATTATATTTTTAAAAATGCTCCACAAAATAGTGTTGAAAGTGATATTGCCACCATTACACATTTAGCAATATACTTTTTAAATATCATTTTTTAAATTATAATACTGGTTTTTGAGATTTAGTATATACTGTTGAAAGACCGGAGTAATCTTTTGATAGAAACATTTATCATTTTTTCTAATTATCGCTATGTATATATATTTAGGTTTTATGCCTTTTTTAAAAAAATGCCTTAACACACGTTAATTTGATTATCATCACTATATATATTAGCATTTTTGGTTTATTTTAAATAATGTTTTTTAAAGTTATAATACTGATTTAGTATATAGCGTTGATAGACTGGACTGATATTTTTAAAATAGTATTTATTATTTTTCAAATGCTCACTATATTTTAACGGGTTTTTGTAAATATCATTTATGATTTTTTTTAAAAAAATGCCTTAACATAGGTTTAATCGTTTAAGATTTACTATTGCAATGTTTGATTATGACTAAATATTGTTTTTTAAAATTATAATACTGATTTAGTATATAATGTTGATAGACCGGACTGATATTTTTAAAATAGCATTTATTATTTTTCTAGTGATCGCTATATTTTAACAAGTTTTTGTAAATATTGCAATGTTTGATTATGATTATATATATAAATTAGCATTTTTGGTTTATTTTAAAGTATTTTTTAATTTTCACCTTTTTTTCTTTTCCCGCACTTTTTTTGCAATGTTTGATTATGACTATATATATAAATTAGCATTTTTGGTTTGTTTTAAAGTATTTTTTAATTTTCACCTCTTTTTCTTTTCCCGCACTTTTTTTTGATAGTATCACCTTAGGCTATTTAATGTGATGATTTTACTATTGCAATGTTTGATTATGACTAAATATTGTTTTTTTAAATTATAATACTGATTTAGTATATAGCATTGATAGACCGTATTGATATTTTTAAAATAGCATTTATTATTTTTCTAGTGATCACTATATTTTAATGGGTTTTTGTAAATATTGCAATGTTTGATTTTGACTATATATATAAATTAGCGTTTTTGGTTTATTTTAAAGTATTTTTTAATTTTCACCTCGTTTTCTTTTCCAGCACTTTTTTTGATAGTATCACCTTGGGCTTCTTAATGTGACATTTTACTATTACAATGTTTGATTATGACTAAATATTGTTTTTTAAAATTATAATACTGATTTAGTATATAGCGTTTATAGACCGGACTGATATTTTTAAAATAGCATTTATTATTTTTTTAGTGATCGCTATATTTTAATGGGTTTTTGTAAATATTGCAATGTTTGGTTATGACTATATATATAAATTAGCATTTTTGGTTTATTTTAAAGTATTTTTTAATTTTCACCTCTTTTTCTTTTCCCACATGTTTTTTTGATAGTATCACCTTAGGCTATTTACTGTGACAGTTTCCCCACAATTTTTTAAGTGTAGACCCTTCCTAACACCTTTTTGAATTATAGTGCCTCCGGCAATTTATTTTTATAAAAAAATGAGTGTTTCTAGTCGATGACATTTATCGCTTGCATGTGTGAGTAGTGTTTTTGGGTGTTTCCAAATTCAAAATGGCCACTGAGTGCATACTATATCAGCACCGATTTTTTTTTGAAATAGATATATTTGAATTTATTTATATATATTAATTTTGTTGCATGAGTTTTGTTGGAAGAATATATGTTTGTGTTTATTTAGTTATATATATATATATAGGTGTGTGTGTTAATTTTTGTTTTATTTAGATGTGCATTTGTAAATGATTTTTAGTATGGGTTTGTGGAGTTTAGTTTTTAATAATTTTCCATTGAATAATATTAGAAAGATTAAAAAGTTGTCTAGATTGAGTGATAGGATATAGTCTTTAAGATGGCAGATTTATTTTCTTAAAAAGTATAGGGAATTTAATGTTTTTTCTAAGACTTGTATTATTAATGTTAGGAAGAATAAAAAGTTGCTTAAAAATTATAATTTGGTTTTTAATTTACAAACATATATTTTGAATAGTTTTTTTAAAAGAAAATTTTATAAAGTTTTACAAATTTATTTATGAATATAAAAGAAATAGGTATTCTTTAGACAGGAGGCAAGATTTTGATTATTCAATTTTAAATTTTTTCATGAAGCAGTGTAGGCAAAATATGTCAAATTGCTATTGTAGGAAATATGAAAGAAAATTTAATTGGTTGTTTGGGAAAATGAGTAAAATTTATTGTAGTGATGAGGGATATGAGAATAATGTTTCTATTAATAGGGTTATTAATCTTTCTGATATTAAGTTAAATGATAGAGAATTAGATATTCTTGGCAAAGGCCCTAATTTTGTTCCATTTCATACAAAAAATATAGTTTTTGATACCATTTCGTCTATTGAATTTAGTAATTTGAGTGATTAGAAGAAAGTTAGTATTCAATTGGTTTTAAATAAAAGCTTAAAAAGGAAAAAAAATTTGTGGTTAATCCTGCTGAGATTAAACATCTTAAGGATAGGTTGATGATGTGATCATTTCTCATGAAGACAAAGCTGGACGGTAGGTCATTATAAAAGGAGATGAGTTCAGGAACAAAATGGATAAAGAATTAAATAATAGTAAATATATGTTTTTAGATAAAGATCTAGGTAATGTGATTAAAAAATAGTTGATAGATATTATGAAGAAAATGGTAAATTTAAAATTTTTTTAATAGAGTAGATTATTTAAAATCTTATCCAAACGATTTCATATCAGCTAAGATGTTTGTGAATATTAAGACTCATAAGGGTGGTTTTCCTTTAAAATTTATTTTTGATTTTACAGGTAGTGTTGTAGAGAGTATTTCTAGATTCTTGAATAATTTTTTAAAACAATTTGTTGATTTTGGCCATTACACAGTTTCTTCTTCTTTTGAGGCTTTTGATAAGATTAATAATTTTAAAATGGAAAGTAATTGGGTTTATTGCAGTTTAGATATTGAGAATATGTATCAGTCTGTTAATAAGTTAAGCAGTATTGATGTTCTTATGTCTATGTTGGTTAAGCAAGGGTCTTTATCAAAAAATAAAATTAGAGTAATTAAAGATTTGCTTTTATTATTGGAAGATTCTATGTATTTTACTTATAAAGGTAGTTTTTATAAAATTAAGGAAGGGTGTATAATAGATTATATTACTTCTCCTTTAGTATGTTCAGTTTATATTAATTATATGGAGGAGGAAATTATTATTAAAAAGAAGTATTTATTTTGAAGTTTTTTGTTAGATATGTAGATGATTATTTATTTGTTATTGAGAATGATAATTTGAAGGAATTTTTAAATGAGAGTAATTGTTTTGCTTCTTCTATAAGATATGTGTTAGAAGGAGTGGGGTTAGATTTTGTTAAGTTAAAATTTTTAGATCTTTTGATGATTAGAAATGTGGAGTCTAATTGTTTACTATGCAGTCATTTTGTTAAAAGGAGAGAATTAAGGTCTATAATTAAACCTGATAGCTATCAATCTGTATCTCATAAAGTAGCTGCTTTAAGGAATAAAAAATTAAATAATTCTAGTAGTATAGCTTTGTTTCAGAAAGTTCAATTCTATAAAGATTATTTGAGTGTTTGTTAAAAGTATTTTATTTAATAGTAAGGTATTTGAATATTAACTAAGCTATGACATACTACACAACCCACTGATCGATGATGAACCAAAGGAATGGCATGGCAACTGAAACATTGGCATGACTAATCAATAGGAGTGGTGAAGGTGGGTTCATGATTACCTTCAAGATTTGGGAGTACTGCAGTAAATTCTGGGTAAATATCTGTTTTTTACATGCTTGTGTTGACCAAGTGAGACCATTTTTTTTACTGTGTCTGATCAACCATTGTAAGAATTAAATATTTTGATTGCTTATTTTATATTTTGATTTATTGCTGATTTTATTACTAATTTTATCAAATTTTATTACTAATTTATCACATTGTATTCCTAATTTATCAAATTTTATTACTAATTTATCTAATTGTATTACTAATTACCATTTATGACTAATTAACCAAAATGTCTAACCAAGAAAAGGAAAAGAAAGCCATATTAAGTTATTGGGACTTACCATCTTTTTCAAAAAAGAAGCGATTTCAGTATCACACTATCTCATAAAGGCAATTATTTGTAGTTAATAATTGAGAACAATTTGCTTTTTTTAAATGTAAATAATTAGTTAAATACCATTAAAAATTATAAAGATTATTTATAATAATTACTTTTGATAATATTTTACTGTAATAAAATATTACTTATTAGTCCATTTATTATCGGAGTAAATTATTACTGTAGTTATGAAATTAAATGTCTCATTTTTGGGACTGAAAATTGGCATGGGGGTCTTCTCCGATGATTTTTCCCTGCCAAAAGGCACTGTCAATACATACTTTAGTCTGACAAAAAATTATAATGATTAGTTGATTTCTTTGTTTCAGGATCAAATGATTTACTTAAAAATTATTAAAAATTATAATGATTATTTATAATATTAATTTTTGATAAACTTTTTATTGTAGTAAATTATTAGTTATTATTTCACAATGGCCAACATGGCGACTATGCTGATTGTAATATTTATTTTTGATAATATTTTACTGTAATAAATTATGACTAATTGTATTTCTTATTGGAGTAAATTATTACTGCTGTTCTGAAAATAAATGTGTCTCATTTTTGGACTGAAAATTTAGTCTGACAAAAATTTTTAATGATTAGTTCATTTTTGTTTGTTTCAGGTTCGAATGATTAGTTAAATATCCCTACAAAAAATTGTAATAATTATTTATAATATTCATTTTTTAATAATTTTTTTTTTTTATCATTTTCATTAAAAATTGTTTTGATTATTTATAATATTCATTTTTGATACTAATTTTTTATCATAGTAAATTATTAGTTATTATTTCGCAATGGCTTCTAGTCTGAAAATATATATGATTAGTTAATTTTTTTTGTTTTCGAGGTCAAATGATTAGTTAAATACCCAATTTTTATTTATAATATTCATTTTTGATTTCTTTTTTGTTTTGTTTTTTATTGTTTTCAGGGTCAAATGATTAGTTAAATATTGTTAAAAATTATAATGATTCTTTATAATATTCATTTTTTGATAATTTTTTTTTCATACTAAATTATTAGTTATTATTTTTTTTGCAATGACCAAACATGGTGACGTTTGACATCTCCTTCTTTGCTATTAACTATGCTATGACATACTACCCTGAAGGCATACTATTCTAATCTTGCAATCTTCAAGGTGACTTTTCCACATGATCTGCGGGCAAACTTTATCGATTAAGTTTGTTTGCAAATCACTAGGAGACATTATCTTAAAGATCATAAGATTAGAATAGTATGCTTTTCAGTGTAGTATGTCATAGCTTAGTTAATACTCAAGTACCAATAGTAATGTTTGTAAGGATGTAAAGGATAAAGAAAAATATGATTTTATTTTTTAGCCATTTAAATTGTCTTATAAAATTGTAGGTAGGAATAGAAATTTGTTTGAAAATAAGAAAATTACTTGGAAAAGGGGTATTACATTGAATAATTTATTAAATTATACAAAGGTAATTTTTGGTAGGAGGACTACTTTTGTTGTATAGTTTATCCCTTATTTTTGTAAGAAGGTCTACAAAGGTCATAGTAGTTTGAGTTTAAATGAAAGAATAAAGGTTCATAAAAGTAGAGTTAGAAATATATATCTTAGTTGTGCTTTGTAGGTCCATGAAAAAGATAAGGCCACACTATTAATTTTGATGGAAGTAAGGTTGTCTTCTTTGAGAGAAATGAAATCAAAAGAAGAATTAAAGAATCTTTGTTATTGAAAATTTATTATTCTGAAGCAATTAACTTATTTAAGAATTCTTTTAATATTAATGGTAGATAGGAAGTAAATGGATTTGTGGGTAATGTTTAACCTTCCCATAATTCATTTCAATCTCCACCTTCCCTTAATATCAAAAAAAGTCTTCATAAGATTGATAGCTCAGAATCAAGAAGTTTTATCATCAAAGACTCCTTTATCTTTTTTTAACTCATTCTTTTCATAAAAAATAACTGAAGCATTGTCAAACAATATTCTATGACCTGTATTCAATTCATGAATATATAAAGCTGAGTTAAGATACCTATGTTTAACTCTATTTATATGAACCTTAACCCTTTCATTAAGGCTAAACTTACTCTGGTCTACATAAAATTTACTACACCTACGTGGAATCTTATAAACAATATCAGGAATAGACCTACTATTAATAGTCTGTTTTGAACCATTAAGTAATGAATTCAAATAAGAACCTTTTTTCCATGCAACCTACAGTCCACCTAACAAATGACTATTCCTATAAACCAAATTAAAGTTTTTAGATTTAACTGTTGAGAAGGTTAATGGTGTTTTTTTGGTAGTCATTTTATAAAACCTAAGAATTTGAGAAACATGATTAGGCCTGATAGTTATCAGCCTTTTATACAGAAAAAATGTCTTTGTTGCATTTTTGTTGTAAGAATAGAAGGCTTAATAATTTTAATAATAATGATGACATTCAAAGAAGTCAATTTGCTGCTGAATATTTAGAATTGGGTTATAGTCATGATTTTATTAAAAAAGTGATATTTAATAATAATGTTTATAGTCATGATTTTGATGGTAAGGATTTTCTTGGTAAGGATAATGATTATATGTCTTTACCAATTAAGGTTTTAATATATAATTTGGTTTATAGGAATAGTCATTTGTTAGGTGGACTGAAGGTTGCATGGAAAAAAGGTTCTGATTTGAATTCATTACTTAATGGTTCAAAACAGTCTATTGATAGTAAGTCTATTCCTGGTATTGTTTATAAGATTCCATGTAGCTGTGGTAAATTTTTTGGAGGCCAGAGTAAGTTAAGCCTTAATGAAAGGATTACAGTTCATATAAGTAGAGTTAAACATAGGTATCTTAACTCAGCTTTATATATTCATGAATTGAATACAGGTCATAGAATATTGTTTGACAATGCTTCAGTTATTTTTTATGAAAAGAATGAGTTAAAAAAAGAATAAAGGAGACTGATGATAAAACTTCTTGATTCTGATGCTATCAATCTTATGAAGACTTCTTTTGATATTAAGGGAAGGTGGAGTTTGAAATGAATTATGGGAAGGTTTGTTTGTATATATATTATTTTATTTAGTTTGATTTTCACTTAAGAAGATCTATTTGTAGTAGATGAAATCATGGTTGTGTAAGGATTTTGGTAAAATTTTGGATTTAATCTAGTATTGTATTGTTTTATGGTTATGCATATATATATATATTGTTTTTTTAAACAAATAATATAAATAGATTGCTTAATAACTCTAAAATTCAAAATTTAATCAAAATTCTATTATATATAAATTGATATGTGGATGTGGCTTACAATATATCAGTAAATCTAAGTGTACATTTGAGAAGAGAATAAAGGAGCATATGCTTTTGTATAATAGAATTCAAAAAGAGAAACAATCTGGAATAGATGTAAATAAACCTTCATCATCTGTTATATTTGATCATAATAAATCTTGTTAATATGGATTTAAATTTGATTATAAAAATATGAAAATTATTTAAATTGAACATTGTCATCATAAACGTAAAATAAAAGTGTTTAAAGCTAAATTTTAAAATAACTTAAAATTAAATAAACTAATATATTGTAAAATAAAAATTATATTTAATATTTGTATTGTGAATTATTTATTTAAAATGTAATATTTTGTGGGGACAAATGTGTTTAGTTTAATAGTATCAAAATTATTATTCCAAATTATATTATTTTTTAATATAATATTTTTTTGCAATTAAACATTTATTTTTGTTAGTAGACTGTAATTAAAAAATTGAAACACATTGTCTGATTTTAAAAGGCCATGTGACACAAATTTTCATACTTGTGTGCTTGCAAGTTCTTTCTAATAAAGTTTCAGAATTGCTTTAGAATTGTACTATAAAATTGAAAATATTTGTTGGTCATAAGACATGATAAAAATTAGGTGTTATAAAATATTTAAATAGGTTTTTAATAACAGATATAGTTAATAAAAATTAGATTTTTTAAAATAGATACCTTAAAAATAAATGTTGAATAAATTAGTAAAATATTATTTTAAAATGTTGTTTTAAAGTATTTAGTTGGTTTAACTAAAAATGTGAAATTAATTTAGAATTAAATAATATATTTGATGAGTCATCATTTTTGTTTTTGAAATTTAATTGTGTAAGATAGTACTAATATGTAAATTTGATCACCAAATAAAGATCTAAATAGCCAATCAAATTATCAATTTATTTTGGTATAAAAGTAGATGTTCACTTGTTTCTGTGTGCTTTAATCAATTCAATTGGGTGCTTTAATAAGTCAATTGTGCTATAATAATTCAAGTCAATTGTGTACTTTTAAACAGCTCTTAATAATTTATTATTTGTAAAATATTAAAGTATTTGATAGTGTATTAATTGGAATTATTTTTAAAGAAAAGAGTATTAAAAATTATAAGTTTATTAAGTTAAAATTATGCACTGTTAAAGGAACAAATTCCCTATCAAGTGTTTCTGTTAAAATATAAACCAGTGTTGCAGTAACTATGGAATTCATACTAAAAATAATTGTATATTTGTGGAAAGAAAGAATGGAGGTACAGATACTAAGTGAAAATATAGTTCTAAAAATATTAATAGAGAAAAATATAATATTGGTTATATTAATATCTCAGACATTGTTGAGAGAATTAGACAAAAAAGTTTGTTGGAAATTTAATTTAAATGCATTTTATTGTGAGAAAAAATAGCTATATCTGAAAAAGCCAAGTTATACAGTAAAACTTTAATTTTCAATATTTTGAAAATATATTGTTTTTTAAATGGTTGCAGTAAATGTTTTAAAGAAAATATTCTTTTAAGAATTTATTATGAACTTTTATTTAAAATAATGGAGTAATAAAGATTGATATTACTGGAAATGTATTTTATATGACAAGTTGTCACTATTAAAGAAGACCACATTTATTTAATAATATAAAAAAAACCCGATTGTTGGAAAATTATAATCTGAAAGAGAAACACCTGGGTAATTAAAATTATCCTGACAAAATAACTTTATGATAACACTATTAAATTATTAAATGCCCATTTCCATGGAACAAAAGTGTGTAATTTCTATATAAGTACACCTGAACCCATATAGCTGTAACAGATGCATCAGAAGCCCAATACAGGATCCTATAGAATGGGAAAACTCCAGAGGATTATTTTTTAAATTTATAAATTAATATCACTGTTAATAATCATTGTGCTAAAAGATATAGATAAAGGAATATAATTTTTATAAACTTTCAACCAAAGATTAATCATTATTTTCATAAATAACTTCCGATTTAAAAGTCAACCTTTTCATTTTTCATTTTCATCATTTTTTTTAAAAATTATTTGTGAATACATTGCATTGGGGGAGAGGAATTTTGTTTTCAAGTGTTAGACAATGGTTGTCATAGCAACAAACATCGGGGGAGTGAGCATTTCTAAGGACTGATAATGAAAATATTAGAACTTTATTTTTTAAAATTTTTTTTTACTTTATAATGGATTGGAGTTTTACATAAATATGGTTTTAATTATTTTTATATACTAATAATAATATTAAGTTTTATATTATTGTAGGCAGGAAAATTACATACAAAATATCTACTAACATAGTATAATAATTATCGTAAAGAATATTTAATTCTCTGTAAAGTTTTTATAAATATCTTTTTGAGTATGATAGTTTTGCTGAGTAAATGCTAATATTATTTAATATTTTTTTATGAAATATGGACCAGAAAACATCTAAAAGTGACCAACTAGCAATTTGTCAGTGTGGGTAAAATTTATAAAATATTAATTTTTACATGTATTTATTTTTCTTTTCTTTAGATTGCTTAGAATATTTTATAGCAGTGGTGCCCAACCTTTAACTTGACGCGAGCCAGTTGAGAATTTAAAAAAATTTGGGGAGCCACAATTATATATTACATTTTTCATATTACATTTATAAACATGGTACTTGGATACTGAACCTGCAATGTAGGGAGATAGGTGGGGGGGGATGGCCTATTCACATTGGTATCAATCTGCTGTTTGTAATGTGGCCAAAATAACGTGTACACGGATCTTTCTCGATGAAAACATCAATATATACAGCAAAATATATATGTGTACACGAATCTATCTCGATAAAAACAACTATTTACAGCACTAAACATTAATATATATATACAGCAAAATATATACGTGTACACAGATACAGCAAAATATATACGTGTACATGGATCTATCTCGATAAAAACTATTTCCAGCACTAAACACAATATATATACAGCACCAAACCAAACGTCTACAAGGATCTTTCTCGATAAAAACAACAATATATACAGGAGCACTAAACACAATATATATATTCTAACCCAGTCTATTTTAATTAGTTTATTTTATTTATTTTATTTTATTTCTAACCCAATATCTTTATTAGTTTATTTTATTTGCTCTTGTTGTTAAGGCAACCAAAATAAAGCAACATATCCATTAATTTTCCAATATGATCTAAAATACCTTTCATATAATACAATTGTACATTCAATTCTCTTAAGCCATGCCACGATTGTAATAACAACAATAATTGATCACTTATTAATTTAAAGAATAATTATAATAATATTAATCTCAGGGTTCTTTGTTTCATGTAAGGAAATGCTCGGCAGTATTGTGTTGTCGCATATGACTGGCATTCTGGTCGGCTATAGAAAACATTTATTTTACTTAAATTCAATGTGTCTTCATCTCTCATATCCACTGCTATATTATTTAAAGAGATGATAATTCTATTCAATAATGATGTATAATTTTGAATAACACAGCCCTTTTTTTTTTCAGAATCTCAGTCAGAATAATAAAAAGACAAGAGTGCTTTTTGTGTCCTTCCATCATCCATGACAACACAATAATATAACTAAGATTTATTACTTAGACAATTTAACTAAATGGGAATGGAATAATGTGCAACCAAAGTTAATGGTTTGGGAATAAATTCATTTTTTTTTTTTTTTTTTTTTTACACAAAGGTGAATGTTTAGTCTTAAGTTTTCAACTCAATAAATAATTATCATTAAACTAAAATATAATGACATATTCTGATCTGCTTAACTTTATTTATCTGGTATATTAAGTTTTTAAGAATTTGGAATGATTTCGGACTCAAGAAAAGGTTTTGCAAATATTGTGCAAACACTTATATTTAGCATATAAAAACAAAAAAATGAATCTACAACAAATTTTAACAAGACTATAATTTATTATTATCACAAAAAAAAAAATATATGAACATTTATTCAATAATCCCATAGTAATACAAAAATATAAAATATAACTGACATTAATCTGTATACTCTTTTGGTTATGGACTAGAGGTTACTACTTCTCCTGTATGCAATCATATGGATTGATTAACTAAAAATACATTTCATTACCAATACATTGTTTATTAAATTTTGATAACCTTGTAGAAGCTTTTATTCAAAATTATTGACTAACTATTTTTTTTGTTCATTTTTTTTTTTTAAATGATTAATCCAATCATATGCAATACGCAAAATATTAAATTTATTTCTAATACATTTACTTTATTTATGGTCTTTAATGGGATAACCTATTCTAATTATAGGCCAGCTATCAGAAGTTACACTTACCATCTTACATTTAACTTAATGCTAACTTAAGTTATGATACAAATTTTATTCATACGTATAATTTTAAATATGAGTATTATTTAATTACTAACCAGAATTAAATATTGCATTTGAATATTCCCTCAGTAAATAAGCGTTTTAAAACTACGCAATTTTAATTACTTTCTCCATTGATTTACTTGTCAAATACTAGCAATATTTAGCAGCACAATACAGATATTGATCTTAGTTACTAACGCACTATTTATACTAAAGTGGATCTTGAGGAACTAACACCTCCAATATAACCTTTATCTTGTCTGAACTTTCAAAATTAAGCACAATAATCAACACCTTCCATGGTGGAGCTATCTTTATTTTCACATGAGGTATATGGAATAACCACGAAGGTCTGTAGAGTAATCTACTACATTAAAATATTTTGGTGGTTTCTTGCCTCTTACTTGGGCATACAACGAACACACACCAAATACAATCCTCTCCTGGGATTTAAACGAATGAAACATACTAAATGCTAGATAAATTCTTGATCGTCCTATCTATGAGAATCGATCACTTGGGCTATAAACATACCCGAACATTATATTTAAAATCTTCCTCTCATGGAAAACAAAGCTTTTGGGGAGATCATTTTTCATCCCACAAAATAAATACATTATAATTATTACCTATGTGAATATTAAGCCTATACCAATGCTATATCTGGGCAGGATAAGTAAATACACTGATTATAATAAACTTATGTTACCGGGTATACTTTGATCAACATCTGAAATCAATGGACATCATAGAATAAAAGTATAATAATTTTAATTTTAATAAAGGAACATTCAAAAATAGTTGGTAGCATACTATCTTAAACTAAATAAAGTGGATGTGTTATTTAAGAATAATTAGGAATAAATTCCTCAATTAATACGGTATAAATTCGTTTCAAAACTTTAACAAGAAATATTTTGTTATAGCATTTTTTTTTTTTTTAGTTACTTCTGATAATTTTCAATATTTATTTTACCCCTTAAATATCTAAATATTTTTCTTTTACGTATCTAACATACAAAATTTCTACCTACAATTGTATGTAATAATTAAAACATATTTTATAGATTTTTTCTTTCGTGTTAAATATCAACTTAACCTATAATAATTATATTGAAACATACCTTTGTCATTACAAGGCTATGAAATATCACTTGACCATACAGACTTTAACCTATGTGATATAACAAAAATACATATCATTTATAACTTAATTTTACACAATCATTAATTAACAAGTGCATACTCTCTCATTAGAAAATGTTTTTCTATTGAGCAATTGGTCCAGGTGAAGAGTTTTATCCAGTTGTATTTCATGAAGCAAGTTTAAAAACAATAAACGCATGGTATTATTTCCTTTAAATAAAAGTTTTTTCTTATTTTGTGTGTTTAATAAATTAGGTAAAGAAACATATAGTAGAATTGAAGATTAATTCTTACTTGAATTAAACTACTACAATTTTGGGATCCAAGAAAATAAAATATACATATTCTAACATAACAAACAGTTGACAATAGACGATAAACATACACAATATTTTTTTTATTGACGATACGTATACTTATTAGCTAGCTTACTTATGGACGAAAATGCGCAATTTTCCGAGAGATTATTATGATAATAACTGCAGTCAATTTACTTGTACATGAAGTTTTAATAATTCCAACTGATGTATAATATAATATATCATTTATTTTTATCATTAAGTCACTAAGATATTTGGTTTTGTTCATACTTTAGGAATTATAAATTTTTTTAACGGTAACTTCTCCGTAAGAATGCCCCTATATGGCTTTTCCTATATTTACTCTGAGAAAGTTTATATTTATATATATATATTTTTTTTAAAAAAAAATATACAGGTGCATAATTTAATCTTATTTATCATTATTATTATTTCCAGACAATTCTTGGTGAATAAAACATATTTTAACGTATGTAACTACATTACTTGTAAAGGCAGACAATATTGAGAAAGAGCGCGAAAATGTTTCTAGTTGATTTTCCTTGGTTTCAAAATATTTCTTTCAATTATTATTTTTTTTTTTCTATACCAAGAAAATAACAATAAATGACATAAAGTTAATAAATAATTAATCTTTTCTTGGAAATCGCTTCTTTTCCTTAATTTAGATATAATATAATTTTTCGTGACTCTTTTAGTTAATTCTGTCATTTTTAACTTTAGCGTGAGACAATAAATTTTTAAGTATAAAAGGTCTTTAAATAGGTAGATGGCAAAGAAAATCAGGATATCTTATCAAAAAAATTTAGACTCACATTATATTATTAAAATTTTACTTTGATTACATTTATTTCTGCAAAATAAAATGAAAAAATTGAGTTACCAAATTTCAGCACTGTTCCTTCCTTGAAAACTAAAAGCAGACTATCTATTTTTTTTTCAAAAAAATGATCTTGATTATGAAATTGGTTGTTTCGTTTTGTTGTTGTTGTTTTTTTATTTTTTTACTTTAGCGACCTCTTCCAGAAAAATAATCATTTGATTATAACATAAACAAAAGAAAGGAAAAACTTATTACAATCATATAGTTTTCAGTATTATTTACCTGGATTACAAAGTAATTTGACAATATAAAAAATAATAATAAATACATTAAATTAACAATCAGTGATGTATAATTCTTTATACATTATTTTTTTTTTTACAAAAAGAAATTACCAGAAGTTATTATGCTTTATGATAAGACACTCATCCACTCCCCTCTCTACCCATCTGAAATCAATTACTGTTTAGCTTTTATACCATATTAATTTGCTCTAATTATTAATATCTCAATTAAATTATTCATGTTCTCTCTTTAAAAATGACATTGAGTTATTAAATCTATTAGTTATTCATCCAAAACATGCCAAAGTGAGTGAATAGCATACTTTATTAATCAATTATTACTATTGTTATTTTATCTTTTTATTTCTTTAAAGAATAGCATTGTTTTCCTACAGAAATAATGCCAAGTAAACCAAGTGTCAATAACACTAGGTTACAATTCTCCCACTGTTATAATAAATAAAAAATAAAATAATATATGCATTTTTAACACTTTTTATGGTATTACTAAGTTTATATCCTACTTCTTTCTTATGTCAATAAATACAGTTTAAAGGATTTAATTTTGCTTGGGATATGGTAGTAAGCTTCGGACATTATAGGTACCTCTTGTTCCATCAGGGGTTGAGACTAAAAAGGCATTCTCACCCACTTGTTTCACAATTTCATAGGGGCCTTCATAAAGATACATGAATTTTCTAAACATATGTTTCCGGAGATTACTCACATGGGGAGTTCTAATTAAAACAAAATCATGGACTTTAAAAGGATGTGGACTGGTTTTGAAATAACGAGTGCGTTTATCACCCATCTTTTTAAGGTTAATTCTGGCCAGTGCTTGGTCATGTTCTACATTATGCTGTTCCCCATATGTTTAAAAATAGGGCTCCAAAGTGAGGAACGTTCCTGCGAGGTCCTTTTTAATTTAATGCCCCGCTACTTTTACTATCTTTTATATTTTTCTTTGGTATTGTTGGGATACCACTAGTAGAAGGCTGATTCTCATTCAGAATTCTACTCTTAACTGTTGGCCTACTGAGGTGGCTATTCTGTCTACCATAGGGATTCGTCCTATAATATCCTTTTTCTCTAACTAACTTCCTCCTTCCCATATGTGACCTATCTGCGAAATTGATATTACTCACCATCGGATGGGTGTCTCTCTTTACCCTAATCCTATTATCAATATTCCTATCACTGGTCTCTAATGAATCTAAAATTTCTACTACCTCTTCTATGGTATGTCTGTCAGCAGCAATCAAGATCTGCTCTATATGCCTCGGCAGATTATGGCAAATTATTCGCACAATTTGTGTCTCAGATAAAGGATAAGCTGTCAAGGTTTTCAATGTGACGGCCTGACTCCTGAAAAACTGAGTATAACTACCCTTATTTACATGATATCTTTCCTGAGATATCTGATATCTCAGGTTATCTTGGTGGTCTTCCGCCAAAAACTGGCTAACATAAGATATTTGAAGTCTCCATATGTTTCTGGTTTAATAAATAATGATTGCCACCAGTCTTTAGATGCTGCACACAAATGGTTAGCGGCAATAGCAATCTTTTCTATCTCAGATAAATGACATAAGGTAAATAACTCCTCCAGATTCTGGAGATACTCGTGTGGATTCTCCAGATATTCACCTCTAAAAAATTTTATTTTTAAGAATTTTAAGGCCATGGAGCTATTACTTTCTGGCTCTAGCATGACTTTACTTCTAGCCTCATTTAATGGATCGTATATTGATTCTACTGGATTAATTACCGTATGTAACTCAGATATTACTTGGTTATTATGACCATTATTTGTTTCCTTTACTTGAGTTTCAGATAAACTTTTACTTTGAACAACTTTTTTACTTTTTGTAAAATTATCCCTATTATAGTCTATAGCTTGCATTCAACTCTCTAATTCTAACTTATAGTTCTGCCATTCACAATCTATTCTCTTTGAACTATCTTTTAGGCCTACATTTAAGTGTTTAATCTGTTGTTCCAATTGGTTAATAGTTTCATCTTTATCTATCCCGAATTTATCTTCTAACCTTTGATAGACTTTACTCTCACACTGAGTCATTAATTCCCCTATTTCATCTTGGAGATTATTATGTAATAGCTGTGCATTACTCTTTATTATATCATTAAAATTTTCTACTCTTCCCATAACTTGACTTAGCTCACTTTCTAGATTTTGATTAATCTCACATTGGGTCAACTCTTGAGTTTCTAGTTTAGCTATTAATCTGGTAATCTGGCTCTGACATCCTTTCACTACATCGTCAGGTGCTAGAGTTATATTTTTAACTTCCTCTTTCAAATTACTGACTTCACTTCTAGCACTGTCTAATTCTCTCTTAATAGATTCAACTCTATCCTGAACTTCTATTTGGAATACTACTGTTTCCTTTTGATAATTTCTTATTTCCTGTACTTCATTGTTTAATACAATATATTGACTTTTAAAGTCCTGCTGGATAGCCTCAATCATATTTTCTGCCCTTTCAGAATTTGTTTCGATCTCTTTCCTTATTCTTATTTCCAGCTTTTCAGAGGCCAATTTTGATTCTTCTACATGATTTCTCAAATCTTCCCTTAAGTCTTTTATCTCCTGTACTTGATTTTGAGATGTCTCTTTGATCTCCTGCATTTGATTCTCTAATTTAATATTTAAATTTTGTATCTGACTTTTTAATTCACTTTTTAATTCACTATTTGAGTTTTGTATCTGACTTTTTAATTCACTATTTGATTGTTCTAATTTACTATTTGAGTTTTGGATCTGACTTTTTAATTCACTTTTTAATTCACTATTTGAGTTTTGTATCTGACTTTTCAATTCACTATTTGATTTTTCTAATTTTTTCAAGAATTCCTCCAATGTATTTCTCATTAATTGATCTGGCTCATTTTCATGTTTTCCCTTTATTATTGTGGCTTCTTCTGGGTTAGCTATATCCAAATCTTCCCCTTCCTTTTTTAATTGTACACTAAAATATGGAGTCTGTGTATCAGGGGATTGTAACTCTTGGGATCCTCCCAAATCCTCAGAAATACTATGATTATCTTTGTTTTCACTCATATTAAAATTCTAACTCTTTTAGTATTGAACAGTACTGAAATATTAGCAATGAACTATTAATAAATTTATCGATAAGAAATTATTGACAAGACATCCTGCCTCCCTGCCTCTCCTACCAAAAACGATCTACACCAAAAACTATGCTCTGACATTTAATATCCCTAAAGCTCCAACATTAACTACTAAATATGCTTTTTTTTTTCACATGCTTCTTGGTCCATATAAATATCATTAGATATTATGTAATATAGCATAAGTGCCAATCACAAGACCAGACAAACAGATCATCATAAATGATAAAATCATTACAGTGTTTTATGGAATTGCCTACAGACCACAACATCCTAAACTGACAACTTAATTATTTATTTTTCAGTGGCAAAAGATTAGATCATATAATAGATATTCACATAATATCTTATGGCTAAAACAATTCATTATTGGCAAATATGTTTAATCAATGAATAACTAATCCATTCAAGTGCAAACAATATTAATATTGACTTCAAGAAAAGTCTACTAAATTCCTCGTGGCCAGCTATAGCCATCGATGGCCCCTGTAGTTGGGCGGCCATTTCTAACCCAGTCTATTTTTATATTATCAAATTAGAAATTTATTTATTTTATTTTATTTCTAATATTTTTATTAGTTTAGTTTATTTGCACTTGTGACACTAATTTTTCAGGTTGTTGTTAAAGCAACCAAAATAAAAGCAACATATCCATTAATTTCCAATATGATCTAAAATACCTTTCATATAATACAATTGTACATTCAATTCTCTTAAGCCATGCCACGATTGTAATAACAACAATAATTGATCACTTATTAATTTAAAGAATAATTATAATAATATTAATCTCAGGGTTCTTTGTTTCATGTAAGGAAATGCTCGGCAGTATTGTGTTGTCGCATATGACTGGCATTCTGGTCGGCTATAGGAAACATTTATTTTACTTAAATTCAATGTGTCTTCATCTCTCATATCCACTGCTATATTATTTAAAGAGATGATAATTCTATTCAATAATGACGTATAATTTTGAATAACACAGCCCTTTTTTTTTTTTTTCAGAATCTCAGTCAGAATAATAAAAAGACAAGGGTGCTTTTTGTGTCCTTCCATCATCCATGACAACACAATAATATAACTAAGATTTATTACTTAGACAATTTAACTAAATGGGAATGGAATAATGTGCAACCAAAGTTAATGGTTTGGGAATAAATTCATTTTTTTTTTTTACACAAAGGTGAATGTTTAGTCTTAAGTTTTCAACTCCATAAATAATTATCATTAAACTAAAATATAATGACATATTCCGATCTGCTTAACTTTATTTATCTGGTATATTAAGTTTTTAAGAATTTGGAATGATTTCGGACTCTAGAAAAGGTTTTGCAAATATTGTGCAAACACTTATATTTAGCATATAAAAACAAAAAAATGAATCTACAACAAATTTTAACAAGACTATAATTTATTATTATCATAAAAAAAAAATATGAACATTTATTCAATAATCCCATAGTAATACAAAAATATAAAATATAACTGACATTAATCTGTATACTCTTTTGGTTATGGACTAGAGGTTACTACTTCTCCTGTATGCAATCATATGGATTGATTAACTAAAAATACATTTTATTACCAATACATTGTTTATTAAATTTTGATAACCTTGTAGAAGCTTTTATTCAAAATTATTGACTAACTATTTTTTTTTGTTCATTTTTTTTTTTTAAAAAATGATTAATCCCATCATATGCAATACGCAAAATATTAAATTTATTTCTAATACATTTACTTTATTTATGGTCTTTAATGGGATAACCTATTCTAATTATAGGCCAGCTATCAGAAGTTACACTTACCATCTTACATTTAACTTAATGCTAACTTAAGTTATGATACAAATTTTATTCATACGTATAATTTTAAATATGAGTATTATTTAATTACTAACCAGAATTAAATATTGCATTTGAATATTCCCTCAGTAAATAAGCGTTTTAAAACTACGCAATTTTAATTACTTTCTCCATTGATTTACTTGTCAAATACTAGCAATATTTAGCAGCACAATACAGGTATTGATCTTAGTTACTAACGCACTATTTATACTAAAGTGGATCTTGAGGAACTAACACCTCCAATATAACCTTTATCTTGCCCGAACTTTCAAAATTAAGCACAATAATCAACACCTTCCATGGTGGAGCTATCTTTATTTTCACATGAGGAATATGGAATAACCACGAAGGTCTGTAGAGTAATCTACTACATTAAAATATTTTGGTGGTTTCTTGCCTCTTACTTGGGCATACAACGAACACACACCAAATACAATCCTCTCCTGGGATTTAAACGAATGAAACATACTAAATGCTAGATAAATTCTTGATCGTCCTATCTATGAGAATCGATCACTTGGGCTATAAACATACCCGAACATTATATTTAAAATCTTCCTCTCATGGAAAACAAAGCTTTTGGGGAGATCATTTTTCATCCCACAAAATAAATACATTATAATTATTACCTATGCGAATATTAAGCCTATACCAATGCTATATCTGGGCAGGATAAGTAAATACACTGATTATAATAAACTTATGTTACCGGGTATACTTTGATCAACATCTGAAATCAATGGACATCATAGAATAAAAGTATAATAATTTTAATTTTAATAAAGGAACATTCAAAAATAGTTGGTAGCATACTATCTTAAACTAAATAAAGTGGATGTGTTATTTAAGAATAATTAGGAATAAATTCCTCAATTAATACAGTATAAATTCGTTTCAAAACTTTAACAAGAAATATTTTGTTATAGCATTTTTTTTTTTTTTAGTTACTTCTGATAATTTTCAATATTTATTTTACCCCTTAAATATCTAAATATTTTTTTTTCTTTTACGTATCTAACATACAAAATTTCTACCTACAATTGTATGTAATAATTAAAACATATTTTATAGATTTTTTTCTTTCATGTTAAATATCAACTTAACCTATAATAATTATATTAAAACATACCTTTGTCATTACAAGGCTATGAAATATCACTTGACCATACAGACTTTAACCTATGTGATATAACAAAAATACATATCATTTATAACTTAGTTTTACACAATCATTAATTAACAAGTGCATACTCTCTCATTAGAAAATGTTTTTCTATTGAGCAATTGGTCCAGGTGAAGAGCTTTATCCAGTCGTATTTCACGAAGCAAGTTTAAAAACAATAAACGCATGGTATTATTTCCTTTAAATAAAAGTTTTCTCTTATTTTGTGCGTTTAATAAATTAGGTAAAGAAACATATAGTAGAATTGAAGATTAATTCTTACTTGAATTAAACTACTACAATTTTGGGATCCAAGAAAATAAAATATACATATTCTAACATAACGAACAGTTGACGATAGACGATAAACATACACAATATTTTTTTTTATTGACGATACGTATACTTATTAGCTAGCTTACTTATGGACGAAAATGCGCAATTTTCCGAGAGATTATTATGATAATAACTGCAGTCAATTTACTTGTACATGAAGTTTTAATAATTCCAACTGATGTATAATATAATATATCATTTATTTTTATCATTAAGTCACTAAGATATTTGGTTTTGTTCATACCTTAGGAATTATAATTTTTTTTTAACGGTAACTTCTCCGTAAGAATGCCCCTATATGGCTTTTCCTATATTTACTCTGAGAAAGGTTATATTTATATATATATATTTTTAAAAAAAAAATATACAGGTGCATAATTTAATCTTATTTATCATTATTATTATTTCCAGACAATTCTTGGTGAATAAAACATATTTTAACATATGTAACTACATTACTTGTAAAGGCAGACAATATTGAGAAAGAGCGCGAAAATGTTTCTAGTTGATTTTCCTTGGTTTCAAAATATTTCTTTCAATTATTATTATTTTTTTTTTTCTATACCAAGAAAATATCAATAAATGACATAAAGTTAATAAATAATTAATCTTTTCTTGGAAATCGCTTCTTTTTTTTAATTTAGATATAATATAATTTTTCGTGACTCTTTTAGTTAATTCTGTCATTTTTAACTTTAGTGTAAGACAATAAATTTTTAAGTGTAAAAGGTCTTTAAATAGGTAGATGGCAAAGAAAATCAGGATATCTTATCAAAAAAATTTAGCCACACATTATATTATTAAAATTTTACTTTGATTACATTTATTTCTGCAAAATAAAATGAAAAAATTGAGTTACCAAATTTCAGCACTGTTCCTTCCTTGAAAACTAAAAGCAGACTATCTATTTTTTTTTCAAAAAAAATGATCTTGATTATGAAATTGGTTATTTCGTTTTGTTGTTGTTTTTTTTATTTTTATTTTTTTTACTTTAGCGACCTCTTCCAGAAAAATAATCATTTGATTATAACATAAACAAAAGAAAGGAAAAACTTATTACAATCATATAGTTTTCAGTATTATTTACCTGGATTACAAAGTAATTTGACAATATAAAAAATAATAATAAATACATTAAATTAACAATCAGTGATGTATAATTCTTTATACATTATTTTTTTCTTTTTTTTTTTTTACAAAAAGAAATTACCAGAAGTTATTGTGCTTTATGATAAGACACTCATCCACTCCCCTCTCTACCCATCCAAAATCAATTACTGTTTAGCTTTTATACCATATTAATTTGCTCTAATTATTAATATCTCAATTAAATTATTCATGTTCTCTCTTTAAAAATGACATTGAGTTATTAAATCTATTAGTTATTCATCCAAAACATGCCAAAGTGAGTGAATAGCATACTTTATTAATCAATTATTACTATTGTTATTTTATCTTTTTATTTCTTTAAAGAATAGCATTGTTTTCTTGCAGAAATAATGCCAAGTAAACCAAGTGTCAATAACACTAGGTTACAATATATAGCACCAAACCAAACGTGTACAGCAAAAAAAAAATGGTGTAATATGTTAAAAAGAAAAAAAAAGTAAATACATTTTATTTATTAAAAATTTGGTAACATACATATAAATTACAATTACAGGAAAAATATATTTTATTTAATGTGAAACCTGACACTGCATATCGTTATTGTTTGTATTGTAAAAATGTTTATTTTTTAGTGTGTGCATGTGCCATCAAGGAACATAAAATATTTTATCAATTTTTTTGAAGAGTGCAATTCGAGCCACATTAAACAGTTATGCGAGCCACATGTGACTCGCGAGCTACGGGTTGGGCATCCCTGTTTTATAGTATTATCATATGAATGTATGGTTATGTGTGAGTGAATTAAACACACATAGAACTTATTATTATTATTCTAAAAATATGAGCTAGATTTTTTTTAAAAAAAAGATATGCATACTTTTCTTTTATATTACTAATGTAATATGATTTAACGATGAATATAATTTATATGATTCTTTAGTAAAGGAACCCTATTATTTTTAAATGTTTTAAAGTATTGATTTGATACATTGATACAAAATCATTTGTATTTCTGTGGATGAATTTTGAAAGTGAAATAACCTTTTCTTGTTGAGTAGTTTTAGATTGTTGAAGTCGTACGTGAATCTTATTTATTGTTTTAGAAATATGTTTGATAATTTTGGCGATTTAGATTGATAAATCTATTATGAAATTTTAAAGTGGTAGTGACATTGTGAGTATGAAAAGAAAAAAGTAATTTTTTATTTTAATAGATTATGCAAGGACAGATAATGAAACCCTGTAACTTGTATATTTCCATGGGCAGTATTTTCTTAGTATTGAGTATTAATGTTCCAAAGAGCTGAATAAATAGCCTGGACATTATTTTATAGTGGAGGTTATTAGACAGAAAAAAACCTATCTCTTTTCTTTATATGCACTGTTGCTATGTTGATTATCGTATATGTTTATACTATTGAGTCAATATTCTAGTTAGTTATTCATACTAATGCATTAAATCACTATTGTTATTGCATAGTACAGAATTGTATTTATGAAGGAGAATAATAAATAATTTTGGGAATTGTAGGATCGTTAATTTTGAAAGAGGATGAGATAGGTTTTTTTTTTTTTTTACTTTGGTTTATGTTGAGATCAAATACAAATGAGATTGAAAGTAAACTCAAACTTTAAGGATAAAAAATCATAAATATTTCCGTATTTTAGTAAACTATTTAAAAAAAAAGTGATAAATTATTCACGAGATTTTTTGAATAATTTTTGAATATTTTTTTTTTCATACATGTAATGCATATTTTTAAAAGAATAATACATCCAGAGAAACAGCATAAAATAGAACAAGAACTTATATTTTGTGAATATTATTTTATGTTTAGAACACGCATAAAAACACACATGGGATTTTTGTATTAAAGTAATACTAAGCAAAGTGTATAAAAAAATCTGTTAATCATATTATTTTATTTAAGTCCACTTATTTGTTAACGAATCGAAATAAATATTTTTGAATAATGTCAGCACTATCATAATAAAAGTTGTTTAATTAATTGAGTACAAAATCTATGGACCTGTATTGAAATAAGTGCTACTTCTGTAGTTTATGTTTTTTTTATATTTTGTGTATGCTTATGGAGAACATATTATAATATAGGTCAATTGGTAGATAATATTTTAAGCTATAATTGTATCTATGATTATTATTAGTAATATTGTTATGATTATTGTAAAGAAATATGAAAAGTTATGTCGGAATGAAGGCTTATGTACTTTTAGATTTTATTATTTTATTTTTATTTTGAAATGAAGAAATATGTAATTTACCCACGATGTAATTGTAAATAGTGTACATAGCCATAAGCTCGAAAACAGTTGGTCTGGAGATGAGAGTGTTCTGGATAGAGATTTAAATATTTTCTTATACCGCACTTATTAATTAAGAGCTTGTTTGAGCTATTGGTACACTCTCTGTATTGCATTTTTGTAACTACAAGCTTATAAAAGTGATGTCATGTTATATATGACTCGCTTTATTAATTATTATAGTTTATGTTTGTCAAAAGTGTTATAATAAATTTTTTGTTAAACTTGTTTTATAAAGCTGTGTATTGCATTGATTCTTCACACTACAAATACATGATCTCCGGATATATAAACCAAACATAATATTTGCACAGTACGAATAGGGTTATCACTTAAGAAATTACAATGTTTTTTAATATAATTTATTTGAGAAGTTTTCATTTTACATCATTATTAGCATTATGGTCATAAATTAATTATATAATTATTACACAGAATTATAATATTATTCGTTGCCACATATTTTCTCAGATTATCAGATGATATTATATATTTTATTTAAGATGCCACATGAAAGCTAAAAGATTATACTATATTATTTATTATTGTTATTAGTATTATAATTCCGTAACATTGAAAAGTAGATAAGATTGATAATTATACATTGAAGATGATTATTATTGTTATTATTATTAGTTAGATGTAGTTGAGGGTCATATAAAATCCCTTATCATACTTGACTACAGAAATTTTAAATGATTCGAATTAGTTTAAAGAACCTGAGATTAACATAGTCATATTATTTTTAATAAAGAGATTAGGATTTATATATCAATATTATATTTAATTGATTATTATTTTAAACTCATAAGAATGCTGTAAATTTATTATTATTTGAAATAATATGGGGGATAGTATTCTTATGCCATTAAGGTTGTATCCTGTGGTATATTGGCTCAATGTAATTCTTTACTACTTGTACTTCACTTCATTGTCACATGATTTTATTAATATTTTATTTATTTAATTTATAAAACCGAACCATTTTATTATTTCTTATTAGTTAGAGCTAGTTAAATAATAGATAGTATCATAGAATATTTTTATTATCGATTAGATGTATTTTAGCCGAGGATAACTATTTATCTGAGCTAGTCCTATTTTATTATTATTATATTTTTGTCCGGGAAATGAGGGTACAATATATATATATATATATATAATACTGTCTTTGAAGTTCATTTCAATTTAACAGATACATTTTTTATTGGAAATCCTTGATTTGTATTACAGAATATTTTATTAAATTTGCAGGTGAAAAAGTAAAATTACATAGTTCGTTATTCTGAATGTACACTTACAAGTGAATCAATACAAAAAGAAAATTTTTACAAAGCATTAAGTTATGTTGTATAATAACATAATGTTGATATCTTGATGAACAGTAAAAGAAATATTTTGATCATTTTAAAGAAATTATATGTGAATTCACTTATTAATGATGTATCCTTTCTATAGATTCGTTTAAATTTGAACATAAATACATAGCCTAATACAACTGAATCATTATAATCTTAAATTGAAGAATCTGCAGATACTAATAGAATTATTGGAAAAGTTTTAAAATATTGTAGTGATATGTTAGCTTGAAACTACTGGAATGTTTTTTACAATTATTTAAATCTATGAATTTGTGATATCTGACCTGAAAATGTTTCTGTTGTTAAATTTATAAAAGGGATAGGAATAATATAGAAATTATTGTTGAATGTTATTGCAATCTACAATAGTAAAGTTGCTCTTAAGATTTTAATGAATAATTACTTTGAGACAACAAATTAGTAAATATCAGAGATTCCATAAATCGAATAGCATTAGAAATGATTTTTGGTACCAGATAAAAGCATCATAAGCAAATATGTGATTTATATATTGGTTTTGTTGATTTACTTAAGACATTTCACTGAAATAATTGAGTTAATTTGCAGAAGTGATTAAAAATAATTATTATCTCAGACAGTTTATTCCTATTATACAACAGCTGCATAATAATATAAGAAGCTTCATTACTGGTAGTGAGAACTCTGAGACATTTAAAATAAAAATTGGTATCAATGGTTTTTGAAACAGTTTGGAGATGTCTTCATAAAGCAGGTAGATAATAGGCATAATATTGGGAATTGTAATTTAATGGGATTAAAAGCAAAAACAAGAACTTCATCTTTTTGGCTTATGCTGTCAATTATGTGATAGAAAAGATATTCTATAGCATGTTATAAATGTATTGAATACTACATGTAAAAAATTTAGATTAATAATTAACATTTAAAAACTTAAATATTTTATCTCACAATAAAAGAAGAAATTCTTCTGCAAGCTTTAATTTGGATAATTATCAGCTTCGTAGAATCTCTTCAGTTCTCTCTTGCTTTGATAGGTTTAATAATTCATATTAACAACACGGAGATTTAAAACGAATCATGGTTGAAACAAGATCAGCAATACTCATTATATTCCATTTTTGATTATTAAAGACCTGGAAATTGTTGGAAAACTTGTAAAATCACTATATAATATCAAAAAACAACAACAAAAAAACTAGACATTTTGGTCATGGAAAAAGCTTTACAAGATCTAGTCATAAGATCTGTTCCCTTTTATGGAAGTTAACAGATATAAAAGTAACTCTAAAAGAACTACTGCTAAAATAACTAATGTGGTTACCAATCTTATATAATCAAGCTTTTAAATCCAAGATTGATAAAAATGAGAAAAAGCATCATTAAAACATAATTGCAAGTGTTTCTTTCAAAATGTTCTAATATTAATTTAATAAAACCTGTAGATGTTAGTAAACCTGAAATTGGCCTTGACTATCTTAAATCAGGAAAGACATCATGATGCAAGTATCATACTAATGTGTTTTTAAAATTTTATTTAAAATTTAAAGCTAAGATATGATTGAAAAATTATTAGTAACATTATTCATACAGAAACCATTCTAAAAAGTTTTAGCATTAAAGCAAAACTGTAGCAGTGTTATAAGCAAAAACCCACCAATGACCCTCAAAATTATTGTTCAATATATTATTATAATGTTCTTATATGCTTTTAGAAATAATCATATTGATAAGAATTTTATCATTAGTTGAGAAACATTTCTCTATAAAGCAGGCTGTGTTTAGACCAGATTCAATTTCATTTTATAATTCTTTTTGAAAAAATGACATAAATGTCTAAAATTTCTAAATACAGAAAACCATTTACTAGATAAAATGATCTCTAATTAAGAAATTCTTATGATATTAAATGATATTCATCTATTTTATTCATCAATAATTTTTCCAAAATAAAATGCAGGAAATCTTCTATGCTGATGATGACTTTGCTTTGACTTCTTAAAAGAGATCCTTTCCTGAAATAGAGAAGTCTCTCAATAAGACTATGAATAAATTAGAATTTTTTTTCAAAGATACAATTTTATTTATAATTTAATAAAGACAATATGTACAATTTTTTATCAAAACAATAGTGCTATCGTAATCTAAATGTAACTGTTTGCAATAATAAAATGAAGATAATCCTATTCCATACTATTTAGGAATAATCTTGATTGTAGACTATTTTATATTCCTTATTTATCTAAGATTTGATCCAAATTAATTTCTAGGAGTAACCTCTTTGGTGAGCAGGCTGGTAATACTTGGAATTGTGATGCAAATATTTTATGGATAGCTTCCACAACACTAACACATTCATTTATGAACAGTGTGCCACTGTTTGGAGGAAAAGTTCCCAAATGAAACTTATGGATATTCCAAGTAAATATTATTGACACACAGAAATCTGTTTATTGTAGCTTTTTATACTTCCTCATAATTCACTGTCAGATATTAAGAGAGAAATGTTTTCACAGAAAGTCTGCAAAAAAATTTAAGTAAATTAGACTTGCAAACCATCTAAGACATGTCTCAAGTCAAAATAATCTTTTTGAATGGTCATCTAAGAATCTACAATTGAAGATTTATTGTGTAAAAAAATTGAATTTTTAGATTTCCAAACAATTTTTTTTCCAGATCTAACAATAAATGCAGCTGAATTTGATCTTCCTAAATGCAATATCATCAATAGATTCAGGACAACCTAAACTCATTATACTCATCTGCTATATAAATAAAATTTAACAGCTACTGATCTATAAAAATGTAAATAAACACAAAACATAAGCCAAAGTTAATTAATGAATTTATGGTTATAGTGGTAGAATTGAAGATCTTAATAAAGGTATTAGTAAATCATTCTTCTGGTTGAAATCTATACAAGTTTTTTAATAATATTTTGTTAACAGTTAAGCTGTTTAAAAAATCCATACATTATATAGATAAGTATTAGCATAAAAATGTGAATCATTTTAAATGTCATAGTGACTTTCTTTTAAATGTTGAACAGTGTTTAACAAGCTAAAAGTTATATATATATATATTGTAACTGGACCGCCATACAACTGTTTTATTACGTCAGTTGTAACAATTTTCTGATGAGCATGCTGCAGGAAGGAACTATCAATTGATATTCTTAATGCAGATGTTAATGCCCCCCTACAACAATATTTCCTGCTCATCAGAGGATGTAGTACATAGAGACTGGAAACATCTAAATATTTCTATGTTTGGTTTCCCAAAGAGCGCCATTAGAGTTCCATCTCACTACAACCTGACTGGCCTAGGTCAAGTTATGTCAGACGTAGCTCAGAGAACATGAGATTCTCATGAACCAGTGCTATAATTGGTGAGTGATGTGATAAATAAACAAAACTGGACAACTGGATAACCAATTTAATTTTAGTAACAAAAAAAAAAATTTATTAAATAACAATTAATTTGCAATTTCAACAATAGTTCATTAATTCCTCTATGAGAAGAAGCTTGGAAATATTCTAATTCAATAATAGTTCATTTTGAATTCATTTATGGTAAGAACCTTAGAAGCAGTCAAGCATTTATGGTTTATACAGCATTTCATCATTTTATGAATTATTACTGATTGGTAGATATTTGAACTCAACAATTCTTGGTTTGTAGAGCATTTATCATTTGATAATTGAGGCATTTATAATTTAGCCAAATATAGAAGTATGTTCTTACACATAAACTCTGTTACATTACCCAGATAGAAGTAATATGCAATTAAAGCATTTCTAATTCATATAGTAAATACGTTCAAATATTTTTATAAATAAATTTGCGTGTAGCTATTTCATAACTTCACTTTATAACGTATGATAAAGACGTTTTAACATTTTATAAAACAAATTCTATGTAATTATTTCATAATGTCACTTTATAACGTATGATAAAGACGTTTTAATATTTTATAAAACACATTCTATGTAATTATTTCATAATGTCACTTTATAACGTATGATAAAGATGTTTTCATATTTTACAAAAAAAAAATTCTATGTAATTATTTCATAACTTCATTTTATAACGTATGATAAATGTGTTCTAATATTTTACAAAACAAATTCTATGTAGTTATTTCATAACTTCATTTTATAATGTATGATAAACATGTTCTAATATTTTACAAAACAAATTCTATGTAGTTATTTCATAACTTCATTTTATAACATATGATAAAGATGTTTTAATATTCTTATAACATAATTACCTTCCAGTTTTACAATCCAGTTTATTCATAAAGAAGGCGGGTTATTTCATTTATGGAGAGTCATGGCATAGCGTGGAGAGATTGAAGCCGCTAATTTACCCCATTGTCTTCATAATTCCTCTAGCAAAGTTTTCTTTTTCCATTCTCACGTTTTGTTAGAGCTATATTTTAATATGTCAAAAGAATTAAGTAATACACTTTTTTTTAAAAAAAAAAAAAAAATATGTTCTGCTTCTCTGTGTAAGACGAGAGAAAAAGAAAAAAAATTCTTTTCTTCCGACGACGTGCCTAATTTGAATACTGCCTCAGTTTAACTCAAGTATCTTTTTTCTTTCTTTTTAATGATTGGATAATTAATTTCTTTTTTTTTTATTGAGACAGATAAAAAAAAAAATAAAAGTAAAATAAGACGATATAACATTTTATTCAAATTCATCAATCACAAAATTAAAAATATGATTTTTTTAAACAAATCAAAATTTATTGCGTTCCCAATTAGACTGAATCACGCTAGACGTTTTTAAATGGGGGGGGGTCTTTTGAATATTTATATGAGGAACAGAATATCTGTTTCATTACCCCTCACCAAATTTTGGGATGAAATCGCCTGGAAATACGATTTCATTCCACATACTATACACATTATTTCTCAGTACTGCCTGGTTTTAGATATGCTGATGAATAGGTAAGATAAGCTGGAAAAGTGAATACATGAACCATAGCTTCCAATGCCGGGACAAATAGATGGCCAAGCACAAACTACCAGTACACACCGCCTCATGACATCACGAGAAAATATCTCATTTTTAAGCACTACCTCTCTCGTACCTAGAAGTATCATCCAACCAAGAATAGGAGCCAGAGAAAAAAAAATCAATTTGGCACTCAGCCAACCCTGCTCAGCTTCGGTGAGTCTTAGGGGCTATGATTTGGCCTATCCATGAGACCAAGGCCTATCCATGAGACCTATATATACGCACTGCTGGACTACTCTTGGAGCACAACATCCAGGTCTGGATAGTGCCGAGCATATACTTCGGAGCATCATAACACAATGCATCCAAGCAGCTCTGCTCAATCATCCACCATCTCAACATGAAAAACACAAGTTCATGCATCACTACACCACACTCACAAACTTTTTCCATCAGCTATCTCTATTTTATTCTGAATCATAACTGCAACCTGGTTTGGAGAAACTGAGGATCATGATCAGTTCTCCTATAGTCCTCTTTTGTATTATGAGGTGACATACTTCTGGATCGTCTCTTTGTTGAAAATTCATCATGTTTAACATTACTGTGATGTCTTGCTTCTTCACTTCTGTATTTTCTTTGGAGATCATTGTTACTGTTTGATCTTCTAATTATACGTGTCCGATATGGACCATGAATACCATCTGTGAATTTTTTTCTGTTCCTCTTCCATGGTGGTACTTCATTTTTATATAAAAGTTTATTTTTAAATGGTTTTTCTGCCATAGTAATTATTTTTTTGGTATTTGTAAAGGTTTCTTGTTGCTTAATTTTTTTCACACTGATAAATCCCGAGTTTTCAGATTCCCTTTTGGTGTCTTTTCCTGCGTAAGCAACTATATTTTTAATAACTGTCTTTATATATTTTTTTTTATACTCAATTTTTGATTTGAGTTTATTAAGCTTTTGTTTATAATTTTTATATATGGCTGAGGACTAACACACTTTTCTTTCCATTTTATGGTTTCTTTCTCTATCTCTGTTACTATTTCATAGCATATATCAGACAATTTTTCTGAAACATTTTCTTCTATATTGGACAGTTCCTTAGTTATATGAGAATTAAGTTTTTGATTATGTTCATTTTCATGTTTTTCATCTTCTTGAAGATTAGAAGATTTTAATTTTGCTTTATTAGATTCATTTTCATCCGTTTGAAACTCTTTTGCTGTGTTCGATACTATTTCATTTTCAGCTTCTGCATATACTTCTTTCTTTTCAATTTTAAAGGCATATTCCACAATCAGACTTTTTTCTGAAGGTAGACCAACAATTTCAAGATCACTCTTTGTAATTTCAATTTCTTCCTTTTTAACAATCTCAAATCTTGCTTCATCAGTAATAGGGTATTCAATTTGTGATTCCTTTAAAATGTCTTTGGTTGGAAATTTCAAAGTCTCTTCCTCATCCAATTTTTTAGGTTGAATTATTTCCTTTATCAACTGGTTTAACTTTTCATTCTGATTTTTGAATGCTTCTTTAATTCGTTTTTCTATTCTTTGGTTTGCTTCTATTGCTTGCTTGTTATATTCTTCTCTTTGTTTGATATCTTCTTCTCTTTGTTTATCCCATTTTTGTTTATATTCTTCTCTTTGTTTGATATCTTCTTCTCTTTGTTTGTCTCTTTTCTTTTGGTCTGCTTTTATAATTTCTATTATCTGAGCTATCGTAACTATTTTTTCTGTTTTTTGAGCCTCCATGTTTACCATTTCTCCTTTGTTTTCTGAATCAGTAAGCTTCTCTCTCCATCCACACCATGACCCTACTCCATCTTCTTTGAAATGCCTGTTTCATTCTTTATGCCATTCATTTTGTGTTTTTCTTTTAGACTTTTATTTTTTTAACCTTCCTGAACAAATTACATCACTACATCATATGCACTGTTCATATCACAGAATCGTGATCTGCTTATGCCTATGAGTAGGCTAGCTAGATCGGACCTCACAGTAGGGTGGCAAATTAACCGGCCTATGAGTAGGCTAGCCAGATAAGGCCTCACAGTAGGATGCCAATGTAACTGGAGCCTATAGGTAGGTTAGCCAGGTAAAGCCTCACAGTTGGATGACAATGTAATAGGTGCCTATGGTTAGGCTAGCTGGATAAAGCCTCACAGTTGGACGCCAAATGTAACTGGACCACCATACAACCATTTTATTACATCAGTTGTAACAATTTTCTGATGAGCATGCTGCAGGAAGGAACTATCAATTGATATTCTTAATGCAGATGTTAATGCCCCCCTACAACAATATTTCCTGCTCATCAGAGGATGTAGTACATAGAGACTGGAAACATCTAAATATTTCTATGTTTGGTTTCCCAAAGAGCGCCATTAGAGTTCCATCTCACTACAACCTGACTGGCCTAGGTCAAGTTATGTCAGATGTAGCTCAGAGAACATGAGATTCTCATGAACCAGTGCTATAATTGGTGAGTGGTGCGATAAATAAACAAAACTGGACAACTGGATAACCAATTTAATTTTAGTAACAAAAAAAAAATTATTAAATAACAATTAATTTGCAATTTCAACAATAGTTCATTAATTCCTCTATGAGAAGAAGCTTGGAAATATTCTAATTCAATAATAGTTCATTTTGAATTCATTTATGGTAAGAACCTTAGAAGCAGTCAAGCATTTATGGTTTATACAGCATTTCATCATTTTATGAATTATTACTGATTGGTAGATATTTGAACTCAACAATTCTTGGTTTGTAGAGCATTTATCATTTGATAATTGAGGCATTTATAATTTAGCCAAATATAGAAGTATGTTCTTACACATAAACTCTGTTACATTACCCAGATAGAAGTAATATGCAATTAAAGCATTTCTAATTCATATAGTAAATACGTTCAAATATTTTTATAAATAAATTTGCGTGTAGCTATTTCATAACTTCACTTTATAACGTATGATAAAGACATTTTAACATTTTATAAAACAAATTCTATGTAATTATTTCATAATGTCACTTTATAACGTATGATAAAGCCGTTTTAACATTTTATAAAACAAATTCTATGTAATTATTTCATAATGTCACTTTATAACGTATGATAAAGACGTTTTAATATTCTATAAAACACATTCTATGTAATTATTTCATAATGTCACTTTATAACGTATGATAAAGATGTTTTCATATTTTACAAAAAAAAAATTCTATGTAATTATTTCATAACTTCATTTTATAACGTATGATAAACGTGTTCTAATATTTTACAAAACAAATTCTATGTAGTTATTTCATAACTTCATTTTATAACGTATGATAAACGTGTTCTAATATTTTACAAAACAAATTCTATGTAGTTATTTCATAACTTCATTTTATAACGTATGATAAAGATGTTTTAATTTTCTTATAACATAATTACCTTCCAGTTTTACAATCCAGTTTATTCATAAAGACGGCGGGTTATTTCATTTATGGAGAATCATGGCATAGCGTGGAGAGATTGAAGCTGCTAATTTACCCCATTGTCTTCATAATTCCTCTAGCAAAGTTTTCTTTTTCCATTCTCACGTTTTGTTAGAGCTATATTTTAATATGTCAAAAGAATTAAGTAATACACTTTTTTTTTTAAAAAAAAAATTAATATGTTCTGCTTCTCTGTGTAAGACAAGAGAAAAAGAAAAAAATTCTTTTCTTCCGACGACGTGCCTAATTTGAATACTGCCTCAGTTTAACTCAAGTATCTTTTTTCTTTCTTTTTAATGATTGGATAATTAATTTCTTTTTTTTTTTATTGAGACAGATAAAAAAAAAAATAAAAGTAAAATAAGACGATATAACATTTTATTCAAATTCATCAATCACAAAATTAAAATATGATTTTTTTAAACAAATCAAAATTTATTGCGTTCCCAATTAGACTGAATCACGCTAGACGTATTTAAATGGGGGGGGGGGTCTTTTGAATATTTATATGAGGAACAGAATATCTGTTTCAATATATATATATATCAAGTGATATATCACATGATCTAATTTAACAAGCTTGTATTACAAATGTTATATATAGAGCTTGCAAATAAGCTCTTAACAAGCTTTACAGAATATCCCCAATCCCAGACCAGTTTCTGCTACTGGATTCCTCAGTGAGGTGCTAGGATATTTAAGCATTATGCTTGAATATCCTAGCACCTCATAGGAAAATCCAGTAGTAGAAACTGGTCTGGGTTGGAGATATTCTGCAAATCTTGTTAAGAGCTTATTTGCAAGCTCTCTATATAATATATATAATAGGTTTTCGGTTTAACCATGCATTAGTTTTGATTAATTCCCAAGGTTTCAATAAAATTAACTGTATATAGATCTGCTATTCATAAAAATCAGATATAAAAATATGGAGAAAGTTTTCTTTAAGTATTATTCATAAGATTCTGAAATTATAACAGCAATATCATGAACCAATCAAATTGTGCAATTGAAGAATAATCATCCTTATAAAAAGTATTTTATGGTGAACTTGATCATGGTTTTTGTTATAGAAGTAGTTTTTAACTTCACTATAAAAATGATCTCCTCGTCTTCTAAGAGTATCAGTTTTTATTTAGACAGTAGAGTGCATTAGAAGAACTATAAGCAGATAAAGTACTGAAATCTCTCAGAAATAAAGTTTGACATAGAAAAATTTAAAAAGACAAGCTGTCAAATATACAGATTAAAGTACAAGAATAATAGTAATTCAATTATTAGTTGGTATAGTCACTGCAAAATTTATCTTTAATTTTTTATTTTTTTTCTTTCTCTTTTCTAGAGGCAAGATCTCCATATTTATTTACAAGTGATCATTAATGAATGAATTTATCATAATAAAACTTAACAAATCAATATAAAAATAATCAAATCAAGAACAATGAGGTCTGCTACAGTAATGCTTCAAGAATGAGTAACTAATAGAACAGGGGTCCCCAACCTTTTTGCACTTAAGAGCACATTCCATAATACCGGCCAGGTGGCGGGCACCATTTATTTTTTTAGCTAGATGGCGGGCACCATATATTTTTTATCTGGACATAATTGCTGAGATATTCTTGACTTCGTTTACGAAGAAGCCTCAGTTCATCACATCACATCACATGGAAATTTATAGTTGGATATTATTAATAATACACATAATGTACAAAAAAATATTTATTTCAAAAATTAAATTTTAACATATAATTGACGTTTATATTTTTACGCTGTAAAAGTATAGTATGCCCTGCAATTTGATTACAATATAATACAATAATGTATAAAAAAAATTCAAAAATTAAATTTATTTTTATCAGATAAATAATTTTTTATCGTGTTCGGATAGCGGCAGGCACACATAAAATGGTCTGCGGGCGCCATGGTGCCTGCGGGCATAGGGTTGGGGACCCCTGTAATAGAACAAATACTTTTTGTACTAAATTATGATTTATCAACAAATACAAAAATGTACAATGATCACTAGAATGGCAAACTGTTTCTTCATATAACTTAGTTATCAATTTAGTTTGCAGATCTATTTCTATATTTAGCATTAAAAACTAGTATACTGAACATATTTTTTGTCTAAAGTATTCTTCTAGATGTATATATTGTAATATTTTCTGCTGTAAGTCATAAAACAAAATTTAAAAAAATATTAATGTTTGGCATATAAAAAAATTCAAAATAAAAGTTTTTATAAAATGGTAGATATCTAAACTTAATTATTAATTTAATTCATATTTTTATCTCTACCAGTAAAAATGTTGCACAAATATTTCTTAAAAAAAAAAGAAATTCTGGTAAAATTGCATAAAAGAAATTGTTAAAGTGATGACTGTCATTGACTAAAATAAAAAAAATATAACAAACTGGCTGGAATAGCAACCGTTTATGTAAGACATTTCACAATATTTCAGTTTTGAGTAAAGTTAGACATCATCATTATATTTTGTGAATTTATTTGTTCAATTTTATTAGTTTTTTTAAAATTCTTTTTATGCACATACAAATATTAATTTTAATCATGTATGAGGAAAATAGCATCAGAAAATTGATCATTACTGAAGTGAAAAAAAGAAAAAGATTTCTAAAAGAGAAAATTGTAAAATAGTCCTAATTTAAATTCTGACTATGCTATGATTAAATCAGTATATCATTTAAATAAATTATAAATTAAAAGTAAATAATTAAAAAAAAAGGATTCAGCTTGAGCAGTTTACAACCATAGCCAAAGATTAATTCGAGATAAATAAAAAAAGATACCAGCATTCCTATTTTGAAAAAAAGGAATCTCTAAGAAGATTTCAAATAAAATTTACATAAATACACAGTAAATTAAAATGAATTTAAATATAAACAAGTGCACATAAATAACACCAACAATAGAAATATAAAAAAGCTACGATTATGATACTCAACATATTGAAAGCTGGCTAAGCATAAATAAAGCTAATTTTTAAAACAACATACATCTACCTTTTCTTTATAAATGTCTGAATATTTATATATCTAAGATTACAATTGCAAAGAAAAGGGATAATATATTGAATGATTTACATAAATAAAACTATTGAATGAATGAAATCTTTTACTAATGTGGATTAATTAAAAGCATATGGCAGATAAAAGCATCAATGTAACAATCATTTGTGAAAAGGTTAAACAATTGTTTAAATATTTTTTTTGCTATCTTCTAATATAATAATTACTGTTCCTCTGAAGGAGTTTATTATCAGAAAAGTAAAGTTCACCACATACAGAAAAACAATTAGTACAAGACATGGTAAGACTTCTAGCACATATAGGATTGCGTAACACTATTTCACAAGAATAGTAGAACCCTTAAATTAACATTTTGTGAATTTATATTAGAATATGTATGTTTGCATTTTATTTATATATTTTTGAAAAATGAATTTTAGTTTTCTTTAAAATATAATTGTATAATATGTTCAACAATTAATTTTATATGTATTTTTACAGTTATATTTTTTAGGTTTTCTGCATAAGTGGTTGTTTTGTATAGTAACACAAGTTTATAACATCTATGAGAAAACATTAAACCACATTGCTTATTTTTCATTTATTGACTATCTGGCAACCATTTTTTTGTGGGTGTTTTTTTAAAAAAACTGAATTAAATTAAAAATACAATAATTGAAGATTTACTGCAAACTCTTCCATGATTTAACCAGTGAATCTTGTCAAAAGTCATTAAATTAATTGTGTTCCATTTTATTCAACAATATCATAACTAGTGATGATTGGTAGTATTTTCTGGTATATATGGTATATATATATACTAGATGTTTTGTCAATGAATGGCTCATATGGATTGAATATGTCTTAGCATGATTTTTCTTTGTCACATATAGCAAAAGACATATTATTTGATTCTTCAGCAAAATCTTATATGTAGCATAAGAAATGTTGTATCATGATTCTTTCAATTTGTTAGGCATGTGATTAATTTTTCCACTTAATTAGTATGATTTGGTTAACACTTTTATTTATTCTTTAGTTTTCAGAAAATTCTCTAATGTAAAACTATAAATCACAGGGAATTTACCTTTGGGAATGATTTTGAGGCTAATCTGATTTCGTCTTTTGTTATTGAGGGTTTTTCTAAAAAGATTACCATATTATATATATTAATAATGTTTATTTAGTATAGATTTTCTGTATATTCTTTTAATTTCTATGTAATTTTTTTTATGTTGATTGTATTATGTCCATTGACATTTTTTTTAGCAATCTTAATCATCATTGCCAATTTTTTGATCTAGCGAATCTTTTGAAAAATAGTTCTTATATCCTAGTTTTCATTTTCAATAACATTGCAAATATTAATTCTTGTTTTTATTGGCTGAAATTTGAAATTTTTTATTCGGCTAATTAAAAGATTTTTATCTTTTTCTAATTTTATTTATTTGTTATCTTTATGATTACAAATATCTCTTTTTTCTTACTTTTATTGAGATTTTTTTAGATTTATTACTGTTTCCTTTATTTTAATTATCAGTTCATATAGTTTCACATTAGTTATTTCCCCAAATTTAAATTGATTTCTGATGATATTCTTAAAAGCAATAGGTATGTTATCTAGATGATTTAAAATATGTTGGCCAAACTTATAATTTGTTTTTCAGTTTCATTAAGTTTGTTCATATCTGTTCTACAATCAGCCTTACATTGTGTTGTTATTGTTTTTAAATCAAAACTGATAAATTTATCACAATCCTGAAAACATTACCTCATAACTTTTGTATTTATATTATGGTGCTTTTTGGCTGCTTAAAAAGATATAGGCAATGAAAAGATATTAAGCCACTAAACATTGCATGATCACTATTTCCTATGCTTACACAAACTGTTAACACAGAGGAAAAATGCTCAATACACCAGTATCACTCAGGTAGGGATTTTATGCACAAAACTTCTTGCATCCATTGATTACTCTGGTTTGCACTGAGTAGTGCTACTATATGAAGAGTTTTGCCTCCATGGGTCAATGAAAAAAAAACTTTTGAAACTTATGTATTTTCTAGCTTCATTTCTACTTTTTTTCCTCCTTATCATTTACAGCCTTGACATTCCAATTATCAATTAATAGAAATATATTTTGCATTAAAATTTTGTCACATTTTGTTCATGTGAAGTTTCAATATCTTCTTCTTGATTATGTTATTGTGGTATAGATTTATATTATGGTAATATTCAATGAACACCCTGCATGATTAGGCCAGAAATAAATGACAAATTTGAGAACTAAAGGACTGAAGCTCAAACTATCACTTCCAGAGTTTAAACATCACATTATCTCCCAAGTGACTAACCAGTCAATTATTGAGCCTTGTGTAGTTTTAATACATCAGTGTAGGGACACATTCAAGAGCAATAATTTTCTTGATCAAAATTCAATGTGGCACTTTTAGTATTGACTATCACATGACTTCCTGAGTAACTAATTATTTGATTATTTTTATATCATAAAAAGGTTCACAAGATTATATCTCATGGTACCACATGCAATGTTTTTTCCAGATGCTTAGAAGCTATGTAAAAATTCAGTCCAGTTTATCTGTCTGCTATATTTTTAAAGATTAATCCATTTCCATTTCACCCTTACATGTTTAATGTTTCAGTAGGGATCTCTTTGAATCTTGGATTTTTCTTTTTTACATAATGGTATATTTTTGGCTTCTCAATAACACTTATTCTTTTTTGTCAACTGCTATTAAAACTATTACCAATATTTTTTTTATTGTCATTGCATAATATAAATATTAGAAATAAAATGTTTAAAAACAAAAGCAAATCAAATGAAAGAAATCAAAATAGAAACTAAGATAATAAAACAAGGAAGTACATTCTTATGAAGATTATTACTAAAACAAAAATAAAAATATAGATTTTAGTATGAGAAATATAATCAATAGGTGGAAAAACTATAGATAGATATGTCAACTTTGATTTTCCAAAGCTGATAAGATGAAGAAAGATCTTTCATAAATGCACAGTTTCAGATTTTATAAATTTATAAAACAAATAATAGAGATCAATTTTTTTTACAAATTTAAATGGGTTTATAGGAATTAATTTAACTAATGTTTTTTATAGCAAGGAATTGACCTAATTAATATATAACCCCCCTACCAATTTTTATTTCAAGATGAATCTAAAAAACCCAATTGTGGTTGGAAAAACAATTATTATTTTTTGCTTTTTAGTGCACAATAAATAAAAGCATTTAATATATATAAATTTCTATTTTTCTTTTTAGTGCACAATAAATAAAAGCATTTAATATATAAAATATCTCTATTATTTTTAACTTTTTAGTATTGGCACAGTAAAAAAAAAGTGAAACTAATTGCACTTTAAATTGACTTCACACTTATAGTTGATATATTTACTTTTTTTGTTGAAAAGTGTTTAATATTTTTAATTTTTATTTGAAAAACTTTTTTTAAAATGCTTAAAAAAACTATATTGTAAACTAACTTTTTTATTTTAACTTTTAAATGAAGATTACAATCAAAAACAAGAAAATCACATGCATTACTTAAAATATATTGAAGTTCTAAGAACAAATTTTATATTTTATATCAAAATATTTAAGACTTTCCTACCCTTTATTCCATATCTAAGAAACTAGATCACCTATATAAAATATTATTGGGCTCTTTCACTTTGATAGTGATTTAAAAAATATACACAGAATTTCATCAAATTATATTGAATTTAAATCTATTAAATCTTGATTTTAAAATATTATTAAATTGAAACCAAAAAATCTCTGTAGCACCCTCTCATAAGCCTTACTTAAAACATATTAAAGTTTTAAGAACAATTTTAAAATTTAGTATCAGAATATTTGAAATCTTTCTACTTTTTAATTTATATCTAATAAAGTAGATCACTAACCTAAAATATTTTAGTCCCATATTACTTTGTGTAATATTTTTTTATGTACAAAATTTGAAACAATCGTATTGAATTTAACCCTATTAAACCTTGATTTTAAAATTTTATTCTAACTTTAATAATAAAAGTGACTACAATAGTTTACTAACAAATATAAAACAAATAACTGGAGAATGTAACTTAAATAAAAGCATTTAATAAAGAAAAAAATTGAGTTAAAAAGTGGATATATAGTAATGATTGAACATAATTTCTTTGCAGTTTATAGCAATGGTATGTGACAGACTTAAGAATTAAAGAATCATTAATAGAAGTTCAATCTGGCTTTTTTGATGCTGAAACATTGCATGATGTGAACAATAAAGATTAACACTGAAAATGTATGTGAAAATGGCATTAATTATAAATAAAATAAATAGAAGACAATATTGTATAGATATCAGAATATTTGAAAACCAGGCACTCTTCACAAACCTGGGAGCTTAATTGTAAGTATAGAGGATTTGAACTCAGATTTTCAAGCACCCTTCAACTATCTACACTATCTCATACAACTGATACACATGACCACACACATGTAGAAAAAAATAATAATCACCAATATACGTATTTCATGCTAAACCAGCACTCATCAGTTGGTCCAGATTATCATCTCTCACACACATATATTATCAATGCTCAGTTTATATTAAGATAGCAAATCTTCATACTTTAATAAACAGGCTTCAATCCACTGCAACCTCCAACTTTTCAGCCATCCATATCATTGAAAATCTGATGATGAAAACTGAAATCTCATGCTGATGCTAATATTATTGTCGTATTGTATATTGGTGATTATTAACCTTTTCTACATGTGTGTGGTCATGGGTATCAGTTGTATGAGATAGTGTGGATAGTTGAAGGGTGCTTGAAAATCTGAGTTCAAATCCTCTATACTTAGATATCAGAATAGTAAGATTAGTTATTTACCTTAATAAAAATTGCCAGATAATTATGACTTATGTCACAAGTTTTTATTCCAATTGAGTAAATGATTTTTATAAAATTGTATAAAAACGTTTAGATTGGATTGAACAATATTTCTAAATTGTTATGGAAAATTTTAATGCTAGAATTAAAAAAAGTTGAAAGATGAAAATAGAATAAGTAAATGAACATATGAACACAGAAATAAAAGGAAATATAGATTTACTAGATATACAGAGAAACAAAAGCTACATATTATAAATTTTTTTTTCTCAAAAATCCAAAGAAAAAATAGATATGGAAACATCCAAATTTAGAGTATATTTAGACTTAAGTATTTTGAAATTGTAATAATGTAATAGATATTTCACATAAATGTATTGATTAGAAAAATATAAAATATGTGTTAATGCAAAACTAGAAAACAAAAGCTATTAAGGAAGTCAATAAAATAATATATATTATTAATTTTCATAAATACTCCAATGAATTTAAGTTAGAGTTTTCAAATCATTGTAAAATGCTAAAAGACTTTGAAAATGATTCAGACCTTGAGAAAAATTTAAAAGATAACAGATATCAAAAATATTAAATTTTTGTTGACCCAAAGTTACATATGCAGGATATAAAAATAAAGATTTCTATAAAATAATATGAAAAAAAAATTAAAGGAGACATAAAGAACATAACCATAAAACAGCAAGAAAAGTTATAGAAGAAAAAAGGATTTCAAAAATATAAACTGCTATTTTTCTATTGTGAAAAAAATATATTTAAGCAACAGGAGAAAAGTTTATAGAAACAGAGATGACACACTGCAGGATAAAGATCCCTTCAAATTCAATCCATATTCTTCGATCTCTAGCCTCTTTATTTTACATCACCTCCACCCACATCCTTATTTCATCCATCCATCTCATATGTAATCTCTTTCTGAGTCTTTTACAATCTCTTGGAATCCAGTTTGAAATTTCAATTGCTCACCCATTGTCATCTCTTCTAACAATATATCCAGCCCAACTTCAGTCTCTTAATTCTTTTAATGATGTCAGTAACATCTGTTTGTTCTCTCACCCATGTATTGCATTTTGATCTCTTCTTGTTATTCCTAACATACATCTCTCCATACTTCTTTGAGTGGTGTGAAGGCTCAGTATTGCTCTTTTTTAAGTGTCTGTGTCTCAGATCAATAAGTAAAAATTGGTAAAACACATTTATTAAAAACCTTCCTTTTCAAACACATAGGCATATTTCCTTTTAATATTAAGTTATTGCTGCCAAAAGCACTTCAACAAAGTTTAATTCTATGATTAATTTCATCCATTATGTTTTCATCTGTAGTAATAATCTGACCAAGCTATTTGTAGTTATTAACTTCTTCTAACTCATCATTATCAATCTTTATTTTTATCTTTTGAGAAAATCCATTGAACATTACTTTAGTCTTTTTAACATTTACCTTTAGTCCTATTTTCTTACTTTCATCTGATAACTCTTGCAACATTTCCTGAAGCTCTGAAGCATTATTTGCAAAAACAACTACATTATCTGCAAAATCTAAATGACTTAAATAATCTCCATTTACTTTTATTCCTTTAGCTTCCCATTTTAATCCACAAAATACTTCTTGCAATACTGCTGTAAAAGGTTTTGGAGATATGGAGTCACTCTGTCTTACACCCTTCTCAATGTTAATCTTCCTAGTATCATTATATAATCTTGCTGTTGCATTTTTATAAATATTTTTCAGAATATGACAATATTCTGGGTCTATACCTTGATGATCCAATGCTTTAATCACTGAAGAAATGCTTATAGAATCAAATGCCTTTTCATAATCTACAAATCTAAAGCATAATAGCAACCCATATTTATTGTTCCTTACTGTAACTTCTTTCCATACATGGATATGATGCACTGTATTAAAACCACTTTTAAATTCAGTTTTTTTTGTGTTTGATTAAAATCCAAAGTTCTTTGTAGACGATTTGTAATTATCTTGATAAAATTTTTGTATAAAATTAGGTCTGTAATTTCTAATATATTTTTTATGACATTTTTTAAATATTAATATTAATACTGCATTCTTCCAATTATCTGGTACATCTTTATGATTTAGACATTTGGTATATAACTTTGCAAAAAAAATTTCTATTTTTTCACCTGCTTCTTTTAAGATATTGATTATAATTCCATTATTATCTGAAGCTTTTCCCTTCTTCATAAATTTAATTGCATGTATCTCTTCTTCATTTAAAATCCTGGGCAATTCAGAAGATATGATAGTTGTAGGAAGTACTTGTTCTTCATTACTATAAAATTTTTGATAGAAGTCTTTGACACATTCCATGATGTCATCTTTCTTTTTAGTAATAGTTCTATCTTTTTTTTTATTGCAGATATATCTTTTCTACCAATACCAAAATGTTGTTTTACACTCTTGAGAATTTTATTCTCTTCTATAACTTTCATTGCTAGTTCACAATTATATTTTCTTATATCATTATTAACTCTTTTTTGCATCATTTTATAAAATTTGAGACATTCAATCCTTTTTAATGCATCCTTTTTATATATCTTCATATTCCTTCCTTTCTTCATAAATTCCCAGTCTCAATAGAAATATTATTGGTCAATTGCTGCCTTTTTTCTATCAGCTATCCTTGTTGCTTTTAAAAGTGTATCAGTTATTTTCTGATTAATTTCATTCTCATCTGAATCATGTTCAAAATCTGCTAATATTTGGAAATGAATTGCAAGTTCTAATTTAAATTTATTAGAATGTTTCTGAAGATGTGAATATTGTTTTTCTTAATAATTTTGGTCTCTCTAGTTTTGCAATAACATGTACCTTACATTTTACTAATCGATGATCACTTCCTGTGTTGAATTTATTAAGAACATTACAATCTTGAAATGTGTACTTTCTGTTAACCGAAATATAATCCAATTCTGCTGAATCTTCATTTGGATGCTTCTATGTCCATTTCCTTTTAACATTTTTCTGAAAGAAAAAATTCATAATATAAAAGTTTTTTTTTTCTGCAAACTTCACAAGTCTATGTCCTCTCTCATTTCTATTACCATAACCAAATTTATCTTCAGTATTTTTATCTTTCATTGGTTACCAATTTTAGCATTAAAGTCTTCCATATTTGTCTGATCAAAAGTCTATACGCCCATATAAAAATCCTCTATTACTTTATCACTATGAAAACTTGTTGGGGCATAAACCTGAATTATCTATATTTGGTATCTGCTATTAAGTTGAATAACTAATCTTGCAACACTGTCTGATACATCATCAAGTTCTACAATGTTGTTCTTCCATTTTTTATATATAATGAATCCTACTCCACTTGTACTTCCAATGTTTGTGTGCTTTTACAGTACAGTACATGTCCACTTTTAAAATCAATTGTTTAGTCATTATTTCTTCTAATTTCATAAAGTCCAATAATATCTCATGTAATATGAGAGTTCTTCCAATTTTTGCAATCTTCCAGTTGTAAATACCTAAATAAATGGTCATCATCAAATGACAACCAGGGGAATCTTAGCACCTCCAAATTTGGCCATCAATTGCTTTGCTGCCTTGGTTGGTACTTTACAGCCTCCTCAGAATAAGGGCTACAATTATTTTCATCTCTCATGATTGTAAATATCTATGAGAAAATGTTTTTTCATTCACACACACATTTATTCTGCTTTCAAGAAAACTCAACTGATATTTCAGTTAAGAGCTATCAGGCAACTAAAAAGACCATGGTGTTTTTTGATTTTAAACTCAAAGATAAAAAGTCAATAAACCCACTATGCTAGTTAATGCATGTTGGTGAGCAACACATTCATGCTCGTATACTACATGAATAATCACATAATAACAATAACTGCAATGTCAAGAGCTTATGGAGTGAACATTAGAAATTTGCCCTCCAAGAGAAATCAAAGGGTCTCTTTCAGTTAACAGAAACTTTTTTTCTGCAGCTACATTTATTCTCTATAAAGATATATAGTAATACAATGAAATGAAATAACACATACAATATAAACAACTGCACTAAAATGCCATAAATTTTTTAAACAAAGTGAACCATGCAATTAAATCTGTATAAAAAGGAAACCTTCAAGAAATGAATGAATCATTATAGATATTTTAAAAGCAGAAGAAAAAAATGGCATTGACAAAATTCTATACAAAATTTACTAAATGATAAAAATATATACATTGAATTCAGTATAGACAATATACTTATATTTATATATTACATATTTCACATTTGAAAAAAAGGATATATAAATTATCATCATTCATTAAGGTTATAACATATAGCTTTTATATATGACAATTACTAAAATTATCACAAATCACCTGTAGAGAATTTAGTATTCAAATGAACCAATAAAATAAGCAGAATTTAAAAATAGTTATGCACTTCTTTATTGCATTGAAATATTAAGGAAAGTTACAGAAAAGTTATGATTTTATGTAAGTTGCCATTTTGCATTGAATTTGTAGATTGTAAATATGCATTTGACCCTATAAGTTTTTATTCTGTTATTGACAGTTTGGGACAATGTGACATAGAATAGTGTTAAATTATGAACATTTCACACATGTGAGAAGTTTGTGCTAAATTCAATGGGTTTTCAAAAAAAAAAAAAAAAAAGAAGAAGATTGATAGTAATAAATTAGAAAAGTTAGTAATAATTATCTTAATAAAATGATTAATATAGGTGAAAACATAATTAATAAAATTATTTATTAGAAATCATTTTACTATAAATCCCTTAAACTTAAAAGAAAATATACTCTTGTAGTTGAAAAGACTTAGACATTTAATAAAAGGTCAAAACAAATCACACATCAAAGTATAATGAAAAGAATGTTGGGAATAATGAATCATCAAAATATAAAATATAAGGGTGAGAGAACATTCAAATATCACTGATATTCGAGACTGAAGTAAAGCTGCACAAGACATTTTATTAGAACAGTTAACATTAGAAGGACAATCGAAGTTATAAATTAGATTATTTAAAAGACTTACAAAAAGACCATATGTGAGACAGATAAATGAGATAGGGAATAAACTTGGAAAAACATCCTAAAGTGGGATAAAGTTGATTAAAAATAATGGCAATGCTATATTATAAGGAAGGTATATTGACTATACAAAATCTTTACAGATCATTCATTAAAACTTGTTTCCAAAATATTTTTGGGAGTAGAACCAACCAAGAAATGATGCTGGTTTTAGTATAGTAGATTACATAAAAAAATTAAGAGAAATTATACAAAATACTAATGAATATGAAATATCACAGAAGTAAAACTCTACAAACTGTAACACCATTCAGTGCAACCAAAGTAATCAATGGATACAGAAAGGTTTTGTGCATAAAATTTCTACCTAGTGCCTACTCATCCAATATCCCCAGATTAGTTTTTACCTTGTGGTGATCATGTGATGTTTGATAGTTTAATACCAATTCTGCCCTATAGGATTATGGTGACCATGGTTACTAAAGAACCAAAGACACCAAAATGTATGAATGCTGAACTGAGTTTAGATCTATATAACTATACAAGCTAATAAGCTTAGCTTGAAAACATTATTGTGTTTTCATTTTGATCTCAAAGCTTTATAATTAGAAGTAAAAGATGGCTAATGGAGAGTTGATTAGATCATAAGAACTAGATGCAGTGCTCTCAGATCCAAGGCTCCTCACTGACGAAAGCCACAAGCTAGAAACTAGTTTGAGAATATTAGATGACTAGGCTAGGGTTTTTGCAGAGTTTTGCCTCTGTGGAAACAGCTTGTGTTAAGCATAAAGAATGGTGATGATGTGAAATATGAAATATTATTATGTTTTGGATTCATAAATTATAAAAAAGGACATATGATTCTATAAGCATTTCTGAGATAATTAAAATTTGAGAATATCAAGATATAGTATTTGCTAAATTCTGAAGCATATCTATCAAAATTCAATATTAGTTATTAAATTACATGGTGACACTAACAAAATTAATATTGAAAGTAGTGTGAGACAAAGGGATTCTATATCTCCAAAACTTTTTATAGCAGTTTTACTAATATATTTTGTGGGATAAAATGTAAAGCCAAGAGACAGATATGATTGTTAAGTTATGAATGTTACTGAGCTTCAAAAAATTACAAGAATTATCAGATAAAAACAAGAAATGATTAAATATAAATGTTGATAATAATGATGTGAAATGGTCTTTATATAAGACAAAAATAAAGATTGATAATGCTATAAATAATATCCTGGTTAGATTAGTTATATAGGTTAAAACACAATGGATGAAAGTAATCATTGAATTAAACTTGGATAGAAAGCCTTTGGTAGAAATAATTTAATATTAAATGATTGGTTTAAAAAAGAATGTCCTTAAGATGTGTTTTACCAGTTCTTATATAAAAATATGAGATTTGGATGGTTAATAAAAAAGTGATGCATAGTCATCAGACCTCACAATAAAGTACTGGAATTATATATTGGGAGTATTAAAAAAGAATTAAAAATAAAACAGTAGGTCAGAAAACAGAGATTGTTGACATTAATGAAAAAATTATGTGCCAAAATTGAAGCTAGGCTGAACATATTCCTAAGAGAGATAATAATAGACCAATGAAGTCTTAAAATGGATTCTAAGAAATTAATAATAATGATAAAATTTCAAAACGTGATATACGAGATAGGCGGATGTAATAAGGAAATTTGCTAAAGTACTGGGAGAAAAGACATTATGGATCAGAGAAATTGGATTAAATTTGGAGAGATATGGTTAAAAATGATGTCGACATTGAAAAATAACCTACTCAATGATTTTTATGATCAAGTAATAGTAATTTTCTATAACTAATCTTTAATAAAATTACAATACACACACTTACATACATATGCAATAAACAGAAACGTATGCTGTGTACCCATTATAATAGTAGTTAGTAATAACAATAACAACAACAATATGTGGTAAAAGTAATTAAAAAAAAAAGAAGATAATTATGCATTTTTTTAGAAATAGATGAGTGGTTGTCTTGAATTGGTGGTTGAGAGGTCAGCGCGACCGCCTTGCACTAGCAGGCAGTTGCCCGGGCTGCGGGTTCGCGTCCCGGCCGATGCTATGACACTTGATAAAAAAAAAAAATGCAGAGGAAAATTGTAGATAATCTTTAAAAATACAAAAAATAACGCTTTTGTTCTACTATTTTATAAGTCTATAAAATGAATTGTTTAACGCTAAATGCTAGAATAAATTATTGTAAAAGTAAATCAAGCAGTGATAATCTATCACGTAAAATGGTCAAATGTTTTCCCTCTCAAGTGTTTTGCCCTATTACCTATACAATTCAACGTGTCTTTAAAAAACTTATCACAGATACATCAAAAAAGAAAACTCTCCTACTACATCCGCCTACCCATTTTCTATATATAATTTAATTACTCTGATGACATATTTGTCTAATTCTATAATACTTTTGTATATCTGCTCCACACCTAGGCCTGCTCCAAAAGAAAATAATAATATAGAGAAAATGGTTCGTAAAATTATTTGTAAGATATGTTTTTGAATAGATGACATATATGTGTGTGTATTATTTTCAGAGGTCGTTATTATTAACCGGAAAGTTCATTGCATAAAGTTTTCATTTAATGTTTTATTTTATTTTGCTTCAGTTTCAAAAGTGTTTGACGGCCTCATTTTGACATGACAGTTGACAACTTACTTTCTTATTTTGGTTGGTCAAATTTGAGTAGGTTGCCTTTACGTCAAATGAAGTGCTTGTCATTTTTTCCAATCCACTGGTTTTAATTGAAATTATTCTAATTTGACTGGTACTGTGGATGTTGTAAGTATAAATAAAACAGGCCTCAGAGATAGATTAGCAGTCGCAGCAAAGTTGTGGGAAAAAATCCATCCTCATATCATCAAATTTGCATCGAAAGGTAAGTCAGATATAAAAGTTAAGAGTAGTTTTTTTTTCCCAAGTTAATGGTAATTTTTTTTTTTTAAAAAAGCTGATTATTCGAATTTTGTTTACAAACTTTCAATGAACTAGTTTTGAATTATTATATACTGCATTTAATACGGATATTTGAGCTCACGTCTTTTTTATTTTGTAAGTAATTTATAAAATTATAATCTTATAAAATATTGTTTAAAAAATAATCATTCATTGCCTTACATTTTTAGATTTTTAATATAAGCAGATTTGTTTTAGATATATTAAACATTTATTTATATATTGGTATACAGGTTCGTATACCAGTATATATAGGTTTTAACATCTTTGTTTTCTCTTTCTATTTATATATTTGTTCAATGTATTTCGAGTGTTTATCATGAAGCTTTGCGATTGTTTGGTAAGTAAGATCATAAGTGAGAAAGACTTAAATTACGGAAACAAGAAGAAATTAAATCACATTATTTCCGGAAACATAATTAAACAAAAAGAATATTAATACACATCCTTTTATTCTCAATTGTAGTTATTGTTTTATATATATATATAAGTGTACAGTTCAACTTATTTTAGTTTAATTAGTAAATAACGGCAAGACACGTTGTTTTATTCTAGGCAATAAAAAAACCATGTTTATATTTATGCATGTAATATATAAATAAGTCGCTGGATTTACTTTTAACGTTTTGTAGAAAAAAGTATATAACAGAAACATTTTTATTATTCTTTATATAACTTGATTAACGGGTACATAAAGAATAACAGAAAGAATACTTGATGTCATAATTTATTATACTAACTACAAAATTTAATCCCTTTTATAAATTATTATATATATATTCCGTATATAAGCTCTGTCTATAGACCTCTAAGCATGAAACACGGTGCTCAAGCTATATCATTTGATTTCTAATAGTTATATCATGCGCTGGTTCCTTACTCCCTTTAGACAACTTAACATAGTATATTCCAAACTGCGTTTTAAACTTTAATTATGATTTCAGAAATTTTAAATTATCTAATGCATTAATTAAGAATTTAGTGTTTAGTAGAAACTCTCAGAATAAAATTAAGAAGCAAGTATTTACATATTTAAATACAATGTATTGTATACATCAATGTGATTTTTTATAAATCAATTCCAAATAACAATTTGCACTATTAGATTTTGATTTATAATATATTTCTATCTAGATTACTAATTTCATTCAAATATATACACATATATTGATTTTTAACGAAGAACTATGTTTAAGTAAGTAATAATTAACTAAGTAAAAAGTAGGTGAATCAACTGTAAATAATCCATTTTCTAACAATTCTACGTAGAGAAATAGTGAAAAAAAGGAAGACAATATGAACTAATAACTGCAGTTAATAAGTTTTTTGTATTTTTTTTGTTTCTTCCTCTAGCTAATAGTAGTCAAATAACCAATTTCTGAGGAATAATTGTTTGATTTACTGAGTTGGGTAGGGGCAAACTATATGAAAAAAAATTGCAAGTTTTCTTGAAAATTTTTACTATCTTAAAAAAATGTTAAGTTTCACTGATTTAGGTATTAGATTGGTGGTATGGTTGATGATGTTTTAATCATTATATTACAAACTTCCATCAATTTAATTAATAATGAGATAATTCAAGGAAGAAAGATCAGTTAAGTAATTTCAAAAGGTTTATTGATTGTTTCTGAATTTCAAATAAATTTTAATTAGATATAAATTAAATAAATCAAACATTATCATAAAGTAATTTAAATAACATGGTTTAACTATATGTTGAGTAAATAAAGTAAAACTTATCTTACAATTTATTCAAACCACCTTGAACACTTTTTAAGATATTACACTTTTTATGATATTACAGCAAAATAAAGGAAAGGGCGATTTTGGTAAAATTTGTAAAACTTATCTTTTTGAATTTATTTTAATTAAAATCATATTAAACATGCACATAATACTCCTACATATATATATGTAATAATACTATAATTCGATGTTTGCATTTCTTCAAATCAATATATGTAATCTTGTAATTAAATATTTATAAATACAGTAATTAGATATATGTAAAGTATAATTTTAAACATTTTATCCACTTAGGAATGCTTTCCTCACAGTCTTTGTCAAATAACTCTTTGAAAGGCTAAATATATATATAAATGTATGTATCTATATGAACACGTGAAAAATAATCAGAGAGATAAACTCATAATTTTTATGTGCTGGACAATTTAGTGCATCAACCACTATTGTTAAAGGTATCAATTTAATGAATGAAAGGAAAATTACTTAGATTCATTTTTCAATATCTTTTTTATATAAAATAAACTTTATTAACTAACTTCATAACTTTTTTTATAGCTTTAGTAATTACATATTATGTACAAGTATTAACATATATATGTACAGTGATTTTTTTATATGACATATGGTGCATCGTTTATAAAATATAGTCATCATGACTAGCTCTGAAGGCAGATAAAATGATTCAGTTTTAAAGTATAATTTAGATCACTTTAAAATAATGAACAACTAAGAAAAATATTGTTCTGCAAATTATAGTATTTCTGGGTATATATTTTAGGGCATGTATATTTCAATATCTTATATTAATGTTTAGATAGATAATAAGTTTAGATAGGTAATACCAACAAGCATGAAATTTAATTTTTTTCTCTTATATAAATATCAGATTTTAAGTAGGTTTAAGGTTTATAAAAGCTGTTGTGATAAATTTGTAATACAGGGGTGGGAAATCTCAGACCTCTAGGCCAAATCTGCTGCTCGAAAACTCTCAATATGGTTCTTGGACATTTTTAAAAAATATCCATAAAATAGTATAGCCCTGTATAAAACTTCTACTTAAACATGTATAGATCAAATACTGAATTAAGAAGAGTTAGATAAAATAAAATATTTATTTTTTCTTTCCAACCTTTTAGTTTATTCTATTTTCAAATATTATCTACTTTGTGTAGTCTATTTGACTATGGATTTAATCTGAAAGCATTTGTTTGCTTTTATAATGATTTTCATCATCAGATTTTCAATTGGATGGATTTTTGAAGAGTTGGAGTGGGGAGTGGATTGAAGCCTGTCCATTAAAGTATGAAGATTGGCTATCTTAATGTATATCTGAGCACTTATTGCATATATGTGTAGAGATGATAATCTGGACCAACTGATGATTGCTGGTTTAGCATGAAATATGTATATTGGTGATTATTTATCTTTTCAACATATATGTGTTTAAGTGTATCAGTGTTATAAGATAGAGTGGAGAGTGGTGGACCATGTGAAAGTCTGTACTTATATATCCTATATATAAGAGAAAATTGACCTTACAATTGAAAAGATTATCCATCCTAAAGGATTAAATGTAAGGTTAATTTTGCATGGTCCCTGAATGATATTATAAATATTTAAATAGCCTTTCACAAAAAAAAAGTTTTCCTGCCTGTTGACTGATATAAAACAATTAAGTTTGCTCTAAGTAAGCAACATGACTATGAGACTTATGCAAATCATTAAGATGTTATTTAGTAAAATAGATAATAATTGTCTTGATAGAAATGATAAGTTTTTAGTTAGGTATTTATATACTTACATCTTAACTTATATCTATGTATCATATGTACCCGGTCTAGGTCATGTTTTTTTTTAATTAGTTGCATCAACAATTTTTTTTTGTTAAGATTGAATATAAAATAAATAAAAGATTTCAATATTATATAAATAAGTATATAATAACTGAAACACAGGCTTATTATATACCTGTGTCTATATATGTAATATATAGGAGTATATGAGCACAGACTTTCACACGACCCACCATTCTCCACTCGAGATAGAGTGGAGAGTGGTGGGTCATGTGAAAGTCTGTGCTCATATATCCCATATATTATAAATAAATATGACAAATGTGCATGATCTGCAAAGCTGTCATTTCAACTTCAATTACATGATAACCAAAACTAAAAGTAAATACAGTACTACAGCATCTACTTTTTTCCCCTCACTAAATATTACATTTCAAACATGAATTTATATATTGCACATTTTCTCCATGATTTAAATACTATACATATTCATTTCTGTATTGTACTTAAAAGTATATGTACTGATTTTTTTCCAAGTATTTTTTATTAATGAGAGAATTGCTTGAAAGTCTGAGTTCAAATTTCCTATATTTACAATTAGGGTCCAGGTATATGAAGAGTGCCTGTATTTCAAATATTTCCCATGCTTTGTAATATAAATTATCGATTATTAAAAATAAAGGGTTGATTTACTTCCTTTGCATAAAATGCTCTAATATGAATTATGATTTAGTTAGATATAATTATTTATTTATAAAAACAAATTTAAAGTTTTTTTTTTTCCAATGTTTTAATTGTGAATTTGACAGCCTTACGGACAAATGTAATAGTTTTTAATTAGTTGTGAATTTGATACTTTATAATCTTAAGGACAAACATGAATACCTTCACCATCCAGACAACAGACAAAATAAGGATTATACATATATATTTCTTACATTAAAACAATTATCCTATTCACTTTCTAACCTTTAAATTTATTTAATAAAGTCATCACTGTGACTTGTCTTCATGGCCACAATTCAGCTGTAAAAAAAAATTATTTTCAGGGATTTGAAAAAATTTTGAAAGCAAGTTTATGATTTTTTTTACGTAATCAATTAGACATTAATATTGGTCAGTAAATGGGTATCTATTTAATAATTATTGCCCGGATGATAAAGGAAGAACTAAACAATCTGAATTGATCAGACATGCAACAAAGTAAGAAAAGACATTTCATATAATTATAGTAGCTGATGTAGTTTTATCATTTTTAAGTTTTTGATCAGTTTTGAAAAATAGAAGATTTATTTAATTATCATTTTTATTATCTGTTTTGTTAAGGTACAACTAGATAAACCCAAAAAAAAATATTTATTAATATCAACTTAACAACTAATTACTACTATTCTTAACCCTACAATAAATGCCAGTAGAGTAAAGCAAAAAAGAAATGCTCTTGTTTAATAATAAAGTTATCTAATTTTTAATTATTTTATAATCTAATATAATTATATGATAACATTTCAGTTGGCTATATTACTTAATAATATGTAAAGCAAAATATTTCTGTATGTTTTTTTTATGACAGCTTAAATAAATATTCTTATAAAATAAAACATTATAGAACATTCAACTAATTAAATATGGGAGTGAAATTTTTGATATTACTACATTGCAATTTTAAATTGAGAATCATATAGTGGGTGCATCATCGCATCTTTTAAACTTAAAATGTGTTACTTTCAACCTAAGTGGAAATTAAAAGTTATCAAAAAGAAACAAAATGTAGATATTATTTGTCAGTATAGGGGATTTGAACTCAGATTTTCAAGCACCCTTCAACTATCCACACTATCTCATACATCTGATATACATGACCACACATGTAGAAGAGATAAATAATCATCATCAGATTTTCAATGGTATGGATGGCTGAAAATTTGGAGGAAGGAGTGGATTGAATCCTGTCCATTAAAGTATGAAGATTTGCTATTTTAATATAAACTGAGCACTGATTATATATATATGGGAGATGATAATCTGGACCAACTGATGAGTGCTGGTTTAGCACAAAATACGTATATTGGTGATAATTTATCTTTTCTACATGTGTGGTCATGTGTATCAGTTGTATGAGATAAATAAAATTATATACACAACTTTTTATTCTTCTTGTTCTTTTTAAATTATTGCTCCAACATATAAAATATATATACATTCTTTTTTTTAAAAAAAAAACAAAAAAACTTGTTTATTCAATATTTTACTATAATTTTATTTTTCCATCATAATAACGTTTCAACTACATTCTGTAGTCATTATCAAGTTTTCTTAAACAAAACAAACAAAAAAACAACACAAAAATAATAACAAAAATAAATAAAATATTAATACATCACAAATATATATAATATTCAAATAAAACCACAATATTATTATATCTACAAATATAATTATTTACCTCCTTCCTTATATTTAACTAATTTTTTAAAAATACCTTTATAATTTAATACTCTTCTTATAGAATTTTATTATCTATTCTTTAAATCTTTACCCATTAAAAAAAAAGATAATATAGGAATGAAAAGGTATTAAAAGGAATGTTAATGGGTAAAGATTTAGAAAATAGATAATAAAATTCTATATGAAGAGTATTAAATTACAAAGGTATTTTAAAAGAAATAGTTAAATATACGGAAGGAGGTAAATAATTATATTTGTAGATTTAATAATATTGTGGTTTTATTTGAATATTATATATATTTGTGATGTATTAATATTTTATTTATTTTTGTTATTATTTTTGTGTTTTTTTTTGTTTATTTTGTTTAAGGAAACTTGATAATGACTACAGAATTGTAGTTGAAACGTTGTTATGATGGAAAAATAAAATTATAGTAAAATATTGAATAAACAAGTTTTATAAAGAAAAAGGAAGAATGTATATATATTTTATATAATTGTATGAGATAGTGTGGATAGTTGAAGGGTGCTTAAAAATCTGAGTTCAAATCCCCTATATTAAGCTCCAGGTTTGTGAAGAATGCCTGGTTTTTAAATATATTATTTGTCAATTGACAAAATTATAAAATACTTGAGGTCACAATTAGGATTTATTTAAAAAATACTTAAGAAAGCAAAATCTATATTTAAAAATGTAAAAATCACTCTAGAGCAAAAAATATAAGAAATGAACTTCTAAGTGCTTATAATGATCTTACTCAAAGCAATTTTTTCACTTTAATGAATCAAAATAAAAGGGTTATGCAAATTAATTTGGTTTCAAAGTGACCTTGGTCTTAAAGCTTCAAAAGGTTACTTAATTTTGCTTGTTAGTAATAAACTAAACTGAAGCTGTTATTAGTTTGCAATTGTAGTAGCAAACTCTCCATAGTGCCGCTAAGTGCAAGCCTTCATAATTAATGGATGCAATGATGATCCTGTGATGTTTTGATAGTTTGTAATTGTATGATAGATCAGCTAATAGGATTTTAGAAAAGCTCAAACATTCTTAGTTTATGGGTTTGAAAATCCTTGGGTATGGAAAAATATTCTCACATTTTTATAATAATTAGAAACGCACTTTTAGTAAAATAAAATAATGAAGACAAACTAAATTTTAATATTATAAGTAGCTTTTCATTCATAACTTGTGCTTATTATTGTTATTATTATTATTATTATTATTATTATTATTATTATTATTATTATTATTATTATTATTATTATTATTATTATTATTATTATTATTATTATTATTTACTTTTGTATTTATTTGATTTATGTTTTTCTTAATATTTTTAAACAAATATATAATAGATGAAATACATAGGCTTATATATACCTGTGTCTATATATGTAATAGACAGGGTACGAGCACAGACTTTCACATGACCCACCACTCTCCACACTATCTCATAACACTGATACACCTGAACAATACCCCTATACAATATTTAAATGTTTTACATACTAATATATAAAGTAAGAACTACTGTGAGCATTATTAACATCATTAGTTATGGAAATTTGATTATACTTTGACATGAACTTATTTATTTTTCTATATAAATAAATAACTATATATATATCAAATCAAACTACCCCAAATCCAAAATTAAACCAGACCAGCATAAAAATAATATTAAAACACAACCTAAGGTTTCACTGCTACAAGAAGACTTCTCAAGTGTAAAGAACTACAAAAACTACACAATATATATAATATTAAAAACTACCCACAAATCCATTCACTTCCCATCCACCCTTAATATTAAAAGAACTCTTAAATAAGTTAATTGCTTCAGAATAATAAATTTGCAATAATAAAGACTCTTTTAATATTAAGGGTGGATGGGAAGTGAATGGATTTGTGGGTAGTTTTTAATATTATATATATTGTGTAGTTTTTGTAGTTCTTTACACTTGAGAAGTCTGCTTGTAGCAGTGAAACCTTAGGTTGTATTTTAATATTATTTTTATGCTGGTCTGGTTTAATTTTGGATTTGGGGTAGTTTTGATTTTATATTGACTAGTTTAGCTTTATTCTTGTAATGTTTACATTTTAATGAGTTTTTTTGCATTTAAGAGTAGTTTTGCTGATGTAGTGTAAAGATTTTTTTTTTCTTTTACAAAATTTTATTATTGAAAATTTATTATTCTGAAGCAATTAACTTATTTAAGAGTTCTTTTAATATTAAGGGTGGATGGGAAGTGAATGGATTTGTGGGTAATTTTTAATATTATATATTGTGTAGTTTTTGTAGTTCTTTACACTTGAGAAGTCTGCTTGTAGCAGTGAAACCTTAGGTTGTGTTTTAATATTATTTATATGCTGGACTGGTTTAATTTTGGATTTGGGGTAGTTTTATATATATATAATTTTTAAGTATCAAACCAAGTTTTCTGCAATTGCAACGTTGACATCTATTTCAGATGAATACATTGTTTATTAATGATTACTTATTAAGCTAAAAATTGTCCTATAATTCATCTAGCCTAATAAAAACTAATAATAACCATCTGTGTATTTATTTTACATAATGTCAAACAGAGTGCAGAAAGTTTGATACTTGTAAATCAAATTATAGTAATTTGGTTATTTATTGAACAAAGGACGAAGGTATCTATAAACAATTGTGATCTGAGACTACTGAAAAGAATTGCTACAGCATAAAATGCATCTTCAATCATTTAGATTTTTTAGATGTCTCTAATTATATATTTCAATAATTTGAAATGGACTAAACATTTTAATTATATACTTCTTATCAAGAAATAGTAAAGAATTAAAGCTCACCAGGCTGGGTGATGCAGAAGATGTTTTTCCATCTTGTTTTATTCTAGCTAAGAAAAAGTAAATATCTAATTACTAATCAATATTGGATGATCAGCTAGACTGGTTATAAGATTATTACCTAAAAGAAAATTTTCCAAGTTTTCTTGATTCTTATTTGAACTTATATCAGGCAGAAGAACATCATACCACTAAAACCTATATAAAATTTGTGTGTTCTACTCAAAATTTAATATCATTTTTAATATAATAATCATTATTTTATGCATTTTTTAATGCAGATGTTTATATAATTGGCAAAGAAAAGCTCAAGGTAGAAACTATATTATCAGCATAATAAGTTAAGCCCATTATAACTAATACACACACGTATATATGTATATAAATTGCTTATTATTTCCAAATTATGAAAGCATGTACACAGAGACCCCAAATAAAGAAAATATTTCATCATCAACATCATCATTTTCAACCATTATCAACCCATTGCAGGATAAAGGTCTCTCCAAGTTCAATCCATCTTCTCTGATCTCTAGCCGCTCTTCTACATATCACTCCAGCAAACTTCTTTATTTTATCCATCTATCTATCATCTAAGTCTTTTACAATATTTATAATACTTATGTGATTTTAAAAAAGAAGCAAATATCTCCCAAGTTAGTGATTCTTATAGCACAGAACTGGGTTTAAGTAAGTTTCCTTGAGAGATGACAGTGTTAAAAAGGATAGATGAAAGTTTTTGTAATTTATAAGAATTTAAAACCATATAACGTATTTTTCTGGAAAATTTAAAATAATCAAATTATTTGCTTATAACATGGATTTACTTTTATAAATATTTTATACTTACATTCTGCAATATTTTAATAGCTTCACTATTTCTAGAGAGCATTCTAAGTTCTAATTGAAGAAATTACCAACAATTTATAAAAATTATATATTATATAAATACATGTATATCCTGTGTCATAAGATTCAAATTTATAAAAGGAAAAATTGAGTTACAAGCTTGCAAATATATATATTTTTTAAATATACAATGCATATCCCAATAACCTTCCAATTATTAATTGGTAAATAGATATCCCATTATTCCTATCAGATTAAGAAAAATCACGTCCTTGTTATCCAATAGAGGGTTATTGGAGAGGCATTTGTACAAAATTGACTATTTAATAGCTATTTTATCTTTTAGGAAGATATATATATATATTTAAAAGGGTTAATTCTTTGTGTAAAAGATCCAGTCTTGTCAGACATAACTTTTATCAAAAGCTTTGCTTATATCAAAGCAAATTGCATCTGACGTAGGTTATTAAGAAAATTACAAACATCTAAAGTCATTAAATTTTATTTCTTTTTATAAAGAACTTCTTTCCAAACCTTTACATGCACTAGATATTAAATAAAATATTATAATTCTGATAACATCTGAAAATATATATATATATATATATATATATATATATATATATATATATATATAGAGAGAGAGAGAGAGAGAGAGAGAGAGAGAGATTTGATTATTTGCTGTTTTGTTTTATTGATATATAATGCTTATAGCTTTATGTGATTTTATACTTACATTTTTTATTTTTTAAATAGTAAAGTGATACCCATCTAAAAAACCTAATTTCATTAACTTCAATATTTCTAATGAACATTATAGTTAAAATAGGAGAAATTTATGTTGCCAATTAATATATTTATTTTCTTTGATAGTTTCATATAAATATAAAAATTCAAAGTAATATAAAACATACTTTGTTTGCAAGTGAAGGTAGAACAATCTATTTTTTCTATATATATATCCTACATATTATTTATTAACAAAAGTAACATACTACCATTTCTGTCAAATAATAACCTTTTTTCTGTCAAAATCAGTTTTTAATTTAAATAATTTTATTTTTAAGTTTCAAATATTTGTTTTTAGTGATGTGCGTGTTTACAAGTTGGATTCTCTTTTACTCTAATGTCATTGTCAATAATAATCAATGCAGGTTTTGAAATAATATTATTAATATCAAATTAAAATAACCAGAGGGCCATTGTCTGGGAGATTGTGATTTTCAAGCAGGTTGCATAATTGCTTTACCCAGCTAACATTGACTGGGTATTGATACAAAAGCCTTAATTTTTGAGTCCACTACACAAAATCACATAGATTATTAAAGCCTTCTATGTTAGTTGCAATTTAAATGTGTTGTTATCATCATTTTTTTCAATATTAAAATAAAGTAATTTAGTTACTTATATCCATGATTGCTCATGTTTACAATGAATTGCTAAAGAGAATATAAGTGGGTTATTTTCATTCTTAAAATTATTTAGTCTTGAAATTGAGCTGCAAATTAGATTTGATGGAATTAAGATAAACAAACACTAGTCTAAAGTCCTTCAGAACATAATCATGTGATGTCATACTGCAGAAATTATTTTCAACTCATTTAAGAGACTTCTTTACTATTTACATGAAATATTAAATACAATGCATTCATGAAATCATAGGTAAAATTTCAGTCTTTGAAATTGTTATATCTTTATTGAAGGGAAGTTTTAGTTTTGGGGCTTATTATTTTTGAGAATTTAAGGTAATATTTGTCAGTGAAGATAAATTCTTTATCTTCTATTTTCGAAAGGTTATTGACAACTATAATATGTAAACAAAAAGTGAATACTAGGGATGATTACATTGTAAACTTAATTATTATTAGAATTATTTGAATTTTTTTATTGGAGAGAATTATGTCAAATTTATATTTCCTTGTATTTAAGAATATTAGAAACTCCAATGAAAGTTATTCTTTAAACAGCATCTTAAATTAAGATTATAAATAAATCTTAAATTATGATCATAAACAAGTATCAACATCAATCTTGATTTTACTCTTGAAATTTTTGTTGATCTGTTTACTTAAGGGCAAAATTCTCAGTAGATCTTTTTGATTTAAATCCAGCCTGAAAGCAAGTAGGCCAGGGGTGATCAATATTTGTCATTATATACATGAATTTTTTTATAACTATGAATTATAAAATATAGTATGGTTTTTGGTCTTATTTATGTAATTCATTATGTAAAAAATGATAATTTTTGGTATTAATTTTTAGATTAATGTTTTAATGGCATTTAATGAGTTAAGGGTTTTGATTTTAATGGATTGATGTTCAAATTTGAATTGTTTTAATACATTTATTTGGTTGTAATTTTTAAAAATAGTTCAAAAATAATTAAAAAAAATTTTTTTAAATATTTTTTATTATTTTATTATTAATTTTTATAGTTTTAGCTTTTATGTTTTGGATTTTTTAAAAGATTTAAAAAATTTTGTTTAAAAAGTTTTTGGATTGAGTTGTTTTTGCTTTACATTATTTTGTTTTACTATAATTTTATATGAAAATATGAATAATAAGAATTTTGGTTGTATTGATATAATATTTGTATAATATTTTTTATGTTGTAGATCTGAAGAAGACTGCTAGTACAGTCGAAACTGTTGTAATAAATAAAAATTATAGGAGTGTTGATGAAGTTTATATTGAACTATAAATAAATAGTAGTTATCATTTTTAAATAATATAATAATGTACTATAAAAAATTTTTAAATTTAAATATTACTTATTTTAAAATGAGATTCTGCGTCTGTTTTACTTTCATCATTTTTTCAATGAATGGACTTGTATAGTGTGGTATAACTAGAAGTGAGACAGATTACATCCACATAGAATATAGTTTATTCATATCATCCTGTTATCACACATATATGAGTAGATCAATTGAAACAAGCATTTTGGTAGCTGAGTCTCTGTACAATAAATTTTTATTGGAGACCAAGCATACCATAATATTCGTTAAACAAGTCAATTATTTAGCACATTCGGTCTGTTTATTTTATAATGCTAACATTCACCTTTATCAGCAATATAATTCAGGAAAGTCTGTTAATATAATTATAAGCTCCAATAATATTTTTATATTGCAATATTGATGTGTAACATAAATATTTTCTACTTTAAAAGTCAAAATTTGTATGTGTATAAGTAATAAGTAAACACAAACTCATTTTATATGGACATTTGAAATTAAGCATTTTACTTATTTTATTTGCATTTTGATTATTTAATCTTTTAGTAAATTCAAAATTACTTAATTTTAAATGCCTGTTTTTAATACTATTCTATCCTAAATTAGATAATCCAAACCATAACAAACGATAAAAACAATGAGCATTGTCAATTGCTCTACAAGCTTTGTGGTAAATGCTAGCCAGAGAAAGCATTTAAAATATCTCTGTCAGGACCCCCCCAACCTCTGACCATGGTTTCGTGCCCTGGCACTCCTCAGAGAGGTGCTAGGGGAGCTTCAGACACTAGATCTAAAAATACCAACCCAAAGCCAGCATTTATCTAAAAGTTATCTATTGAGTGGAAAATCTGAAATTTTCAGACACCTACATGTCTTCAAACCCAGTTATCCAACTCACGAAACCATGATCAGAGATTAGGGAGGGGTTCCTGACAGAGATATTTTAAATGCTTTCTCTGGCTACCATTTATCACAAAGTTTGTAGAGCAATTGGCAATGCTCATTGTTTGTATCTTACAAGCTTAAGAGAATTGGGTCATGTGATCTATGATTCTTATTTTGACTATTTAATAACAAACAATATTTCAAAATAATTTTAATGAGAGTGTATATATCAATGTACATTAAATATTTAGTGTTTTTATTATTTTACAAATTTTAGAAGCATAAATCTTCATTATAAGATGTAAAAAAAAATTGTTTTATTTGAGATATACTTTCTTTGAAATAAACTACTAATAATCTTTGTTCACATAGTTAAACATAAAAAAACTCTTATATTTATCTGACCTTTAGTCATATCATAGTAAATAAACATTATTAAATAAATCTTAAACAAAATAAAATTTATAATGTCAATAAGCATTATTAATTAAATTACATTTTTTGACAATTGATTTTAGTTCTTTTATCTTGTCAACTGTCATAAAAGATGTAAAGGTCCTAATGTGTTTTCTTTAGAATGATTGTTTTCTAATTGTAGTCATAATGAATAAAAAAAATATTTTTGCCACAATGAGAAATTGCTTAATCCTTTAAACCAAATAAATTTGGAGAAATAATTTTATTTAGTGATTAATTATTTCCATAGCTTTTGTTCAGAAATTTAGGTCATTCTGAAAAAGTGTAATCTTTATGGCTCTATGAAAAATAAAACTTCCTCTGATGATTAAAGCAAATCATTCTGTAGAGATTTATGATTCATTGATTATAAATTTTGTATATACATTTAATTTTAATTATATGTAAAAAAAAATTTACTTTAAAAAAAGGAGATCATCAGATGCTTAGCTTGACATTTTTTGACTATTATTTTTAATTATCAATAAAGCAAGTCATATATAATGTGACATTGCTTTTATAAGCTTGTATTTACAAAAATGTAATACAGGGAGCATACCAATACCTCAAATAAGCTTTTAATTGATGTGTGGTAACAGAAAATATTTAAAATCTCTATCCGAAATATTCTTATCCCCAGACCAATTGGTTTCAAGCTTACAGCTCACCTCAGTGAAGAGCTAGAATATTCGGACACTAGATCTAAAATATCAACTCAAAACCAGCACTTATTTCATATGTAATATTTAAGTAGAAACTCTGAAGTTTTCTAAAATAGAGAAGATTATGTCACACATTTTGAATTTTTTTTTATAAATTATATCTTTAAAAAAATAAGTTTTTTAAAAAACATATCTTTTTTTATATGCTTTTTTTTTATTAATTTGCTGTGTCTTAGTATGTTTTTGTCTGTATGTCCACATTTTTAAAATTTGCTCCGATCGTTTTTTTTAGTTTTAAGAAGATAATATGTAAAAAAATAATTTTAAAATAATATTTTTATGTAAACTGTACTAGCCAACTAAAAAGTAGAAAAATCTGACTAAAAAGTAGAAAGAAAATTAAATTTTGGTTAATTTTCCATTCTTGGAAAATATCAGAGATCTTAAGAATCTAAATTTGTTGTAAAATAATTGGAAATTGGAGGAATATTGTCATTTTATAAAAGTATTTGATGCATTTTTGATTTTTATGATTTATTTGAATCTCAAATGTCTTTTTGAAATGACATAACAAGTCTAGATTTTTAAGATCTCTTATATTTTCAAAGAATAGTAAATTAACTGAGATTCAGTTTTTTTCTACTTTTTAGATTACTTTATTTTTTACTTTTTGTTGGCTAATACTGTTTACATAAAAGTAATATTTAAAAAAATTTTTTTTATATATTATTTTCAAAGATTCATTTTAGCTTAAATATACACATACAGATTATTTAATACTAATAACATAAAGAAGAGATAGTTATCTTAAACTTTATTATTTAACATTAAAATCTATTTTTCTTTATATTGTTAGAAGAGTTTAATCAGTTAAAATTGAACTCTAATTTGTTATATTTTTAATTATAAATTCATTGTATAATTATAAGTAATTTCAATATTATTCTTGAATCCATGCACACATATTTTTATAACTAAAACATTTATTCTTTGATTTAATGTAATTTAAAAAGTGTAAATTATATTTAATGATTTATTGTGATATATATCTGAATAATATCAATTACTTTTATTTTTATCTAGTAAGTGCATAACTTGATCCTATTAGTAAGAATTTTAAATTACAACTATTGATACAAGTATAAATATTTTCCGATTCTTTTCCTGTTCAATGAAATTTATTTGCTCTGCCAGATTTCTTTAACTTTGAGATTATTTTTTCATTTTACAATTGTATGCACTCACAAGTCCTAGTCCTATAGATTTTTTGTAATCAAACTAGGATTAGCAACCATGAAAATATTTCATTATGTTTAATAAACAATATTTTTTAATTCTATTTGTGATCATATAAATAAAGAAAAAGAATGAAGAAAAAGCAATGCATATTTCTTGAAATAAAAGAACAATTATTTTAACATATTTTTGAAAATAAACATCAGCAACTAATTTGAAATTAGTAAATATAATTTTCCAAAATATATCAGTTATTTACATTATTTATAATTGAAAAAGTTCACTGATTTATTGAAGTTGTGAGACAACTTTCCATAAATCAATTTATCCATTTTCCCACTAATAGTTGACTATAATAAATGAGATTTCTTGAAATAACGAATTAATTAATCAATAATGGTTACTAGTTTATTTGTTATTCATCCATCTCCTAAAAAGATGAAAAGTCATTTTGACTAGCAAAGGCAAATACCTAGTTGTTTATTTCTAACGGATAATCATTTAAATGGTCACACCAAAATGGTTATTTAAAAATTTGAACCTGTTTAGTTTCTGACTGCAATAAGAATTTGTGAAGACTGTCTGGATTTTCTAAAACTTCAGCTTTTATCTCAGTTATCATATGATGTCTGAATTACAGAATATTCTCCAGAATGCATTGGGGTTTATTGTTTTGTTCGAGAAATGTTGGAAGAGATCATCATTGTTACTGCCTGGCAAAATGATAGACACTAAGATTTTTTAATTAGCATGGTAAAAACTTTATGAATGATATTTAAAAATAAAGAAAATAATAATTTCAATCTTTTTTAATTACCTCATTTTTCATTTCCAGGTTTTAAACTAATATTACAAACATTTATTTAAAATAAATAAATCATAAATTCTAAAAATTCTTAGATATTTATTCAATTAAATTTTATTTAACCTTTTAATTAATATTATTAATTAAATATTCTAGCAGACTAAAGCAATCTTTGCTAAATAAAAATCCAAACACATCAGTTTCCACACATGCACACAAAATATAAAAATTTAAAAACTGTTTACTCTGCAACTAAATAAAAAAGTAATCTAAATATAATTACTTTATCTCAAAATATCTTAGTGTGGAATAATGTTAAATTTATAATTCTAGTCTTTATTTTATATTAAACTAGTTGTTTTATGTTTGTGAGCACTTTTATCTGTTTATACCATTTGATATCTTTGTTCCTTAACAAGAATAATGACAAAATAAATGCATACATATTTTATACAAGTGTTTGATAATAAAATCTTCTTGGAAAGCCATTCAAAAATGCTTTATAAAATTATATATTTTCTCATAAACATTAGTATGAGAGACTATTAAATATGATATTGATTATATTCTATACTATATAATCAATGACAGCAATGAATATACTTGCTTAACTGTAAAAATTAAAGTCAATAAATTCTTTTACAGTTTTTTAAATATAATAGCCAATTTACAATGATACTGTAAGGTTACAATATATTCAAATTTGCAAACATTTGCTTATTTACATATTGAAGTAGTTTCTTTCTTCTTGATAACCTATTGCTAAGTGCACTTTTGGTGATGCACAGATGAACAAATGTTTGCAAATTTGAATTACAAATACAAATGAAGGATAAAATAAATATTATAAGTATAAAACAAAACACGTTTACATCAATTAATTATACCATGTCTTATTGATAGCTAAGAATGCTTTTGGTGCAATATATCAGATTCATGGTAATTATCTATCGAATTATATAAAAAAGTTATTTAATGATCAAAATTCCAAAGCATATTTTTCACATTACTAAATCTCTGATTCAATACATTAAAACTAGCAATGTACCAGGCTTTTTTAATTTTTATTTTCCTATTATTTGATTCATTACATACAATGCTAATTTTTTGAGAACAGCAATCATGCACAAAATCTCTCATATATGAAAGTTATTTACTATGATGAAAATAAATTTGGCTACATGATTTAGGCAATGTATTTGGCAATGTAAGAAATCTAATTTTCAAACTTCATTCTACTTACAGATAATGCAGATTAGTAAACTCGGTAGAGCATTTGCCTTAAATTCGATATTCAAGAATCTAAAGTTGCGAGTTCAACTTCTAAGTGAATACTGTCACTGTGCATATAGGCCAGCAACACCCGAAGAAGAGTGGAGAATAATACTACTCAAAACATTGTGTAGTTACTAACCTGTGTTGTCTAGTCATTCTACTTATTTTGTCATGAAAAAGATCCTAGGCTTGATTGTTGTCACCAGAAAGTTAGCATTGTATGTAATGAATCAAATGATAAAAAAAGAAAATTTAAGGTTAATTTAAAGTGGGCAATTGAAAAAGCTCTGGAATTTTAATAATTAAATATATATTGTACCCTCACTTCTGGGAAATATAATACTAATAAAATAGGACTAGCTCAGATAAATAGTTATGCTCAGCTAAAATGCATCTAATCGATAATAAAGATATTCTATGATACTGTAATGACTGGAAGGTTGCTATTCTTCCACATGCGCCTTACTATTACTTTCAGACAGCCAATAGCTGTTAAAACAGTGGTCTTAGGAGTGATCAGGCCTAGACACATGACAGAGATTTTTTGACAAGAAAAGAGTGATACCACTATTCTCTTTTACTTAACTTTTATATTATTAAACTAGCTCTAACTGATAAAAATAATAATATGGTTCAGTTTTATAAAATAATAAATAAAAATGTTCACTAAATTATGAGACTATGAAGTGAGATACAAGTGGTAATTTGAATTACATTGAGCTAATATCCCACAGGATACAACCTCAATGGCATAAAAATACTATCCCCTTTATTATTTCAAATAATAATAAATACATAGCATTCTTACGACTTTAAAATAAGCCATTAAATATAATGCTAATAAATAATTCCTAATTGCTTTATCCAATATAATATAAGTAAACTAATCTCAGGTTCTTTAAACTAATTTGAGTCAATTAAAATTTCTGTAGTCAAGCATGATAAGGGATTTGATATCACCCTTAACTACACCTAACTAATAATAATAATAATAATAATAATAATAATAATAATAATAATAATAATAATAATAATAATAATAATAATAATAATAATAATAATAATAATAATAATAATAATAATAATAATAATAATAATAATAATAATAATAATAATAATAATAATAATAATAATAATAATCTTCATTGTATAATTATCAACCTTATCTATTTTCCCCGTTATAGTTATTATCACCAATAACAATAATAAATAAATAATATAGCATAATCTTTTAGCTTTCATGTGATATCTTAAATAAAATATGTGGTATAATCTGATAATATGTGGCAATGAATAATATTATAACTCTGTATAATAAATTGTGTAATTAATTTATGGCCATAATGATAATAATGATAATGAAATTTCTCAAAATAAATAATATTAAGAAAACACTGTAATTTCTCAAATAAATAATCTTATTTGTACTGTGAAAATATTATGTTTTGGTTCAAAAACATCTGGAATTGTGTTTGCGATGTGAAAAAAAATCAATTCAACACAAAAATTTATAAAAAACAAGTTTAACAAATTTTATTATAATGCTTTCAACAACACAAACTATGTACAATATTTACAATTAAAATAATCTTGGATAATTACATATTTCTTCATCTCAAAATAAAATAACAAAATAATAAAATCTAAGTACCTAAGCCTTCACTCCGACTTCGAACTTGTTATATTTTTTTAAATATTCATAATAATACTACCAATAATATTCATGGATACACATAGAGTTTCAAATATATTATCTACAATTGAATGATACTATAATATGTTTTCATCAAAACATATACCAATTATGGAAACATAAACAAACTACAGAAATATTACTTATTCCAATACATGTCTATCAATTTATATTCAATTATTTAAATAACTCATCATGGTAGTGCTGATATTATTAAACAAAAATATATTTATTTCGGTTCATTACTAAAATAAGTGGACTCAATTGATAATATAATTATCATACATTTTTCATCTTACTTGGCATTATTTTAATATAAAACTATATGTATGTGTTGATGCGTTTCCTAAACATAAAAATAATATTTATAAAATATAATTACTTATTTTATTTTATGTTGTTTCTTTGGATCTATTATTCATTAAAAATATTCAAAAGTTTCGTGAATAATTTATTATCACTTATATATTTTCATAAAAATAGTTTACTAAAATACAGAAAATATTTATGATTCTTTATTCTTATTTTAATTTTATTCTCAATCTCATTTGTATTTAATCTCAATATAATTCAAAGCAAGAAAAACCTATCTTATCCTTTTTGAAAATAATGATCCTTCAATTCTAAAATTATTTATCATTCTCTCTCAAAATACAGTTCTGTATGATGCAATATTTAGAAATTACAATAGTGATCAGATGCATAGGTATGAAGAATAAACTAGAGATTAACTCAATAGTACAAACATATAAGATAGTCAACATGGCAACAGTGTATAAAGAAAATAGGCCTGACTTCTCTGTCTAATAACCTCCACTAAAAATAACAACGTCCAAGCTATTTATTCAGCTTTTCAGAATATTAATATTCAATACTAAGGGAAAACACTGTCCATGGAAATATACAAGTTACAGGGCTTTGTTATCTGTACCTGCATAATTATTAAGATAATAAAATTATTTCTATTCCCCATAAAAACCTACATCAAAGCATCCCTTTGGTTTCTTTAATACTCCCAAGTCATTACCACTTTAAAATTTCTTAATAGATTTATCTATCTACATCACCAAAAATTCTCAAAAACATATTTCTAAAACAATAAATAAAATTTACATATAAATTCAACAATCGAGACTTTTCAACAAGAAAAGGTTACTTCACTTTCAAATATCCTCAGTAAAAATACAAAATGATTGGTATCGATGTACTAAGACAATACTTTAAACGTTTTAAAATAATAGAGTTCCTTGACTAAAGAATCATATAATTATATCCATTAAATCGTACTATATCAGTAATATAAAATAAAAGTATGCATATTTTTTAATAAAAATCTAACTGCTATAAGTTTTATATGTGTTTAATGTATCCACACATATTTACAATAATATTATAAAATACTCCACACGATCTAAAGAAAAGAAAACAAATACATCATAAAAAAAAATTAATATTTTATAACTTTTACCAATAGTGATATTTCTGCTAGATGATCGCTTTTTAGACATTTTCTTGGCCTGCAAGTAATAAAATATTGCATAATATAAACATTTATTCAGCAAATACCATACTTAAAATATATTAAAAACTTTATAAAAATTATTAAGTATTCTTTATGGTAATTATAATACATTAGTAAATAATTTTTTTATATGTACTTTTCCTATCTACAATTATAATAATGAAAACTTAATATTATTATTAGTTCATAAATAATAAAAACATAGCTACATAAAATTCCAGTCCATGATAAGCACTCATTAAAAAAAAAAAGTTCTCTGTTTTTTTTTGGGTATTTCATTACAAAATCCTTGTAAGCATTGAAACTCCCCGATGCATGTTGCTATGACAACTATTGTCTTAACACTTGAAGACAACAACTCTGCTCCTAGCATGATGCATGATCAGTTGATTCCAAAAAAAAATTGATGAACGAAAATGTAAAACGGAAAAAAAAAGTCGACTTTGAAAATCTGGATCCATCTATAAAAATAATCACTAATCTTTTCTTGAAAGTTTATAAAAATTATAGTCTATTGTTTATATCTTTCAGAATAGTGATTATTGAAGACAATATGAACTCATAATATTTAAAAATAATTCTCTGGAGTTTTTCTCATTCTACAAGGATCCTATATCAGCTTCTAGTGTCTCTAACATGGCGATATGGATTCAGGCAAACTTATACATAAATTGCACATTTTTTATTCCAATAAAATTAACATTTAACCATTTCATAAAGCTAGCATATAGTTCTTCTGTCAGGATAATTTTATTTATCCAGGTATTTTTTTTCTCTTCAGTTAATAATTTCCAATTATCGGTTTTTTAAATGTTATTAAATACATGCAGTCTTTTTAAATAATAAAGACTTATCACATAAAATATATATTGCAGTATATTTTAATCTTTACTTTTCCATCATTTTGAATTAACAGTTTAGAATAAATTGTTTAAAAAAATGTTTTCTTTAAAAAGAAACATTTACTGCACTCTCTATTTAAAAATATATTTTCAAAATATTAAAAAATTGAAAGTCTTTACCATATTGCTTTGCAAGTTTTTAGATAAAGCTATCTTTTCCCAATAAAATGCATTTTTGCTTTTAATTTCCCGTAAACTTTGCTGTTGAATTCTTTATATAATGTCCGAAATATTAATCTGACCAATAAAATATTTTCCTTCATTAATAATTTTAAAAATATATTTTCAATTAAGGATTGTACTTCCCTCTCTTCTTTACACAGGTATATAATTACTCTTGGTATGAATTCCATAGTTATTGTGATGTTAAAATTAAATTTCGATAAATTGACTTAGTAGGAAAATCTTTGTTGCGCAACAGTGCATATTTTAAACTGAATAAATTTATAGTTTTTAAATACTCTCTTTTTTAAAAATAATTTAATTAGTACACTATATAATACTTTACTATTTTAAAAATAAATTATTAAGAGCTATTATAGCACTGAATTGAGTGGTTAAAACACACTTGAATTATTAAAAAGCACACCCAGAAACAAGTGAACATCTGCTTTTATACCAAAATAAATCGATGATTGGATTGGCTGATTAGACTTTCATCTGATTATCTAATTTACATATTATTTAATATTGCACCATCAAAAATTAAAAATAAAAATGATGACTCATCAACGAAACATTAATTGTTACATCATTTAATTATAAACTAATTTTTACATTTTATTTAAACCAACTAAATATTATTAAAATAGCATTTTAAAAATAATATTTTATTAATTTACCCAGCACTTAGTTTTAATGTATATATTTTTTTAAAACAAAAATCTAATTTTTATTAACTATACTTGTTTTAAAACCTAATTAAATATTTTATAATAGCTAATTTTTATCTTATGATAGACAAATAAATGTTTTCAATTTTATAGTATTATTTTAAAGCAATTTTGAATCTTTATTAACAAGAAAACTTGTAAGCACACATGTATGAATATTTACATGTCACATGACTTACAATTCAGACAGAATATATCAAATTTTGCTGCCTAGTATCAAAATAAATGTTTAATTGCAAAAATATTATGTTAAAGAATAATAATATAATAATAAAGTTTAGAATATTTAATTTTGATACTATAAAAACAAATACATTTTAAATAAATACCTTATAATATAACTATTAAGTATAATTTTTATTTTAAAATATACTATTTATTTAATTGTAAGTTATTACTTTTAAAATTCAGCGTTAAACACTTATTTTAAAAGACTTATTAATACACTATTTTATTATGGCCAGTTTTTCCAACCATTACGCCATTTAGCTTTATTTAACTATTTTTAATATATTAGCATAGTTTTATGCATTAAATATTCTTATTTTACTTTAACTAAGCTTTTAAAAAGATTCTGAACATCATCTTTAATTTTAATTTTTTTAGAAAATTGATTAAATAAATTTACTGGGACCTAAACAAAAGGGCACAATATATATATAATTTTAAAAATGATTGCTAAAAATCTAATATACTAAATTAAATCATGGTTGACTATTAATATTTTATAATAAAATTATTCTGTTTTATATAATACATATGTTTTGTTATTTACATATTATATAGAGAATTTAATATATACACATATGTGTGGGTTTGTATAATTCAAATTTGCAAATGTTTATTTATCAATGTATTGAAGTGATTTTTTTTTATACCATAATGCTAAGTGCACCTGTGGTAAAGTTCAAATAATATATGTATATATGTAATGCATATGAGATTATATAGGGATTTGCCATAATAATTGGCATACTAGTCATATTAACACTAAATTTTTAGCTTCATATAGCTCATCCATGAATATATATACCAACATATTTTTTTACAAAGAAAATTCCTATGTTGTGGATAAAAAAAATATATGATAAAAAGTTGATATCACCTTTATAAATTTGTGAAAAAAAAAAACTTTTGTCTGAACTAAAAAGTGAGTAATTGGAGGATATTTAGTGTTCAAAACTGCTGGACTGTTTAATTTTCAGGATAAATAATCTAAGGACAACAATTTTCATTTACAAAAAATGGAAAAATGAAACTTGCTAATGGAGGAAAAAACCCACAACAAACAAATCATTATAGAGGGCAACATGTCTAAACATTTAATTATGTACCAAATAATCTGTAAGAGCTCTACAAGCTAAATATTTCTGACCCAGCTGTCATTTCAAAGATACTCCTATTTCTTATGATATTCTTTGATGCAGAAATGATATCATAAACATAAGATATGGACAATGGATGGATAGAAACATGTTATATGATTAGTTAAATCATTGTATGACATTTTACTTTCAATATTTAATGAATTTCATCTATTTCATATAAAAATTGTGAAGAGATTAAACTTATTCCAGTGTTCTAATTAGTAATTCTAATTAAACTTAATTATGATAAATTACTACTATTTTACCCTGCAAGGTTTGGTGCAGTATCAGAGAACCAGACTCTGAAGGTTAAGAAGCATGGATTGAGTTTCAACTTTCTTTTTTTCAGTACTGAAATTTATTATGAACTCCTGAGCAATAAATCTTTTCATTACTTAGTTACTTCATTTTTTCTTACATAAAGCTGTTTAATATCTATATTTGTACTTAGCATATTAATTTCCCTGTATATTCCAATAATATCTGAATAATTAACTAAATAGTATCTATTGATAAATCATCATCAGAGTTAAAAGATGAATTTATATAATTGTATAAATGATTCTGTGATATAGCACTGGCCAATCTTTTAGTCTATTTTATTGACAGTTTAGATAATATCATTTTAGTTCTTCTGTAGTAAAAGTTTCATTTGTATGTCTTCAAAACTTCACCTTATTTTAGGTCTCTGCTATATCCTACATGTATACTTATAGCTTTCCAAAGAAAAACACTATTGTCAATTTTAGATTGTATTTGAGATTGTAAATAGGACTTACCTTTTCTACAAAAGAACACACTCTTATTTATCATAAATATCCAGTCCAATAAAGACTTGTCAATAAAGGTGTGTCCTTATAATAGTAGATTCAATATTTTATTACCTATAAAACTAAAAATCTCATCAGAATATTATAGAACATCCTTAAATTAAATTCCTGTTATATCAACAGAGGATTTGTGTTTCATTTCCATATTATAACGATTGGGGAAAGAGGACTTTACATAATCTGCACTACAGGGCGCCACTAGGCATTTGAACCTAGAAAATTTATATAGTAGGCAGATACATAAGTAAAAAAAAAACAAAAAAAAACATTTTATACTGGTTGATTCTGATCATTAGCCCATTGTCACTAGCTCAGCAGAGTAGCAGAGATTTATATTTATAAATTCTTAATTTATATCTTAAATATAAAAAAATAAAAATCACTGCCAGTAATTAACAGACAAACAATATTTATTGATGCACATATATAATCTTTTAGAATTTGAGGAATAACATTTATTATTTTAGATTTTAATATTAACATTTAATTTAAATTATTATTTTAAAATTTTAAGCTTGTCGAGTATGAATAAACTGCATAGATTGTATTTGAAATGAAAATGTTCTATCCCTTATTTAACCCTAGGCCAAAGGTTTGCACAGAGGAATTTTATAAAATTTGTTTTACAATGTTGAGTATAGATCAGCTGCATAGATTCCATGGTTAAAACATTTCAAAATAAACATAACCGATCAAAATACAAAGTCATTGATAATGTCAATTGCAGAGGGAATACAAGAAACCCAATGGCATTCATCATAAGACGCCACATTGACATCAATGACTTATATATTCTAATCGAATATGAAAACCACAACATAATTAACCGCTAATGAATCCATGCAACATCTATACCCAACTTAAATTTCATGCATTTAAATAATTTATACAAATAAATATTAATCGAAATAAAAAAAAATGGAAATGATTTTTTTTTTAGCAAACTCAAATATTTATAATTTAAACATTAATTATCAATTTGAAAATCAAGTAAGAGTTCATTTTAAAATTTAGATTAGCTGAATCTTTTAAAAAAAATTGATGAAAGTTCTTAATTACTTTTTTTTTGTTAATTTGTAAAGTTCATAGCTCACGGTAGAAGAGTCCAGGTTCCTGGTTTTAATTCCCACAATGTCTCCATTGGAAGACTGCTCTGATGTTCTGGAGGTGGCATTGGCTGGTTCCATTCATGTATTACAGTCATTTCATTTTTTTTAAATAGAGAGTGTGATATGTGCATCCTATCACACCTCTCAAACACAAAAAAGCTGGAACCTCTCTGGAACTCAATATTTCTCTTTTTATAGTATCCACACAGATTCAACCAACAAAACATCACCAATCCATCATTTTCATTAGGGTCCGAGCTGAGGCTTGGTGCTTCCATTGGTCAAGCTAATTTCTTTATTTTCTTATCTATCTTTCATCAGACTTTTTAATTATACAAGAGCCCAAGGGCTAGCTTGCTTTTCAATTAATTTCTAACACAATCATTTCCATTTACAAAAATATTTTATCTTTAAATCTTGTACTTTTTTTATAACAAAGTACATTCAAATACTTTTATTTATTAAAAAAAAAATATTTTTAAAGTTTTGCATCTGTGCGAATATATATGTTTAACAACTCTTTAATTTTTTTTTAGCTTTTAGATTTTTAATAAATTTATTTTTATTTGAGAACTTAGTTTTTATTTTAAATTAATGTAATGGCATATTTATATATTGTTACAATATAATAAATCTGAAAAAAAAAAATAGAGGCTCTTGTTTACAAATAATTCAATTGAATTAGATAGATTATTATAATAAAATAATCCATCTTTTAACTTGTTAAATTCAGTAGAAACAAGCAGAAATCTATGCTGAATCTCTCATTTAGGGCATCTTTTTATTTAAAAAGCTCTTGAGGTATTTAAACTAAGTCATATCTCAAACTAATAATTATTCAAGACCAAAAACTGCTAAATATTTTTCTTCTATTGCTGGTGGATAAAATTCTTGAATCATTTAAACTTTTAATTGTTAAAACAAATTCTTACAGGCTATGTAAAATTGTGATTATTTATTAAGCACATAGAAAGTATGTAAATACTTTTAAAGAAAGGCTTCAACAGTCCTAATATTTTGGGAGCTCAACCTTTAATTTTAATGTCATCTCCATTCTTATATTTACTTCAGTTACCATCTCCAGGTTTTATATCTCCTGGTTCTATGCTCAATATCAGCAAATCACCCCCAATTATATCTCTACCAGTTATTCCTCCTTGGGATACTCTTGTATTTTTCTCTGCCATGCCATCTCCACATTACTCCATTCTTCTAATGGGCATTCCTACTCCTGGATTAACGGTTTCACTAGGTGTGGCAACATTTATCAGTTCAGCTGCTGTTACCCATCTGGTACAGCACCAACTCAACATTTTACTATTATAACAACAGCAATTAAAGTAACACCAGTAATTTCAAGTATTACTGTAGCACTAGAAGCAGTGTTTTCAGTTCCAGCACAGACAAATAATCAAACTATAGCTTCATCTGTTAATAATGTATCAACTCAGGAGATAGTTACTTTTCAGACATCACCATCTTCTCCAGTTTCTTCATCAACTCCATCTCAGACATTTAGTTCAACAGTTTCTTCAACACCAGAAAAGTCTTCTTAGAAAAGTGTTTGGTCAGAACATAAAAGATGAAAGAATATATCATTATAATAGTGTTACTAAATAGTCATCCTCTAAAAAACTGGATGAATTAAAAACACATGCTGAGTTAGAGTCAAAAAAAAAAGAGACATCATTTGACTATTATAAAAGTTCAAGATTCATATAATAAAGTTTAAAGCCTTTCTCTAAAAGTAATTAAAATATCTACTAAATAGAAAGAATTTCACAATTATTCAACATCAGCAAAGTCTTCTTAAAAAAAGTGCTTGGTCAGAACATAAAAGGTGAAAGAATATATTATTATAATAGTGTTACTAAACAGTCATCCTGGAAAAACTGGATGAATTAAAAACACATGCTGAGTTAGAGTCAAAAAAAAAAAAAAAGACATCGTTTGACTATTATAAAAGTTCAAGGTTCATATGATAAAGTTTAAAGCCTTTCTCTAAAAGTAATTAAAATATCTGCTAAATGGAAAGAATCTCACAATTATTAGTATATTGTAAGTTCAAATTTTAAAGGATAACATTTTTGCTTTTGCTTTTAATTGGAGCAAATATCCTGCAGAGTTTATCACAGTGGTAGAATGATAAACTTTAGAACTAAAAATTCCTGGATCAAAGCTCAATCCATCATTTCTGGTAATTGGATTGTCATGTGACCTCCAAAGAACTAACTATATGATTATTTATTTATTGACTGAAATTACTAATTTCATAAATCCTATACCACATCTTAATGGACTGCTTCATGCAGTTATCTATAAATTGTTCAAGTGATCAATTTCATAAAAATGAAAAACAAAAGTTAAGAATTATTAATAATTTTTATTAGTCATTCATTAGACTAAAGATTATCTGCTTTGTGAATAATATTTCTGTAGTGTAATGTTTACTATATCATTTTCACACAATGTAGGGACTGGTTTCTATTTGCTTTTAACACTTTGTACCTTGTGGAGGAATGCAATCATAATTGTATGATCAAAGGTATGTTGAAAAATGTACGATCCCCAAGATGTAGATTTTTTTGCTGAACCAGCATTTATCATCTGGCCCAGATCACACTTTCTTACACATATTTTTATCATTGTTCAGTATATATAGATAACCAATTACTTCAATTTAATTGATAAGTACCAAACTTACTGCCCTCATGACTTTGATACAAACTACTTAATGGAAATCCATTTAATGAAATATGCATCTTAAGATTCATAAAGCTTTTTCACATGTCTTGAGTCATGTGTTTATAATTACACTCTTCCACAAGGTGTTAAAAGTGGATAGAAATCAATCCTACCTTGTATGAGAGTGATGTAGTGAAAATTATATTGCAGAAATATTATTAAAAAAGTTAGGAATTACTTCATATTCTTTTTTAATACTAGTGTTAAATGCCTCAGATTTTCCACAAACAGTAATAATATTTTCTTTCATATCATAAATATAATGACTGTATTACATTATTACATGAATAAGATCTCATAGATAACTATTTTCAAACATTCTTACAAATCTAAATAAACGCCAGTGATCAAATTGACAAAATCAATACTTAAATCACATATTTGTTCATGACACTTTCTGATAAACATTTTATTTTAATTGAAATCAATATAAAATTATTCAAAGTATTTGTGCTGCAATGGATAAAAATGACATTTTATATGTTCGTTAAGGTAAATTATTGCATTCTTTCGACCCCCCCCCTTATTTTATAAATGAGATAAATTCTTGGGATCATATATCTTTAAATTTTAACAGTATTTTAAAACTAATATATTCTCATTATTTTTTAAAACTTTGTAGAAATTTCTTCAGCCCCTTCTTTTTTTTCTTTAAGAGTACAAAGATCTGTTTCAAATAGCAAATCTGCACACCATCATCCAGGTGTAAACAATATGATGAGATGGATTCATTATTAAAATAGTGATTTAAATTCTTGCAATATTATCCAAATGAGGATTATATCACAATATTATCATATGAAAGAAAAGCAATTAATGGCATTATGATATTTTTCTGATCTATATACTTCTTTCAATGTATTAAAAAATATCTTAGTTGGTCACAATTTACACTTCACAATGCACTTTTAACATATGATTTATTTTATCCCCTCTTGCCTACAGTTTCAATTGTCCAGCAATCATCATTAGAGCTACAACATTTAAACATATACAATTAATACCTATCCATAAAATAAATCATGTTAAAAATGCATTGTGAAGTGTAAATTGTGGAGTATATGGTATATTGTATTATATATAATTAAGCATTGCAAATAAGAAGTGGAAGGAAATTTAATACTTCAAAACTTAGTTGGTCCCTATAAATAATTTTATTTCAACAATTATTCTTAAGTTATTTGCTGATGATGATTTCTTTACATTTGATTTTTTTAATGCTTTAAAAGTAGCTATTTTTAACATTCTTTTTGTTTAAAACTCTTAACCGCAAGTTTTAGGATTTTATATTTGATGTTAAGATACTAATTGCTGTGTAATGATTTAATATTTACTTTATTGCTTTTGCTGCATTCCTTTAATACAAGAATTTTTTTATAATATCTATATGCATAAATATATATACAACAAATAAAAAGAAAAAATCAGTATAAAGATTACAAATGGTTATAAAAAGTAAAACGTAGGCATCTACTTCTTGAATAATTTTTATTTCCAATGATATTCTACCATTACTTTACCAACTCCTATCCCATGTGATGTAACACAATGATATAAATTAGTGCTGAAGATTTCATTCAAGATTGAATCTCAGCTGAATTATTTAAATTTTAAAAAAAAAGCAAATCCTCATTATTAACTGAATTGAAATTTTAATTTTTCAGTCTGCCACTAGAGTGCTTGAGCATTACACAATCTTCTAAGTAGTTCACTATATGAGGGGTCGGAAAAAAATTGCAGCCAGTGAGCCAAATGTTGCTTTTTGATCTCAATCTCGCAGCTTATCTTTTTAAAATATGAACACATTTTTTATTTTTTGTAATTTGTAAATGTATGTTTTGACGACTCTGAGAGAGGAAAAATGTGCAACGATGTTTCTTGAATTCATTCTTATTAGAAAATAGTAATTATTGTATGTCATGAATATTTAAATATTGGAAATACCTTTATTAATAAATCAAACTGTCAAAATACTTTTTTGTTTTTATTTATTTTTAAGAGAATTTTTACTTTCATTAGGATGTATGCAGATTCTAATTATGTTCTATTTACTCAAATAAATGTTCAAATATATCCAGTCTTCAGAAATTTATATATTTCACTTCTTTCCTTGTGGCTCTTTAATGGGGGGGGGGGGGGCATTTAAACAAAATGGATCTTCATATTAAAAAGTTTGCTGACCCTGATATTATATGATTACAACACTACACTTCCAGCCTCTTGAAATCAGCATTACAGGAGTTTTTTTTATCTTAGCTACCTTTACAAATACTGTTTTCATCATCAGTAAACTTTTTGCCATAATAATATTTTCCCAAAGCTTTGAAAAGTTCTGATGTCATATTTTCAATAATATTCTGAGTTTCTCAGATTTTTAAAACCAGAACAATGGAACTAGTTTGGGTTTATCTAAGATTTTTAAGTGCTCTCATTTCTACAACTGATTACAAATAGCTTCACTACAAATAAAAAATATTTCTTAATGAATATTCTCAGATCACACAAAAAATTCACAACATATTATAATGATCATAATATTTTGAGTAAAGGTACTATTTTAAATAGCAACATTAGTTGCTAATCCTGAACATTTAACCTTCTTTATGCATTGATAAGATTATAAAAAATTAAGCAAGTCCACCTTTTTTATTACTGTTACAATGCTTATTTTAATATATAGGGGATTTGGACTCAGACTTTCACATGATCCTCATGGTGATTATTTATCTTTTTAACATGTGTGTGATCAAGTGTATCAGCAGTATAAGATAGCATGGATAGTTGAGAGTTGTGTGAAAGTCTGAGTTCAAATCCCCCATATATTACATATTGGAGTGCAGGTATAAAAAAGCCTGTACTGTAGAAAAAAATTCATATATTAATGCTTATTTTATTAAAATTAATCCATCTTACAGTTTTGATTGATCAGTGATCTTCAGAGTTATAAAATATATGAAACAACTATTGTGTATTCATGTATTTATTTACATCTGATAGCACTGAAGATGATAGCTGATCAATCGAAACTGTAAGATTGATTAATTTTAATAAAATAAGAATTGTAACAGTAATAAGAAAGATGAATTTAGTTTATCCTGAACATATTATGTCTGTTTTCTTGACTGTGTTCAAGTTAGATCTTGTATTCCATTGATATAAGTAGATGCTTGCATTTATTTATCTCTTTATTCAATTCCTGTCAATGAGTGTATATTAAACTAATCATATAAATTAAATCCATTAAAAAAATTAAAATGGAGACAATTCAGCCATATTTGGATTGTATTAATGAAATCTTTTTTGAATTCTTCAGTCAGTTTTATCTTTTGAATTATTTTTTAAATTTTTTTCCATGCATTCATACATAAATAATCTGGTTTTAAGAATTTAATAAACGTTTAAAGTAACTTAGAAATATTTATAATTACCCCAATATATAAATATACTCCTAAAGTTGTAGTGGTAGGTAAACAAGCAAGCAAATGACTAAGATGGTGATTTGGAGGAGGTGTGTGTGCAGTGCTACTTATGCACTTTTTTTTTATATTTTAAAATTATTTGAAATTTATTTTATCATGGGTGTGCAAGATTTACCCATTCGTTGTGTATGAAAGATAATCAGTCATTACCTGTTTGGTATCAGAGAGAGGAAAGCAAATGTTTGGCTTGCTAGGATACTAAAAAAGTTCGCAGGGGATATTAACTTTTTTAATTTAATTTTGTTTATATTATTTAAAAAAAAAATACTGTGAATAAATATTTTTAACTAAAATTCTCACTTGTAAATAAATATACAGTATGAGTATTTTAGAAATGTTGCATAGTGAAGTTCACCAAATGATGTAATTTAAAAACTGATCTTTATCAATATTTATTTTTACTGCAGGTCAGAATTTACGTTAATAGAAATCTTGAAGTTATTTGTAATTTAGGAATCATTTTCTATTTCCTTGGAGAAGCCATGAAGTTCTTTTTAAAATATAATATTGATTTGTGAAGAATAGCAAAAATGTTTTTCTAAGACATCTAAAATCATTCTTTTAATTCATTTACTAAAAAGTTAATTAATTATTATTTATCGTATTCAAATATATATTATATTGTATATACATATAAATGTTATAAAATCAACTGATTCTCTTTTTAATTTAATCTCAAGTTAGTAATCTTATTATTGTATAGACTTCTCTCCATTTCATTTTTTTTAAGCATGATATGTTTATAATATGAATAGTTTGTTTAGCGATGAAATAGTTTTTAATGAGCATAAGTTATTGGTTAATTGAGGAAAAGAGGAAAGATATTTGTCAGAATGGAAATGAAATTCTCATATTTATTACCAAAACTATGTCAGTCTTGCCTGAAAGTTTGTGATGATGGTATATTATTAGATGTGATATGTTGGACTGTTTCCATCATCTATGAGTGAATGTTGAATGTACAGAAAATTGTAAACTTTATTTAAACTTTTCAAATACAAACAACTTGTTAGTAAAAACACACAATTAGACAACACAGATGATAGAAATAAACCAACATATCACATTTATGTCAGTAATAGCTTAAAGTAAACAAATCTGGATATATGTCAGAGCAATAATTAGATGCATATAGCAATAAAAAAAATCGGTGTTGATTTAGTATGCGCTCACGGCCGCCATTTTGAATTACAAGAACCACCCAAACCATGCTGAAACATCCAACCGATAAATGACATCGCTCAAAATGGCCATTTTCGTAGGAAAAAAAAAACAAAAATCGGAATTTTCATATTAGTCAATCACGTGACTAAAATGGTAAAACATAAAAATCTTAATTTTCATTAAAAAATCACGTGATTATATTAAAACACAAAAATCACAATTTTCATAAAAAAATCACGTGATTAAAATATTAAAACACAAAAATAGCAATTTTAATAAAAAAAACAATCACGTGATTAAAATATTAAAACACAAAATCGTATATGCCAAAAGATTACAACTTATAAAATCTGAATGCTAAAAATGGTAAAAAATAATGATGAAAAGATTTTAAGCAATAATTATATTTTCATTCACTTATAGAAATGGAATCACGAGACCAAAAAGGTGGTAAAGATCTTGAATACACGTTATCTACATCAATCTTTTTAAAAAAATCATAAATGCTATAAATCCAAGCATTGTAATAGCAAATCTCAAAAAATTAAAAACGCTATAAATCTAAGCATTGTAATAGCAAATCTCAAAAAATCAAAAATGCTATAAATCCAAGCATTGATAGCAAATCTCAAAAAATCAAAAACACTATAAATCCAAGCATTGTAATAGTAAATCTCAAAAAATTAATGTATCTTATGGCATTTAAAAATAAATCATAAATGCTATTTGCAAAAAGAAAGCTTATTCCTGTCTTCAACAGTATATACTAAATCAGTATTTTAAAAAACAATATTTAAAAACTATAATGCTATAAATCAGACATTGTAACGTAACATTAAACAGCCTAAAATGCTACAATGGAAAAAAGTGCGGGAAAAGAAAAAAAAGCAAAAGAAGAAGCTAATATTGAAAATTAAAAAAAATTACACAATCCTTTAAAATAAATCAAAAACGGTAATTTATAGTGATAATCAAACATTGTAATTGTAAATCTCAAAAAAATTAACTTATGTTAAGGCATTTTTTTAAAAAAAATCGTAAATGATATTTACAAAAACCCTTTAAAATATAGCGATCACTAGAAAAATAATAAATGCTATTTTAAAAAGCTCAGTCCGGTCTAGCAACGCTATATACTAAATCAGTATTATAATTTTAAAAAACAATATTTGAAAACTATAATGCTATAAATCAAACATTGGGTTGTAATGTCACATTAAATAGCCAAAGATTATACTATGGAAAAAAAGTGCGGGAAAAGAAGAAGAGGTGAACATTGAAAATTAAAAAATACTTTAAGATAAACCAAAAATGCTAATGTATATAGTGATGAAAATCAAATATTGCAATCGTAAATCTCAAAAAATTAACGTGTGTTAAGGCATTTTTTAAAAAAAGTCGTAAAACCTAAATATATATACATAGTGATAATTAGAAAAAATGATAAATGCTTCTATCAAGATTATTCCGGTCTTTCAACAGTAAACCAGCTAATGGACTTTTATGCTTCAAGCCTAACATCATTACGTATGTAATCTTATAATAATGTATTTTGATGTATAATAACGTATGTGTATGTGCACACATCTAATATATAAATATATTTATTTATATATTAGATGTGCGCACATACACGTAAACATACGTTATTATACATCAAAGTTCATTATTATAGGATTATACACGTGGCCTGGGATGGGTTTGAATTTGACAAACAGGCCTACTATGATACTTAAAAGGTGAAATGGAATGATAGACAGAATTAGCAACAATAAGTGAACCGAATATATTTTATTAGTCATTCATATACTCATTTTCAAATCATATGATCACATGAACACACACCCTTTATATTTCTTTTTTTTTTTTTTAATATTAATGAAAAGGTCTCTTTTTTGTTTTTGCAATATTTTCGGAATAAATATATATGAGTACAAGTTGTGACTTGTAATATGTTACAGTGCGATTATATTTTTAAATCATTAATTTATTTTTATATTTTTTATAATAAATTACCAAATAATTTTACTTGTGTCTTTAAAGTGTTAAAACTAAAATCTTAAAAGTAATACATGTATCGGCATACATATATGAGTACAAGTAGTGACGTATAATATGTTACAGTGCGATTATATTTTTAAATCATTAATTTATTATAAATTTTTACCCCTCTTTTGCATTTGATGACTAGTTAGGCTTGAGGCATAAAAGTCCATTATCTGGTTTACAGTTGCTTTTTTTTAAATTTGAAAGTTTAACTTAACACTTTTATCTTAGTAAGAGAAAGACCTATCCCAAACTCTAATTCTTGGAAATTATCTTACGTCATACATACCTGCTCTTATTTGTGTGAGACCCAAATACACAGTTTTAAAAATAAATTTGAAAGAGACCATATCAAGCTGCAATATTTCCTGAATAAATTAATTTTACTGGCATCTTCTTTACAGTAATAAACCTAAATCTTAAAAGTATAATTTGTTTGTGCTGTTGCAGTAATGAAGAGATCTAGGAAGAACCAAATTTAGCCTGAGCGATGACCATCCATCCGATTGAGAATGTTGGTAATTTTTTAAAAATTCTTAAAATATTGGTAAAAAAATTACTTAAATAAATGCTAACTGTCTATTATTCAGATTTGTGATTCATTATTATAACTCTTAGTTAGAGGGATAATCTTAAAGCCAAATGTAAAATATTATATTTTTAAAAATAAGTTAATTAGGTTTTTTATTTGTTGATAGTGTTGAAAGTGATGGGTGTTCCCGCCATTTCACATTTACCAATATAATTTTTTAAAATTATAATACTGATTTTTGAGATTTAGATAGAAGCATTTATCATTTTTTCTAATTATCACTATGTATATATATATATTTAGGTTTTACGACTTTTTTTAAAAAATGCCTTAACACACGTTAATTTTTTGAGATTTACGATTGCAATATTTGATTTTCATCACTATATACATTAGCATTTTTGGTTTATCTTAAAGTATTTTTTAATTTTCAATGTTCACCTCTTCTTCTTTTCCCGCACTTTTTTCCCATAGTATAATCTTTGGCTATTTAATGTGACATTACAACCCAATGTTTGATTTATAGCATTATAGTTTTCAAATATTGTTTTTTAAAATTATAATACTGATTTAGTATATAGCGTTGGTAGACCGGACTGAGCTTTTTAAAATAGCATTTATTATTTTTCTAGTGATCGCTATATTTTAAAGGGTTTTTGTAAATATCATTTACGATTTTTTTTTTAAAAATGCCTTAACATAAGTTAATTTTTTTGAGATTTACATTTACAATGTTTGATTATCACTCTATAAATTACCGTTTTTGATTTATTTTAAAGGATTGTGTAATTTTTTTTAATTTTCAATTATTAGCTTCTTTTGCTTTTTTTTCTTTTCCCGCACTTTTTTCCATTGTAGCATTTTAGGCTGTTTAATGTTACGTTACAATGTCTGATTTATAGCATTATAGTTTTTAAATATTGTTTTTTAAAATACTGATTTAGTATATACTGTTGAAGACAGGAATAAGCTTTCTTTTTGCAAATAGCATTTATGATTTATTTTTAAATGCCATAAGATACGTTAATTTTTTGAGATTTACTATTACAATGCTTAGATTTATAGCGTTTTTAATTTTTTGAGATTTGCTATCAATGCTTGGAATGCTTAGATTTATAGTGTTTTTAATTTTTTGAGATTTGCTATCAATGCTTGGATTTATAGCATTTTTGATTTTTTGAGATTTGCTATTACAATGCTTGGATTTATAGTGTTTTTGATTTTTTAATTTTTTGAGATTTACTATTACAATGCTTAGATTTATAGCGTTTTTAATTTTTTGAGATTTGCTATTACAATGCTTGGATTTATAGTGTTTTTGATTTTTTAATTTTTTGAGATTTACTATTATAATGCTTGGATTTATAGCGTTATTTTTTTTTTTTTTGATTGTGTTTTTGGTTTATTTTAAAGTATTTTTTAATTTTCACCTCTTTTTCTCCCCCCCCCCCCCGCACTTTTTTTGCAATGTTTGATTATGACTATATATATAAATTAGTGTTTTTGGTTTATTTTAAAGTATTTTTTTAATTTTCACTTCTTTTTCTTTTCCCACCCTTTTTTTTGATAGTAGCACCTTATGCTATTTAATGCGACGTTTTCCCACCATTTTTTTAAGTGTAGTCCCTTTCCAACACCTTTTTTTAATTATAGAGCCTCAGGCGTTTTACTTTTTTATTTTTGATCAATTTTTCCTTCACTTTTTCTGTTTAAAAATTCATATGCTTTAGTTCATATATGTTTGATAAACTCACCAACTAAAATTCAAACTAGCAACCACCGATCTTTCTTACATCATTATTTTTTAGCATTCAGATTTTATAAGTTATATGTTTGATAAGCTCGCAAACTAAAATTGAAACTAGCAACCACTGATCTTTCTTACATCATTATTTTTTAACATTTTTAGCATCCAGATTTTGATTAGAAGTAAATGGTTTAATAAACTGAAATATGATTTTTTTAAAAAGAATGATGTAGATAACGTGTATTCAAGATCTTTACTGCCTTTTTGGTCTCGTGATTCCATTTCTATAAGTGAATGAAAATATAATTATTGCTTAAAATCTTTTCATCATTATTTTTTAGCATTCAGATTTTATAAGTTATAATCTTTTGGCATATACGATTTTGTGTTTTAATATTTTAATCACGTGATTTTTTTTTATTAAAATTGCTATTTTTGTGTTTTAATATTTTGATCACGTGATTTTTTTATGAAAATTGTGATTTTTGTGTTTTAATATTTTAATCACGTGATTTTTTTTAATGAAAATTAAGATTTTTATGTTTTACCATTTTAGTCACGTGATTGACTAATATGAAAATTCCTATTTTTGTTTTTTTTTTCCTACGAAAATGGCCATTTTGAGCGATGTCATTTATCGGTTGGATGTTTCAGCATGGTTTGGGTGGTTCTTGTAATTCAAAATGGCGGCCGTGAGCGCATACTAAATCAGCACCAAAAAATCTACTACCATTAAGCATATGAAGCTATTAATAAATGAAAATAGCAAGACTTAGTATCATTAAAAACTAAAATAAATAGAACTGTTTAATGATAGCAAATTACCCAAATAAGATTTGATAAACTTATGAAAATGCCATTTTACAATATATATATACAGAGGCTAAACTCTCCATACAGTAGTGCCACTCAGTGCAAGCCAGAGTAATCAATGGATGCAGATAGGTTTGTGCATAAAATACCTATCTAGTGCCTACTCATCCAATATCCCCAGATTAGTTTCTAACTTGTGGCTTTCATCAGGGAGGAGTCTTGGATTTAACCACAAGTCTTGGGATATTGGATGAGTAGGCATTAGATAGGGATTTTATGCACAAACCAAATGGTGATCATGTGGTTTAATATATGTATATGCCTAGAAAAAATAAATGAAGCAAATTTTTTCTGAAATAAAAAAAGGTTATACATATTGTCTTTTAAACTGATGTTAAAAGCAAGCTTATTAAACTATACTAGATTTGAAAATAACATTGTATTTATTAAAGAATATTCATTTTTAAAAATGAAGTGTCATATATTGCAAAATCATCATTTTTAGGTAACGCCAGAAATATAAGCTCTAATTTTTTTTGAAGGAAAATAAAAACTAGAATTTTTTCGAAAATACTTTCTCTTTGAATTCTGTCATAATAAATATTATCATCTGTTCATGTATTTTTAAGAATTATATTTAAATGTTTTTGCAATTGCAGCTATTTAAAATTAAAAAAGGAAGTATTCTTTTATGTTTCGATTAAAATTGTTTTTCACTTTTACACAGTTCGCATTAGTTGTGTTTGTTCAATTACGTTTTCACTAAGATGTTACACGTTAATAGACTAGGTGAGGCCATTCGAAAAGTCTATTTATTACTGTTGAGATTGTAAACTGATTCACATAAAATTCAAACTGAAAGCTAAATATACTCTTGTGAGTAGCATTTATTGTCATTTGTCAAACGATTCTCTTTCTAATGCTCTTAGAATTTCACTCCAATGTTTAATTATTTTTAGTACATCACTAGCCAGTGCATATATAAATAGACACACAGCTAGTTAGTTGATCAACTTACATTTAAAGTGAAGTTTATTGGAAGATAAAAAAAGTTTAATTATAAATAAATATAAGTTGAATTATATTATGATACAACTAAAAATGAAAGGAAGAATACATTCAATAGATATTAAAAATGATTTATATAAACATGAATCATACAATATTAAAAATAAAACCAACAATAAAAAAAGTATGACAAAATAATAATAAACAAAAAATATTTATAAATCGTCCATGATTTATGTTGATAACGTAAACACTATGTAGCTATAAAGATATCTACAGGTATGAGCATTCCTTTTGTTTTAAAATAATATTGTTCAATTGTAAACACTGGTGTTCAATTTTAATTTAGTCCAGGTGAAAAAAAGAGGAAAACAGTAATTCTAACATTTGGAAAAAAAGACTGCCCGATTGAAGGTATTTGAGAATGAATGATAGATGATATAACACTGTGTGTAAAGAATAACACTCCGTAAGAAGAAGAATCAAAGACCATAAACAACTTCTGTGGGGGGGGGGAGATAGACAAGTACTCTAAGCTAAATTTTTATGAAAAAAAAACAAAACAGATATCAGGTTATAAATAACAATATTTTAATCTGGATTACACATCTGTTATCAATGAAAGAATAGATTTAGAATGTTTTTTCGTAAATCTGCCAGTCAATCATGTTTGGAAAAAAAAGTGATAGTTGAAAAGGTTGTTTAAAGTAAAATTGTTTTTAAAATGTGGCTGTGCAACCATGGGAGTCATGGTAATGCATTTTTGGATAACAGGATAAATATTGAAGAGTCTGGTTATTTTCTTGGTTGTTCACTGAAGGGAAAATATTACATTGTAATAAAAAACAATTGCATTTACAATGTTTGGCATATTTCTATACTAACTGCTACCAACCTTTTGCCCTAAACCAAATCTTAGTGGTAAATGAATTATATTTTTTTATTAAATGAAGATGTGATGTGATATGGCTACTTCTTTATGGAAATCAGGAATCTCTCAGCCAATATGACCAGAGAAACCTATTAGCCATCTTAGTTTCCCTTTCCATTCCTCACCCTAATTTTTTCCCATATTCTTCTCTATCCTGCTCATTCCCATTTCCATAAGATCATTTTTGTCCACTTCATGGTCTTTATATTTACCCCAAAGCCAGCATAAAGATCAAGAATCCACTTTCTGTATTATCATTTTGTATTTATTCTCCCACAATTCCATTACCTTTTCTACATGTAAGCATTTACATTCAATTAGCAGATGCCTAATATTTTCCATGCTTTCCTTACATAACTTGCAGATTGAACCACCCACATTTCTCCATTTATGTATATATTTCCATGTTGCTAATGATCCTATTCAAGTCTTAAACAGTAGACTACTTTCCTTGCTATTATCATAAATTAACTCATACCAATATTCTGTTTACTTCTACATATATTTAGATTCTTTTTATTCTCCATATTAGTTCTCCATCTCTCCAGCTCCATATTTTTTTTTATTAAAGCATCTATTCTTCTATCCCATTCTTTGTCACTATAACACTCAACAATCCTCCTAACACAATCACTCCATCTTTTGTACAAGTACACTGACATAAAGTCTTTATCCAAATCTTCTGCATACCATACTACCATTCTCATTCATCTCATTACCTGTTCTTTACTCCAATTAAATATAATTTTGGCTATTCTTTTACTATCCATAAATTGCAATCTATCAAACAGTTTCATTTTGCTTTTTGCATCTCTCATATAAAAACTTGAAAATCCCATTTCTCCTTGAATTGCCTCCTTTTCCATTCACACATCTGCATTTAATGCATGTCTTTCTACTTCTTTTTGCACTTTTTCTAAGTAATCTAACACTTCTTTAGTAACACATAATGCAACATTACCATAAATTATCCTGCTACTGCCACTCCCCTTCCATACAATTCTTGCTACATCATATTTATTATATGAAAACACTGTTAACTTTTTTTATCAATCTCTTTCTTTTCTTTGCTTCATTTATCAATTTTTTCTCCCATTCATTCAAGTAATTCCTTTTCTTATTTAAGATGATTCCCAAATAGTTATATCTATTCACTACATTTAACTTTATATCCCCTCCAAAAAAAAAGTTTTTTCCCCAGCATTTATCATTATTACTTTGGACTTTTTTACACTAAATTTGAATCCAATCTCTTTATTCATCTTTGCACAAATCTTCAATGCAACTTCCATATCTTTCCCACTTTCTGTGCACAAGAAAATATCATTAGCAAGTAAAAGACCTTATAAAGTATACACTCACTAGCCATCTCTTAGTGATATCTCTACCCCTCTTTCTAGTCTTTCTATTGCCCTCTCCATTTTTCTTAAATATAACAATAAACAAAATAGGTGACAAAGGGCATACTTGCCTTAGTCCCACTCCATTTTTAACTTTAATTCTGTATATCCCAATTGATATGTAATTATTTTCATACAATCTTTTAATAAGATTCAGTAAAGTTCCATTCATTCCCATATTTACTAAAATTAGCAGAATCTATTCATATTTACTCTATCATATGCCTTCTCTGTATTCTCTAAAGACCATATATAAATAAATGCCTACCTATATTCCTACTCATTTCTATAAGTTATGTAGCTATAAATAAACTATCTATATACCTACACCTATCCATTCTAAAATCTCCTTGCATTTCTCCCATTAAATTATTTTTTCCCATTCATTTTGTCACCCTTCCAGCTACCATATTACCAATGTTACTGGTGACCGGTCTATAATTGCTTATCTTTCTTTGGTCTTTATCCTTTCCTTTAAATAATATCCTCATTCTTGTAATATTACAACTATCTGGAAATTCTGTCTTTTGTGCCATCTAATTAAAACATGATAATAGATTTAGTTTAGTCCTATTTCCCAAATTCATCACCATCTCTACTGCCCAACCATATAACATCTTGTCTTTTCACTTTTCAATTTCTTTCCCTGCCTCATTCAATTTATTTTTTGTAAAACTAATATTTCCATTATTATGAGCTTTTATGTTTGTTTTCACTCTGTCCTTCACATCTAACATATTTTCTATATCCATTACATACTTATTTAAGATTGTTTTTAATTAGTTCTCTAGAGCTATACTATTTCTTCTCACCATTTGTAATACTATTTTTCTTTTCCCTACATTCCTTCTTTTAATATATTTCCAAATTTGTTTATTTCTATCTCTTCCACTTTTATTAATATCCTCCAATAATTTACTATTTAATTTCATTCTCTCTTTATAATTATCTATTTTAGCTAATTTCTTTTTATTTAAATAGTTTTCCCATTTAATATTAACAACTTTTCACTTTCTTTGTTTTTAATAGCATATGTATATTTCCTGCATGCTTTCTTCCTCTCTTTTATACTTTTATTAATTCTCATTTTTCTATTACTTTTATTCTTCTGAATATTCTCACATAAAATCCTATTTGTCACTTTTTCTACTTTACCATGCCCGTCCTTATATTCATCCCCAACAATCTCTTCTATAATTTTTTCTACTTCTATTTAATATTCTTTGATTTATTCACATTCTTCACTCTCCATACACATCTTTCACTATTTTTTCTACTTTTATTATTATTATTTTCCATCACATTACTAACCATTTCTATTATAAAGAAATTGTGATCATTATTACATACTCTCTTTTCATTATCAAAGACTTTAATTTTCTGTACTTTATTCATTCCCTCTTTATTCACCAATATATAATCTATTGTGTTAAATATATTATTTCTAGACCATGTGTATTGCCCCTCATAAATATTTGATAAATTTCCCATGCTCAAATTCACTCTGACAAAATGTTTTTAAAAGCTGTTCATTCTTGTTATCCAATTAATCAATTTCTTCAATATGCCCATTCATATTCCTTATAACGATTATTTTCTTCTTCTTTTTTTGAAACTGTATATCCTTAAATAGGCATTCATATATGCTACTGTTTCACTCCATTGTAGTTTGACTATCCATATATACTATAGCCACTATCCATTCTTGTCTTCCTAACTTTATCTCAAGCCACAAATGTTCTTGACACTTTACAGTATTTAAATATTTTTTTGATATAAATCCTACAATATGACCCCTTTTTTCTTTTTCTTTTCTATTTATACCTTGCCATACCAAATTTTCCAATGAAGGTTCTTATTCTCTTAAATGTGTTTCCACTACTGCTAATACCTCAACCCCTTCATTTTTAACTGCTTCATTTAATTCCAACCACTTTTCTGGTCTCCTACTACTTTGCATAGTTACATATCCAATTTTAACAACTTCTTTCTTTCTTATTACCCATATATAAATTCTTTTGATTCTTTTCTATTATTTTTATAATTAGTTCATTTATTGTTAGTTTTACAGACCCATTCCCTCTCCACAACTTTATTTATATTTCCATCAGTACCCTTTGTTTACTTTTTACATCCCATTCATTCTTAATCTTCTCTTTGATAATATTGTAATTTAAAACCCCATATCTTTATAAGTTTCCTGAACTATAATATTTTTCATAAATCAACTCCCCTAATGTTTTACTTCCTTGTTTTGTTAAATATAACACATCTTTAGTATATAACTCCATCTTACTAATAAAAATGTCCCACACATCCACAAACAATATTATTTCTATCACATAATTTTCTCAATCTCTCATTTATAGAACATTTGTTATCTAACATATACCTATTGTCAAATCTTGGTAGTAATACACCTACTTGTACTCTTTCTTTAACCTTATTTAAACTACTAATCAATTCTTTGTATTCATCTATTACTCTCTGATGGATCTGACAAATTATTTGTTCTTACCATAACATAAACATCTCTACTCCCCTGTTTATTTACCTTATCTGTAACATTTCTAATTCTAGCTCCAGACAAACATACTCTTACATACCTATTTCTATTTTCCCTTGCAATTATATTTCCACATCCTCTAATTAGTGAGTATCCTATCAAGACTGTCTCATAGTTTACTTTCTCTACCTCATCATAACATTCTCTTCAACCTTTTAAACTTCATCTATTTCTATCTTATCATTTCTATTCATTAATTCCTTTATCTGCTTATACTTTATATTTAACACGTTCAATTTTACTTCTACAACTTTACCTCTTTCTCTATCTTACTTATTCTTTGCCTAGCTATTCCCATTGTGCTATTTATTTTTTCATCCATATCTCAAATAATCAACAGTGTTGCCATCTCTGAGTTGATATAAAATATTGTCTGCTATTTTATCTATAACGTGTGTATGTGCATCTATGTTAAAATAATTAAGATTTAAAAAATAGAAATATAAAATAAACATTAGCTAACTTTTGCTATTTTTATTTGGTCTTGTCAAAAAAAACATCTTAGACAAATTATATATGTATATATAAAAACTGAGAATGAATCATAACAATATACTAAAGATTTCAGGATTTCCTCTTTCTTGAAATGGAAAAAAGAATTAAAAGAAAGTCTTCAATTGCTTTATCCCAATGGATATCAACATTATTTTAAAAGCAGTAATAAAATATTTGCCGTAAAAGGTAATAAGAAATCATGTTTTTTATTAAAAAGATGTGAAAAATGGCGCAGTTAAATCAAACTTATCTACTTTGTAATCAGAGTGAAGATTAATTAGATGAGTATAAAGGTTTACAAAAAAATATTTTCATCAAAATCTGATATTTTATGCTTGACATATATGTATAATTATCATTATCTAAGATATTAATATTATTTCTATTTGTACTAAGTTGTTTTCTTGTTTATAAATTACACAATTTATAGTATAGTGCAAAGAAGTTAGGTCTAACTGATCCCTATAATTAATATCAAAATTGGGATTAATCAACAGCTTAAATGAAACATTATAATCTGGCTCAACTGATCTGTTGAAAGCAACATTAAGCAGAATATGTAATGCCAAGAATAGTTCAAGGCTAATATAAATATATATTGTAATGGACACAATCTACCTTTAACCATGGAGGGCACCACCAGATCACCGCATATCTGGAAAATTTGTTTACCGTGATCAAAAGTGGATGGTGATGATTGTTTGCACCAACTAGACCCAGGGAGACAGAAAGAGATCTTAACTATTGTTCAGACAATTGAGGAAATGAAACACATAAACAAACATCAGCCAAAATAATTTAAATTAATTTGAAAATTTTATTAAATTTAATAAACAAATAAAGTAAATCTAACAAACAGAATATGAAAGTTTGACCCAGATTTTTATAAGCGTATTCCTCACAGAGTATATGAGTTCTGCAAATATTAATTTTTTCCCCTTTTTTGGTGCTGTGTGTGCTCTTGTGCACTTATTTGGTGACGTGTTATTTTCTTTCTTTACTGACGTAAAAAGTATAAGCATGACATCAATCAAAATATGGCCATTTTATAGCTCAATATCTTAGCTTTCAAATGATCTTTATCTCAAAAAAATCAGCTGAAATTTGGATTTTTGGCAACAGTTTTAATCGACCACAGTAGTTTTTTTTTTTTGATAATTTTTGTACTTATCACGAAGCGATAAAAGACAAAAAAGTTTTACGGGCTGCAAGTGAAAATTTCTCCGGTGTTATTCACAAACAAGGCCTATAATAGAGCTTCAACATAATTACTCGTAAGTTAAATTTTTAATTTTTTTTTTTATTTTTTGAAAAAATTATCTTCTTTATTAATGCTCATATAGAATTCATATCTATCAAAAAATTAGTGTGTATTTGTAGTTATTTATTTATGCTCATATAGAATTCATATCTATCAAAAAATTAGTGTGTATTTGTAATTATATATTTATGCTCATATAGAATTCATATCTATCGAAAAATTAGTGTGTGTTTGTAGTTATTTATTTATGCTCATATAGAATTTATATCTATTGTAATTTTCTAACGTTCTACCTACACTTTTTGAAAATAATTAATGATGTTTATATAATATGGTTTACAAGTAATGAGTTATAAAACTAATAATCAAATGTATACAAACATTGCATACACAAACAAATAATCAAATTCTGATTTTTGTTTGTTTTTGTTTATTCTTGTTTATGCTTTGGTTTTGCTATATGTTTCATAACATTATTTTCAAGTCTAGCTAACAAATGGACTATATACAAATAAATTATATCTATGTGGTACAATAAATATAACAAGATAGCATCACTTCTGTGCATAAAGAATATAAACATCACTGGTGTCCATAAATAATATAAACATCACTGATGTACACAAAAAATATAAAATGAAGAGATGAAACTCATTTTATCAGTAATATAGACAGTAGCCTACAATTTCTAGTTTTAGATAGACAAGAAGCCAATTGCTATAATGATTTCTTTTGTATCTTTTATTAGGATGAATCTTTTTCTTTATAGACACCTTTGACATTTAGAACATTTGGGGTACAAGATAAAAATGAAGAAGTCATATCCGACTTCTTTTGGAGATTGTGAAGCTGTGGATTATCTCAGGTAAGACATGTTATACACGTTTCGAAAGATAATTTTGTGAGGAATATAAAGAAATTATCACTGAAGATGTATTTTGAATTTTAGTTAATGTTAATTTCCAAATTATGAACAAACAATAAAATAATTATTTTGGATGTGATAATTTCTTTTTTTCCTTATTGTTTATATAATTATCACTATTTATTTTATGCTTATTGTTTTCCTTAATTTTTCTAGTTTCTAGAAATGTAATTGTTTTTGCTCTAACATAATTAAAACTAAAGTTATTGTGAATATTGTGTCTCAGGCCAGTATTTTAAAAAATTCAATATGGCGGTTTGAAGCTGAAGTAGTTAAACATTAAAAACCTTGGCTGAAAGATTCGTTCTCTTACCTACAATTTAAAAGGGAATTAATAGTATCTTCCTGCTGGTGATATACAAAAGAACAACAATTCTAGTTTCCTAATTCAGAAATAAAAATAATATGGACTTGTAGGAAATCAATGAAACTGCATCGGTGAGCATTTCTTGGCCCAGAATAATGCATTGAGACCAAGAAGATCATTTGCTGGTAGGACAGCTCATGATGTACCATGTTTAAGGCAGTTCACAGTTGATTTCACATACAAGATAAGAACACTTGAAGAATAATTACAAACTTGCATAATCTAGAAATGAAACAAAATCTCCAACTTCAGAAAAACTAGAATAACAAACACAATAAAACACCAGCCAAAAGATTTGCAGTCTGCAGGAAATGCAAACTAAATGTATTTAAAATTAACTTCATTCCAATAAAAGAGGGAAAGTTAAGAAAAATGAAATTATGAAGATCTGCCAAAGCATTTAGCAAGAGTAAATAATAACAAAGAAGGCATAGTAAGCATATAAAATATAATCTCACAATACACTCCCCGATAAATAAAATTGAAAACATACTTGGAATCTTAAAACTAACATTCCAAGAACCACTATAAATACAAAGAAAAGCAAATGCATATAATAATTATGAGATTAAATAACTAGTAAAACTTTATACAACAGATTTATTTTTAGATTGAGCAGAGCTTTAACTAGAGATTTATATACACTGGAAAGAATAAGAAATATTTTTACCTTATAATAAAGCAGAGTCCATGGAGTTTTTCAAAGAATGCACATATTTATTTTGAGTTCAACTTTCAGGTTGTTTAATTTTTTCATGGTGGCAAGTATAGAGGCATATTTTGCGATCCTTTCTAATTCAGACTTTCATAGCATGACTGGAAGAAAAGCTTGGAATCAGGAATCCATCCTTAGGTAAGTTAACAGGGCATGTTGTAGGTTTGAATACACATAGCAGTAAATTTAGTCATCTTGTAAGAACAAACATAGGCAATAATATGGAATCCAATTAAAGACAGGTAGAAGAATATGTAATTTTATTAACAGCATTCTAAGAATGTGTACAGCAACTTTAAAAAAAATCCAGATTGCCAACATAGTATGAATCTCAGCAGGTTAATATACAAATGTTTGAGCATAAAATCCATATCTAGTGCCTATTTATCCAATATCCCCAGACTAGTTTCTAGCTTGTGGCATTCATCTGTGCAGAGCCTTTGATCTGAAAGTTTCCTAAGTTCTAAGTGCAGTGCTCTCAGATCAAAGACTCCCTACTGATGAAGGACACAAGTTAGAAACTAGTATGGGGATACTGGATGTATAGGCACTAGATAGGGATTTTTTGCACAAACCTTCCTGCATCCATTGATTACTCTAGTTAGCATTAAGTGGCACTACTGTATGTAGACTATTGTAACTGTTAATTATGCATTAACATTTTGTATTCAAAAATAAATTATATATAAATAATTTTTTACAAAAATATTTTTTATTTAATTTGATAATACATTAAAAAACAAAAATACCTTTTATTTCTTGGATCACAATTTTGTTTGTTATAAGTTACTTTAAATAAAAACATGGAATATCCATAAATTTATTAATTCAAGCAATAATAGGGATTAAATACAGTCTGGATGTAATAAAAATACCATTTACTTTACATGGCAATGGTGTTTGCATTCTATGTACAAACTTTACCTGGATACTCTTTAGAGTATAGGACTCCCATTGCTTGCTTCATAAATTTAGCTACAATTTAATGCCCCAACATGAGTCACAAACCCATGATCCTGAGATTAAGAGTTTCAAGCTCTACCAATTGGATATCCAAGCCTTATTAATGATAACTAAATAACTAACAGTGGACTTAATTTGATGACAAAAGATAAAATTGTAGTCCAAAAAAAGTTTTTTTTTTAATGAATAAGTTATCTAATTAAAAAAACATTTTTTTAAAAATTATTTTTTATGTATATTATTTTTTAATGTATAGGTACATCTAATACAATTGTTTAAAATCAGTTACCCCATTTTTATTTTTATGAAGGTAGAATTAAAAAAACAAGTTATAGGTAAACAATCCAAAGGAAAATTATGATTTCATCCTTAATTTTTTTTCTATTTTAATTAACTATAAACACCTAAATATACTTTCTCAAATTAGAAAGTTTGTTTTTAAATATAGTGCAATCTATAGTACAAGTCTAAAAGCTTACCAAACTGATTATAATATAATTTGAAATGTGTCACACCAACACTGTTAGATTGGACAGCCCAGAAACAGTGTATTTGTTATGGAAACTGAACCCATATATAAAATGTAAAGAAAATCTGTTTATTCTAATTCTAAAATTATTCATTGTCATCTATACCAAACATATACAAAATTAGCAAAAATAGGTTAAAAATCAATTACACGACTTTTGTTGTTATTATGTCAAAGTCTTAAAAAAAAGCAAGATTTATGTAAACAATCCAAAGGAAAATTAAGGTTTCATCCTTCCTTTCATTCGATTTTAATTAATCGTAAATGTCCATAGAATTTCTTTTTCAAATTAAATGTTTTTTTTTTAAAAACTATAGCACCATCTTTTGTGCATGACTAAAAACTTACCAAATTGATTTGAATGCAGTTTAAATAAATGTGGGCTACTAACACCATTAGGATAACTCTGAAAAATTGCATTGTCATCAAAACTGAACATGTGTATAAAATTGAAAGAAAATCAATTCAGAATTAGGTTAAAAATCAGATATAAGTTTTGAACTAAATAAAGAGAAGTCTTAAATAAAAGCATTCAATAAATAAATAGAAACTGTTTATTCAAAATGAATTTATTCCAAAACTAAATGGATAAGTAAATGACTTTTTCTGAAATATAAATTTGTATAATGTCACTATATCAATCATATGCCTTAACATCTTAGTTAAGCATAATTGTTTATCAAAATCTTGAAGGGTCCTCTTTAGTCATGTCAAAAATAATTATATTTGTAAAGAAATTAGTCATACTTTTATTAACATACTATCTTCTTTCTTGCTTAAATTTATTGATGTTATATCTATTTCTATCACCAAACAAACAAATTGTCAGGAATAGTGTTTTAGCAAGTTAAGAAATAGCCAATTTTTAATCAACTTTTTAACATTTTTCTGCAGTTGTAGATGATTGAAATATCCCTGAATAATATTAGTTTAAATGTATAATCACTTACTAAATGTCGTACCTGAAGCCAAATTCACTTCCAAAATGATTCATTATTATTGTATTTATTTGTACACAATCACATCTAATGCCACCAATTTTGTTAATTCTGTCTTTTACAGTTTCTAAATGTGAAGATTTTTACACATATTCACATACATTAACATATAAAAAATGATGTCAGAATAGCAGAGAATGTAATCCAGAGATGAAATTATGTTTCTCCATTATCAGGGTTAGTGTAAAAAATAATTAGTGCATTAAAGTTATACAACAATGGAAGATTGAAAGAAAACCTGTTAGAAATAATAGACAGTCTTTGATGAATCGATATTATATCCTACAATTTAACTTAGAAACTATTTATAGGTTTTTAATAGTTAATTATAATGTCTGAAAATCATTCTATTGTTCTCCAATTGCAGAATTGCTGTTAGCTTGAATCCAACTTTTAATATATATATATATATATATATATATATATATATATATATATATATTCACCTCTCTTCTCCATCCCTAGATTCCATTTATCGCAGAATTTGAGCTTAGGAAGAATACACAATATTTTATTTCAGGGAATATTAATATTACTATCTTTATTATGCAAGCATGTGGTAAATTGATGCATGAATAAAGAAAAATGCAAATGGCTGACTTTAATTTGAAATCATATGTTTAACAAATATATTTACCATTATTACCATTTATTCAACAAAAGATTACAACAAAAGCAATTAATTTGCTTAGATATCTATGACTATTCTTTGATCAATGTGATTGATATTTATTAATACAATCTCTCTTTTCCCCTTAAAGAGTAATCATTTAATATCAATACTAACAAAAAAATGTAAAACTTATTACTATTTATATATATACTTGCTTGCAAATTTAGACTTTATTAAAATCATAATTCTTTGTCTCCAACTTATTTTTTGATTGATTCATATTAACCAATGTGGTGGTTGTTTAGGATCCCCCCTTCCTATTATGATTTATTTCTACAATGATAGAAAAGGCCATTCATGATAGAAGTTTTTAATCATATATACTGAAAGCAAGTAACTGATAAAGTGATTAGTATCAACAACAAATAACCGTGTAACTGTACAAGTATTGGTATTTAATGTTGGAAAGTATAAAGTCTTATCTCTAACCCTGGTGATGATAAAATTTATCCACAAGCATGTTCATGCCTGACCCTAGATTTTATTTCCAATTTAAAATTAGGCTAATGATATTTTTTCCCTTTTTAGTATATCAAGAAATTATACCCCCTTCAGCCTATTATAAAGGGAAGAAATAAAACATAAATAGATACATAAAATTAATCATATGAGGTCATTCTAAAATAAATCAAGAGTCCATATGTAAATAAACATTTATTTTAGTGCTGTTTCTAATTGTAATACATTTAATCAGTCATTCAAGCTATTGTGCACTTTTTAAGAGTCCATAATGGAAAATGTCCTAAAAGGATTATATGTCCTTATGTTTACAGTTCATGGTCCAAGTAGATGAGTTCAAATGTTTTGGAATGTGAATTATGGTGATCTGAAATTCTCCCATATAGCATGCTTTGAGTTGTTAAGTTTACATTGTCACTTCCAAGTAGTAAAATTAGTAGTGCCTTCAGCATAGATAAATAGACGCTGTCTTGAGTCAAATTTGGTTTTGGTAGTTATATGTGTCTCTGTATACATAGTTTATCAGTGTCTTTGAGTTTGTTGGATGGCTAGATGTAGGCTATTGGGAATCACAAGTTGATGTTGGTATAACTCTGCCTAAAGATTGAAAATATTTTTGAAATATGAAATCAATTTAGAGCTATTTCTGAGATTTGTAATTTAAAATCCCTTAATTGGCTGAATTTAAATCCATCCATTTTTATTTGAGTTCTTATCCATCTTTAATGAGATATTCTCACTTAAAGTTTTACTTTGATAGCTGCAGACTTTTCTCTTTGAATGGCAAGTTCAATTGCGGTTTACAAAGTATACTGTTGATTAGTCAACAAGAGTTTCTGATCTGATTTTTGACAAAATGGTTGTTTGTATGTATGTATATATGTATATATATATTGTAACAGAATATAAATAATGTAATTATGAAAAAGATTCCATTTGTAACAGATTATAAAATATATAGATGAGTGATAGTTGCTATAATTCAATAACTAAACACTAAACAGGATATGCTCCAGCAGTTCATCATTTGTAACCGAATAAAATTAAATGCAAAATGAATTTACAATGTTAGCTGATATACAATTTATAATTAAATAAGGACTGATGCTAACATATAAATAAGAACATATACATATCATGCTCTATTTGGGTGTCTATTTGTAACTAATTAAATATAACATTATAGCCCATTTGTAACTATCATAAACATTAATTCTGTCACGCAAATAATGAAATAAATAAATTATGCCATTTTTCAACACAAAATAATAACAAAATGAAAATTAAACTGTCATCACTAAAGATTTAAAATATTTCGATATTGGGAAGTCATTTGTCCAATAAAATATACTAGCTATTCTTATCAGATAAACTAATATTAGGTATAGTAACTGAATAAAATTACTGTGAAATCCCTGGAGTGCATTACACTTATCTCCAATAATAGGTTCTTTTAACAAAGAATCCATCTCATTCCTTTTTCCATGTATGTACGACCATTCATGGTCACATGCACACACTGGTGCTATTTATAACAACTTATAAAAAAATATTATATAAAGTTAATATTATTAAATTGGAAAAAGGATTAAATCACTCTTTATTCAGTTTAGCTAAGTACATGTGTTTTTTCCCGAGCGCTACTAGATTGTTCTAAATTTAGATAAATACTATCTGTGCATGGTGTACTGAGTTCAAACCCATTGGGTACATTCTTTATTACACATGGCTTAGATGACTAACCAAACAAAAAAATGACATTCTTATATTTTATCCATGTCAATAAAATTATAAGATCCCAATATCAAAATTTATATATCCAAGACTCTTATAGACATTACTAGCTCAGTTTACATATATTGATGAACAGATGTAAATATACTCTAACTAATGGCTTCCAAACAAACATAGTAAAGACCATTACTTACCTATATGGCCATTAAACTAGTTACTTAATTTATTTAAATATCATAATATAATGATGATGATGATAATACCAGCCATAGCTTTATAATGAACTCACAACAATAAATTTATCTTTCATAAACTTATAGGCACTTTTCAAAATCATCCTATGTTAATCTGGGATTTAAATATAACACTCACTAGCATTTATATATGTTTATGGTTATTTATTCCAAGTACTTTTATAGTTAAAACTAGGATTCAATAATACCAGTGATGATGACTGATCATCACGAATCTCACCACATGATATTCAACTTTTTAGACATCCCTATTTTCTAAACATATTAATTATGTTAAAGATTAGATTCAATGATTATTGTTTGTTCAGTAATGATGGTGATCCTAATTCTTGTACAGTATTATGTTTAAATGGTGATTTAATTAGTAATATGATATCCATCTTTAATGGGAATGATCATAACTCATGGACACAACATAATTTTAGCTTTCTATTATTAACCTATAATTATTAAAACTTGGTTAAATGTCAAGCATAATCCTTAAATATAAATCAGTATTCTAGCTTGCTTAACATTTACGAGTGATGATGATCATTTAAAATGATAGAATCAAGACAATACAGCAATATTTTTAATAATAACTTGTAAACCAAATATGATATAATTATATTTATTAATACTATTCCTCTTTCTTTTTTTTAAATCAAATTTACTAATTATACAATTGACTTTATTATTATATTAATTAAATATAGAATTAATGCAAAATTTTATATACGCATAACCAAATAAACTTAATATACAAGTTTGTCATTTTTGATATTTTAAAATAAGCTGGCTTAAAATGACATTAGAAAAAAATATTTCATTGAATGCTCACTTAAGACTTTCCCTACTTATTACATATCACAAAAGTAATCTTCATTTATGTAATGTGTGTGTGTGTTTTTTACTTTCATTCATATGTTAAGCCCTGCTCTTCAATTTACTATATTTAAATTAATTATGCATAACCTATTCTTTTGATGGGTCTGTATAAGCAGTTACACATGCACACACACTGTAATATGTCAACATATATATTTAAAATGTATACCCTTATATGATGGATTAATACATAAATCACATATAAAAAATATTATTGCAACCTTGAGCAACAAAAATAAATGATATTCAATTTAATATGCAAAAATAAATAATAAAAAAAACATTATAAAGCATATCTGGATAGGTTGCTTAATTATCACAATCAATAAAGAACAATTAAAAAAACCATTTTAGTATTACATTATATAACAATAAATAAAAAAGATCAAAATAATAATAAAAACTATGTTTAATGAATTTAAACTGTGTGTGTGTAATGTGAGGTAGTGTTGAGAGTAACACAATCTATAAACAAACTCTTAATGTTTCTGTATCAAAAGAAAAAAATAAAATGCTTTGACTTTAGAAATTAGTTTACTTTTAATAAGCAAAAATAAAAGATTTGTTAATGAAAGTTCAAAGTTACCCGATCATTTTCACTTCTTATGAATGTCCCAGGTTTGAATTTTTAGACCATTTGCCTAACTTATAGCTTCAACTGGTTGGTTTGACTGGTTTCTACCATTTAAAATGAGTTGTTGCAGATACTTTGATATAAATATGAATTGGTTGACTTGCTTGTTTCCACCATTTTTAAAAAGAGTTATTACAAATACTTTTAAATAATTATGAACTGTTTGGCTTACTTGGTGACACCATTTTAAAACGAGTTATTGTAGATATTTCTTGATAAATCTTAATTGGTTAGTTTGCTTGTTTCATCATTTTAGAAGTTACCATAGGCACTCTGGAGCCATATGAAAAAATCTTTCCCTTCTCTTTTTTTAAAAAAAAAAATTTACAGATGAACTAAGGTTGGTGGCATGGCTTTATACATCTTTCCTGTTCTCCATTCTTTCAAAGGTGATGATCAGATGACATCTGTGGCTGGTTTTAAATTTGGCCATTCTTTGGTTATTAAGGACTTTTGTATAAGTCCACAGATAGACCAGTGATTTAACCCATTATGTCAGATTTCAAGAAACAGAAACAGTGAGTTTAGCATGGCAAATTCATTGTGTTATACACAGCCCAAAAATATATTAATACCATTTTACAGAATTTTCCATAACTTCCTCCAAGAAATTTAATTTTGTTCCATTTCTTTATATCAATCCTGCTGTGATCTGCTTTATATATATATGCACATCTTTTATGTTGATATTAAAGCAACAAAAACTCACATACACCTAGGTCTCATTTTATGCGGATTATTTTAATGCGATTTTGAAGTTATGCGATTCATGTTTCTTCTTAATATTTTTCATACTTCATTATATTTAGTAGATATCAAGAAATTTAAATTATTAATAATTTATTTTGACCTGAAATCCATTTTTTCTTTCAAAAATATAACGTTATATTAGCAGCTAATGTGAATATGGCCTGAAGCTGTATTTAGAATAAATAACCTACTTATACTAATGAGTAAATAATAATAATAGATTTATACTTACATATAAAAATATCATAATAAATATACAAAGATTTTAAACTTTTAAAACGTATTTTGTAGGTATAACAGAAATAAATAATGTAGATTTTTAAAATAAATAATGAAGATTTTATTGATTTTATAAACTGAAAATATTTCTAATGATAATGTATAATCTTTTTGTTTGATTGCGATCTCATTTTTTAAATATAGAAATAAAATGTGAACATTTAAAATTTATTTCAGTAGCAAAAATCAATTGTCAACAGAAAACCATTAACACAGCACAAGACTGAAATTGACACTAGTTGTGTAAATGGGATGGAGCAGAATATGGAAAAATTGAAGTGGGGAATGGGTAATAAAGTGGCTAACAAGTTTCTCTTGACATAATTGCTGAGAGATTCTTGACTTCATTCAAGGAGAAGCTACATCACACCACATCAACAAATCTGATTTCTTACCAGTTTACAAACGAACCACATAATGATTAAAATACATATGAAAAATGTCAAATTAAATACTGTAGTTACTAAAAAAAAGTAAAAAAAGTTTGTCTTGTACCAATTTTTTTTAAATATTTGATATTTTTTATTAGTCATACTTTATTTCATTATTTTTTTAATGTGAATTTTAAAGTAATTTTCCTTGTTGCTTTGCTTTTATGCGAATTCTGAAAATTACAGACCCTATCCCCCATTTTTCAAGGTAAATTAAGTCTATTTTTGTGCGATTTTTTTAATGCAGGTTTTCAGTGGAACCTATCTACCACATAAAATGAGACCCGGGTATATTCATTTCCTGAACTTTTTTTTAAAGAAAATAATAAAACAGTTCATTCTATGTTTATAAGAAACAAATGAACAAAAAACAAAACTGACTGGCTCTCCTTGTCACTATTGTTGACTCATTGCTTTCCAATTCTCCAACTTTTAATTGCCTTCATCATTTTGGTTTAAAATTTAAAAAAACTGTATATTTCTTGTAACTTTAAGACAACTTTAACAACTGCCATTTACTGCCAAAACTAAACATTGTTAACTGGCTCTTCTTTTAAAAACTCCTGCCATCAAACCTACATATTGTTAAGTGCCTCTACTTCTTAAAAAAAAATTAACTGAATGCCTCTCAAAAAATGCCCCATCTATATATTTCAGTTTCTGATCAAAGAAAAAAAAAATCTATCAAAACCAATTGTGATTTTAGAGATAGCAATTAAATCTCACCTAGACGGTTTTAAGTCAGTAACAAAAAAAAAAGATTAATAATTATTTATTCTATCTAAGTATTTCCTCTCCTTTCTTAAGATAATCTAAGATACAGATTACATTAAAAAAAACTTCATTCTAAAGTCAATAAAGACTTATGTAAAATAATGTCTTATGTTTAAAACAGGTGGTCTCTTTTACACTCTTTTACACGTATGCCTCTTTTATCTACTAATCATTTTTACACTTTTCTTATTTCCTTCATTTTATTTTACAGAAATAAAACTAAATAACTGAATATATTAATTATTTAATAAGAAAATAATATATCAAAATATCATTTCTTATAACATTCTTTCCATTCACTACTACTTATTATTAATTATCTATAAACTATATAATAATACTCACACACATAAATCTATATATAAAAAAAAATTATTATTTTTTAATTAAAGAATATATATGAGTGTGGGAATGAAAACATATGTGTACTATATATATAATTATAACTGAAATAATATTTTTAACGGTTTACAAACAATTACAAACAATCTTTAAATCCGCAGAAGTACTTTCGGTTACTTTCTAACCTGCCTCAACTTCCATTAAATTCAAAAACCAAAAGCGGAAGCAAATGTCATCAATTTAAATTCCACGAATCTCGTATTTTAATGTTAGAAGCTTGTCGATTTATTAAATGTGCTTTATTCCTGTTTATAAAAATTGCCTCTTTAATTTTTCTTTTACTATGGTTTCTCTCTTCATGAAGAATTTTCAAAATTAAATTTAAATTTATATTTACATGTTTTTTCGTGATCAAAGAAAACTGAAGGAGATATTCTGCAGATTTAAAGATTGTTTGTAATTGTTTGTAAACCATTAAAAATATTATTTCAATTATAATTACAATATTGTTTTTAATTAATGGATAATTTATTTATTTTATATATATATATACATATAATTACCAAAATGAGATTGCGCTTTTTAGTGTTAATTTGACTCTTTTAAATAGTGAGTTCAAGTTCATCCAACCATGTGCTTTCAAGTTCAAATTGTCTTGAAATCATTTCTTCACATCCAACTTATGTTCATAAAGGTGGCTTTAATGTCATCTACAGATACATATCTTTTATAGAAGACAATTTAGAAAATTAATAAAATTATCTCTGCAATAGATTGTGTTGGAGAAGACAAAGATTTTCAATTAATAATAATATACTGTTTTTTCAGCTGATTAGTTATGTTGGTTTCTTGAAGCTGCAAATTAATCTCATTGAATGTTTTGAAAATGTTCTCCAAATAAAAAGCATCATTATTTATTGCCCTTAATTGTTGATAGAGAACTTCACTACTATTCTCAAAAACTGCATCATGTCATCATATAAAGACACAAATCAGGACATACATGTATCTTTTGAGAGCTATTGGATTTCCATATGTAATCAAAAAAAATTGCTTATCATTATCCTAGCAAATCTGACAAAACATTCTATCATCTTTGGCATTTGATTTGATCATATTTACAGTTTTAATTACTGTATTTAAAAATGAATGTAGACTTGCACTTGTTTTTCTACAAGATGTTGTCTGTGTACCATACAATGAAATATATAAAATAGTGGATATTTGTTCTTTCAAATAATCAACAAATCCATGATAGTGACTTAGCATTGATGGTGTGCCATCATTAGTGCATGCAACAATATTAGTTAATGGTATATTATTTTTTTCAAAATGTTTTTACAGACTGAAATATTATTCCTTTTGTATCTGTGACAAGATTTTCTATAAGTAGCAATCTTCCTGCAATGTATTCAGTTTGTTAAAGTATCATACATATGTCATTAACATAGCATTATTATTGGCAGTGGTAGATTCATCCAATTGCATTGGAAATTTAGTATTTTTAAAAATAGGTTTAGTTGATTTTCAGTGTTAAACTGCCATTTCACCAATGCTTCATTTCATAGTGTTTGTGGTAAGAGGCATGATTTTAAAAACATCAAATATATCCTGAAACAAATTCCTTCATACATGAAATTATCAAGTTTTTGCTGTCAATTTTGATATTAGATAAGTTACAGTTAATTTGTTTTTGTTCTTTGCATTTAGTTTTTGAAATGAGGATGCAATTTTTGAATGGTTTTGAAATGTTTTGTAGATCTCTTGAAAATATTCTTTTGGTTTGTCTTTTTCTTGAGGGTACTTTGATACAAGATGCTCATGGAAATTAGACACATTGGAATATTATAACTTTATTTTCTTTATTGCATGACCAACTCCATATAATATTAATATCATGTATGTTCTTTATTACTTTTTACAAATATAAGTAAAAGTTCTGAAAAAGTTGCTGGGGCAAGCAAAACCATCATAGTGGGTTGTAAAGAAGCATTGTAAAAAGTAATAAAGAACATAGATGATATTAATAAACACATTGGAAGCTGTTTATTTGATACAGACTCAATAAAATCCATTTTCAAGTATTCCAGAAATTAGCCACGAATGTTTTTTTTTTTTGTGATATGGGTTAAAATTGGTTAAACAATTTATAATTTTTAACAGACTTAAATTACACTCACTTAACTAACCTCAAATACTCACAAACTACAATGGATAAAGAGGTAGACCACATGATTGTACTAGTTGTTTGACTATTGTTACAAATCATATATACAGAGCCACAGAGCTCATTGTTTTTTTTTGTATTATTGACCAAAAGTGTAGTTGCAAACCATATATGAATGTCAATATTAAAGTTGGAGCCTTTGTAGATTTGTAACAAGTTAGCATATTTCATGAGAGGCCTTAGTAACTCTGCAAAAAAATTTAAATGCCTGTTGTGTGTCTATAATAATTATGGTTTTTCTTTTAACATCTGGACAATACTCACTGCACTTTGAATGCTTTAACCGTCCACTAATGGTTGGTAGGGATCAACTGTAGGAATCAGGTTGATGACCCTAGGTCTAGCTAATTTCTTTTATACAAGATTAAAATTAGAATTAAAAGAATGTATGTTTTAATTCATATATGAATGAGTTGTTTATTGCAAAAACGACATTATTAAAAGAAATAACTTTAAAAGTTTAATTAAAAAAAATTATATATTTTGGTTTAAATAAATAGGTTAAAAATAATGTAATTAATATAATAAGCCAGGTTTTACTTTTAAAGTCACATTTTGATTTGGGAATAACAGATTTGAAAATAAGATAAAATTAAATCAGTTAAATAATTATAGTATTTTTGAAAATTAAAATTTGCCAATAATTGCCATACCCTAGCATTTTAATAATTAGAATGGAACAGACACTGTAACAAATTCTTTATATAATTAAAATAGCAGATTAATAAATTAAAATCTCAATTTTTTTAAAAGAAGAAAATATTTATTGTCTAGAGAGATTTATTTATATTTCATATAATTATATGTTTTCATTCAATTGATTATGTATTAAAAAATTACATCTTTTTCAGCCATCAGTTATGAAATCTGTTATATTTGCTATTTGTCTTGTCATATTTGCTGGAATGCTTTTATCTGCCAGTGCTGAATATGGACAAGAATCTGAGGTAAATAAATTCATGTGATGACAATTTACTGTTCAACCTAAATATCCATCATTTTATAATTTTCATGTTAATATAAAATATTTTCATTACATAATTATTTATACTGGCATGGAAGTTTAGTGAACAATATATATATATATATATATATATAAATATATATATATATATATATATATATATATATATATATATAGTTTTATTTTTTAGCATGTTAAGAATATAAAATATTATTATAGGATATATATTATTTTTATAGTATGATACACTGACATCTAAGTTACTGAGTCGAGCTCTTGCGCAGAAAAGAAATGCTGAGCTAATCAACAGTTTACTCAATTTACCTCAAAAATTACAAGAAGCTGGGAAATAAAGGTAAGAAAATAAATATTAATTCTGTTTATATATGCATATAATATTCAAATACTTTAAGCTAGATGCAATTAGAGGGAATTTGAACTCAGACTTTCAAGTTGCCTTCAGTCATCCACTCCATCTTATACAACTGAAATACATGGCCACATACATGTGAAAAAGATAAATGATCTCCAATATTCATATTTTATGCTGAAGCAAAACTCATCAGTTGGTCTTGATCATTATCTCCCACACACATCTACAAACTTTAAGGGACAGGCTTTAATCATTTTCACCCTCCATCCCCTAAGCCATTCATATAATTGAAAATCTGATGATGGCATGTTCAAAACCCTTGTTTGCCAAAGTTTATTGTGTCATACCCATGTTGACCATAAGTCAATCTGTGTACTTAAATGGTCATACATATGAGGGGTCAGATTGACTTACAGTCAACATGGTATGACATAATAAAATTTGACAGACAAGGACTTTGAACACACCATCATCAGATTTTCAATGATATGGATGGCTTAAGAGTTGGAGAGTGGAGAAGATTGAACCTGTCCATTAAAGTTTGAAGGTTTACTATCTTGATATAAACTGAGAACTGATTATAGATATGTGTGGGAGATGATTATCTAGACCAACTGATGAGTGTTGGTGCAATAGGATATGTATATTGGAGATAATATATATTTTTCACAAGTAGGTGGTTATGTGTATTGGTTGTATAAGACAGAGTGAATCACTGAAGGCAACTTGAATGCATATGTATATAACAAAGTACTTTTAAAACATTAGTGAAAGGTAATTAATTATAACAAAATTAAGTTTCTGTTTTTATCCAGTAAACTGGCCTTACTGAGAATCAATAAAAATATTTTTATTGACATTTAATTAGATTTTGATATGAAACAATTTTATAACAACTTATACTTCTTATTATTTCTTTCTATGTACCATTTTTAATTTTTTATATTATATATATCAGTGATGAAGCATGACTTTTTTAGGAAAGGAAGCCCACTACATAATCTTTTTTTGTTTTTATTTTACTTGTCGCAACAATTTTTATGTAATAGTTAATATATACATATTACACACGTCCAGATTAACTCTCTTATTTGTAAATCAGACTGTGACTAGTTAAGTATAGAGAATTCATTATCAAGATATTTTATTTTCTAAATACTTTTAACATTCTTACATTTTAACTATTAATTACATTTTAGCATTGTTTGAATTCTTATAATTAACAAATAATGTGAATTATGTGATGGTCAAACTCATTATTTAACTTATATAAAAACAGTTCAACTGTTGATAAAAAAACAAAAATTCCATAAAGTTTGAATTGTTCATTCTTCTTTTTTATGTTTGGATAAATAGTTTAGAGAAAAATATGGAACTCTCTTATCTATTAATTAGACCATGAATATTTTAAGTATAGATAATACATTATCAAGATATTTTTATTTTCCAAATGCTTTTAACATTCTTAAGTTTTAACTCTAAATTACATTTTAGCATTGTTTGAACTTCTTATAATCAACAAGTAATGCGATGGTCAAACTCATTATTTGCCTTATATAAAAACAGTTCAACTATTGGTAAAACAATTGCAAGTTAACAGAAATTCCATACAAAAAATAATGAGTTTGAATTGTTCATTCTTCTTTTTTTATATTTTGCAAAATAGTTTATATACATGAATGCACTTATTGTTTTTACTACACTATTGTATGTGCAACTTGTTGGATTGATTTTGTGAGGTTGAATATGTACATATTTTAGTGAATTTTTAAAATAGAATTTTAGTTAAAGCTTTTGAATTTTTTAGTGAATTCTTTTATAGAAGCACTCATTCCAGTCAATACATGTAGCCTTCATCCCTGATATATATATTGAACCTACCGCCTCTCATCTCCACCTAAAATTACTAATTAAATATGGGAAACAACAACAACTATCGACAAAAAAATATCAATTAATATTTTATTATACTTTGTCCTCCGAAACTTCCCTTCCAGAAAGTGGTTGGTTTTCAGGTAAAGTGTCAACTATCATCAGTAGCGAACTACCAATAACACCCAATGCTCGACTACCAAATATACACCGATCAAATAAACACTTTATTTTATTTTTAAAAGAAAGAAAATCCCTTAGGTGCCAGCTAATTACATTAGAATTAGCATGTTCATCTGATCAGCATAATTTGGAACCTGAAATCCCTGCTAGCTCAATCGGTTTCCAACCACCCATTAATAGACAAACAAAGGTATCTTAAATGCCCCCTCGAAGCTACTACTATTTTTAAAAAAACTAAAATAATTTCCCGAACCATTCAAAATAATACTTCAATCCTTTAAAACCATAATACTAATATTATACTGACTTCCGAAATATTTAGATTTTTAACTTAGTGAATCTTTTATGAAATACTATTATCAATAATTAGATTTTTTTCCTCCTACTTTTATTAAAAAAAATAAATATTTATATTACCCGCACGTATCAAAATAAACATAAATATTTTAAGAAAAATAATTTAAGTATTTTTTATTTAAAATAAAGTAATCGTTTTATCTTATAAGGAAACACACACACTTCTTTTTTAAAAATTAAAATAAAGCATTTTAATACATTACTTTAGCAAATAAAGTATACACGTTACATTATATTTTATTTCTCTCTTTTTTTTTTTTTTAACAAAAAAAAAAATCAAATCACACATACGTGCATGCACTTGTTTCAAAAATATTATTTAATAATAGAAGCTAATTTTACTTATTTTTATTATTGCAAATATTATCTTTTGAAGTTTAAAGTTTTATTTTTAAGATTAATTCATAAAGTTCATAGTTCTTTTCATAAAGTCTATCTTTTATTTTAAGAAGAAATCGGGAATATTAAGATATCAAAGTCAAATAATTACCTAGGATTTTTTTAATATGACAGAAACAGCATAATGGAATTATTTTTTAACTTATTGATGAATGGTAAATGACTCCTCTGTAGATCCAGTGACATAGTATGATTTTTGTGGCTGGTTTGGCATACCACACTCTGCTGTTCGTTTAGTCTAATTAAACATGATCACTTTCCGAACTAATTGCAGATCTTAAATGCATAGAGCAGCTTCGGTCGACTGCACACCATGTTGGTTTTAACAATGCAACATTTTTTTGGAGATATTACTTCAAGAAATAAGCAGACCCAGAATAATAAAATGTTGAGCTATTTATACTGTTTTAAACAATGGAAAACTTTATTAGCAGCAGAGTCTCTGGTCTTGTGAAATAAATCAGCTTTTGCTTTTATTTTTTATTAAAAATCACATACACACATGCACATATATTTAATTATTTTATTATAAAATAAAACAAAATCTCTTTATTTATTTTATTATAAATTCATTTAAAAGATATTAAAATCATTTTTTTATTAAAATACTTTTTTCCCTCTTTTAACAAAAAAAATCATATTATTTTAAAAAGCATTTACAGTTTATTTTTCTTATTATTTTAAAAAGTGTTCACAGTTTATTTTTATTTAATAACAAATTCTCCCTCTTCCCTGCTCATTAGTTTTTACATTTTACTCTCTCAATTTTAAATTTTATTTTAAAACATGGGATTCATCATAATAAATTAATTAAATATCAATGTACTTCGGTACAATATATATATATAAACACACAATTACTTCTTTATAAAACTGCTTTAATATTTCAATCAGCAGACTGGTATTCATCAGAAAGCACAGCAAAAAATATATATCCAATTACTCCTATTCATAGTTTTCTCCATTACTCTTATCATTTTTAATTTTTTAAATTATATATAAATATATATATTTTCTCCTATCCATACTCTCCATCAGTTCAACAAACTTCATTCTTTCATACACCCATCTCACATGTGATCCCTTTAAAGAACTAATTTAAGAATTCAACTATCAATCTATTATCATTTCTTCTAGTAGTACATCTATCTTAGCTCAATCTCTTAATTCTTTTAATAATGTCAGTGTTATGTTTGTTCTCTAATTCAAAAATTTTGCTTTTAGTATCATGTTGTAATTCCCTTTATACATGTCTCCCTTTTTCATTGAACAAGTTGAAGTCTTTGCATTGCTCTTCTGTTAAGCATTCAAGTTCAAGACTCATCAATAAGAACTGATAAAATAATTTTATTAAAAACTTTTTATTTGAAACCCAGGCATATATATATATATTTTAAAAACACTCCATACACATTTAATTCTATAATTAATTTCATGCATTATGTTTCCATCTACATTAATTATTTGAGAAATTATTGTAATGGTCAGGATGAGGAGACAACCACATAAATCATGCCAAGATGATTTAAACCACCACAACTCATTCCAATCTACATACTACTTTATTTCTATTTTAGGCTCCATGATCAGGGAGAGGTAGAGACTTTTAAAACTTGATTATTAACATTATGGCTTCATTACGGTGAACAAGAATGCAATGTATATATAAAATACAAACACTTTATTAGTATTAAAATTACAAATAAACAAAAAAAATGACTACCACTTAATTAGGTTGCTAGACTTATAAGATAGTGGAAATTACATTAATTAATGATTCCATATATAAAAGTCTCATTATATAACAGACATATAATAAGGGACTTCAGGTGATATATCTATTTTGATCTCTGGTGCAGATGTCTCTCAAGCAGGTACATAATAATAAATAAAGCAAGGCAAGTTTAATTAACTCTATAAAAGTATGATTAAATATATAAATGCACAACTCTCATGATCATGATCAATAAATGCTGAAATATCAATCTTTAACATACAGGTGGTACTGAGTTGCTAAAACAATAAACACATAACGAGGTAGACTAAAATATGATCACCTCCACAATGTCTTATCCAAGTCTTATAATAAGGTAATGGCAGGAATATCTTCATTGTTGTAAAGTTAGATCCAAATTTTATAATGTAAATGGATCATACAATGAAGAAATGAGCACCTTTATAAAACCCTAAATAACTCTCATTAACAGGCAGGAAAAATCCACTGCACACTGGTAACAAACAAGAATAAGACCCTCTGGGTCTGAAAAATAAAGGGAGTCTTCTCGCTTTTGCATGGAACTTAGACAAATGGGACCCTATCAAATTAAATTCCTGCTGAAGAAGCATATTAAAATAAACATGAAATTAACAACCCAGTAATATTATATTTATATACAATAATAAACATTTGGACTTAAATTTAAATCTATATAAATAAAACTTAAATGGTCATGTCATAAGTTTACAATATGCAAATATTCATTATATAGGATTAATCAAAGTCTACACAGTTATTATATATTAAATTTTTTTATAAAGAAATTACTCACTGCTTAATTAGAGATCTGACCCATAAATCTTACATATGTACAGGATTGTTGATACTATAGCCTACAATGATAATATATTAAATTGTGTTAAAAGTTTTAAAGAATTAAACTATCGTATCATATATTTCATTATTTATAACATAAGTTTCACAGAATTGGAAACCGTGTATCTGCAGTACACATATATTTGTTCCTTTTAAAACAGAAAACAAAGTTTTAACTTTTAAATTCCTAAGATGAAATTTTATTTTAAAACTGAAGCTTGATTATAAATCAAATGTACACAGTATACATATATACTTGTTTCTTTTAAAAAAAAATAAACTTTGCTTTTTAACATTTTAACATGATCTTAATTTTTAAATTTGAAAATTTTATATAAACCATTGTAATTGGGTTAATGGTTAAATGTCGTTTTTTTGAAAGAATATATTTTAAATAGGCAAATTTAAAATTGCAAATAAAATTAAAGCACAAATTGGAATAAGTGAGGAAGGATTTATATATTTTGCGTTTATTTAATTACTGGACTTTTCTTTAGATACCATCAAATATTTTAATCACCGAAATATTTTACTAAATTTACTTCCATCTGATTCTTAAATAATAAGCCTAGCAAAATTTAAAAAAGATCGAGTATATATATTGCAATAGTCGATCTTCCTTATTATGTACAATTAATTAAGCATGCATTTAGAAAATATTTAAATAATGCAATAAAATATGTAATTAATATGATAAGAATATTGTACACAGTACGAAAAAAAACACACTTTAAAGAATGGTTAATAAATAAATTATTTGAAGCAAAGAAAACATTTTCAATCACACTAGAGAGGCTTCTGTCATTTACCGGATACTTTCAATGGTCTGTGGCATTATTATATACTGGGTGGCTTTCTTTTCATGGTGATGACATAGCATGTCAGAAATTTGGATGGTCAAATGTAGGTAAGAACTTGATCAGCCTAGCATTTTATAATATGAGGGAAACTCCATACTCAGCTTCTTGGTGATGACCAGAGAAATTGTGACAACTACTCATAGCTTGATGTAATTTAACAGCTTGAAACTTTACAATAACTCTTCCAGAAGTTTACAGTAACTAAACTTTACAAAAAGTGTACAATAACTTTTCCAGAAATTTACAATAATAATAATTCTTCTGTTTGCCCTATATATATCTCAAAAGCAAAAACATCCAGATTTTTCCAAATTAATTAATTAATTTAAACTTAAGAAAATTTTTTTTCTTTATTATCTAAAAGAATCTTACTGATAATAATCTTAATACAATTTAATTTTGAAAATTTACTAATTGCATTTTTAATTAAATTTCGAATGACTTTGATTTTTATCAAATTCCCAGTAATTATACTTTTGTCACTTTTTATTGTAATGACAATGTTACACTAAAATATAAATTCTAAAATTAGAATTCTTTTAATATTATTTGGTTCTTTAATTAATTAGAAAGTTAAACATTTTTGCTGATTTGAAACCCCATTTTTTCACACATACCAACTCATAATTAAATTTTGTAATAAAATTTACATTTTTATAATATTATTTTTTTATACATTGTATTTTTTAAAATGCCTTAATATTTTTTAACTTAATAGCAAATATATATACATGAAGCACATATATATTATACCTAAAATCAAAACTACCCCAAATCCAAAATTAAACCAGACCAGCATAAAAATAATATTAAAACACAATCTAAGGTTTCACTGCTACAAGCAGACTTCTCAAGTGTAAAGAACTACCAAAAACTACACAATATATATAATATTAAAAACTAACCACAAATTCATTCACTTCCCATCCACCCTTAATATTAAAAGAACTTTTAAATAAGTTAATTGCTTCAGAATAATAAATTTTCAATAATAAAGATTCTTTAATTCTTCTTCTGATTTCATTTCTTTCAAAGAAGATAACCTTAGCTTCATCAAAATCAATAGTGTAATGTTTATATTATACCTAAGATGAGGAGTTAGAATGGCCTCAGGTTACATTTTGGTAGCATTATGTTTTAAATTAGTTACAATGGGGATCCAACCAAGGAGCCCAATATATGCTATCTGCCTGAGAAAAGTAGTCTATAGAATGATGGGAGATGTGTGGTTAAAAAAAAAAGAGAAATTTTTTTTGAGTGAAAAAATTTTTTTATCTCACAAAATTGTCTTGGCCATATAGTCTTATTTTAGATTTGTATATAATGATGTTTAATTTCTTCATTGATGATGATAAAATGGGTACAGCCATAAACAGCTTATTATTTTTTTTCAATTTTGAAAATATATGTATATCACAACTTGAGACAGTGGTGAAATAAATAATTTTTTTTTGAAACATTAGAATGATTTATTGCCAGATGGGGACAGGCATAGTGATAGTGGTGAATTATGGGATAGTAATTTCATGTGTGTTTGGAGAGTTCATTTTGTAAAAAGTCTTATGATTTTGGAGGTTGGATTGGATATTTGATTGTTGGAGTTTGGTTAGTTAGATTGCAGTTTTTGATGATGCATGGAGAGTTTTGTCATTACCTTGAGAATGCTGTATATTCGTGTAACCCATGAATGATCAAACCCATTCACTGCTCCAACCCAATTTATAAGTTATTCTTATTTATCATGAAGCAGTTAACAGCAGTCCTGCCATGATATCAGCCTATAAGTCTCCAAGAGAGAGAGAGCAAGGCATAGTTTTATGTAGTATATAATTCAGGGTGTCATTTTGAGATTTGCCACATAAGACTCCAAGAGAGAGAGCAAGGCATAATTTTTCTGTGCATTTTATAGCCCCTGAGACCTAAAATAAGGAGGGCATCATTTGATATTTGCCATGTAAGACTCCAAGAGAGAGAGAGCAAGGCATAGTTTTATCTATTTTAGCCCCTAAGACTTAAAAGAAGTAGGGTATTGCAACAGAGCTTGCATCATTCTATCAAGAGTTGTGGTAGCTTAAGGTGATCAAATTGGGATGGTCCTCTGAATGCTCATGGTGCATTGTGTGATTATAGTGCTGTGACTGAATTTTTTTATTTATCTCATGATTGTGAACTGCTAATTATTCTGGTGACTGTCAGTATCTGTCAGATCTCTAGGGGAATAGATGAATGCATAATTTAGGCTATTGTAGACAGACATATACTATATAGATTATTGTTGTGTGATTCATTGAATGAGGGATATTACATTTTTTTCTCTTTATGTTTGTAACACATGGTAAAGTAAGGTGAAAAGCAAGTCAGTCAGTCAGTCAGAGATAGGTGTCAGACAAGGAAAGGATTTGTGGGTTCTTGATGGTAGGGGAGCACAAATGAGATATATAGAATTTTTAAGAAAAATGAGTGAACTAAACAATACTACTGAGGAGGTTATGGAAGAGGAAGTTGCCTTAATTCCTGGAATTAGTAATTTTTATATTGAAGAAGAGGATAGGGAGGTTTCATTTAAAGTACCAAAAGGAAGAGAGGAAGTAGAGGGAAACACATTGAGAGTTAGTGGCAATAGTACAGTCTTAAGCATAGAAACAATAGCTGAGGAGTCAGAGGTTTGCCAGCCTCAAATAGCAAAGAAGACCCCATCAGAAATGGGAATGATAATGCAGATGTTTAAAAGTCTAAAAGAAGATAATAAAGCTTTAGAACAAAAGATAGATAACTCTATTGAAAACAACAGCTGAATGATCATAGCCTTGGAAACTAAGATAGAAAAATCCAATATAGAGTGCAAGAATAGGTTTACATCATTAGAAGGTAGAATAGAAGGAGTGTGTAGATCTATGGAAGTTGTCAAACAGGAAGGTTATCAAGGACTGCAGTCATTAAAGTCTCAGGTGGAGCAATCTATTGAAGAAAATAAGAAAGAAATTGAGTTATTTAGTAATGAGGTCCATGGGTTGGTCTCCCAATCCATATCAGAAGACATAGAAAGTAATGCTGAAATAACTTCTTCAGGAATTAATATCAGATTGGACTCATATAAGGAAGCTACCTTGAGCTGTGTGAATCAAACCCTCAATATTAAAAACAAGTTTAGTAGCTTAGAGAAAGAAATTTGAGAAGTTAAAGAAGGCATGGTCAATGAGTGCATACAAATCAATCAAAATCTTAAAAAAGAATTGGGGAAACAAATAGATAGTCTTAGGGAGGAAATAGTGCAAAGGAACAAATAAATTGTGTAGGAGGGGAATTCAGAATGGTTCAACATGAAGTAGTTGTCACATTGAAGAAGGTGGAAAAACAACATGATGTAAAAAATCAGATGGTTACCTTAAAAGGAGAAGAAACTCTAAATCAACAAATCCCAAGGAAGAGAACATATAGGGAAATGGATAAATGTCTGGTTAAAGGGGATTATAAAGTGAAAAGGATAAGGGAGTTAGAGGAAAAACTACATGCACAAGATAAGGTGATTAAGTTAAGAGAAGCAATAGGGGAGATGAAACCAAATATTTTGGAAAGAGAACAAAGGTTTCAACAATCTATAGTTTTCAATTTATTAACTAACCAGTGTGTGTGGTTTCAAAAATCTATATTTTCAAGTAGGTTAAAGGGAAATTATATCTGGTACAGAGAGTCATTTTCTCTGGAAATTTTAAAAATACATTGTGTATGGTGCCAAGAGTCCATATTTTTAGGTGGATTCTGTAATCGGAAGTTACATAAAATAAATTCTCCAGATGTATATTATAAGTATCCAGTCAAAATGAAAAATGGAGATATCAAAAATGGAATGAATATATTTTTATGCAGACCACAATATGATTTACAAGAGGGAAAAGCCCAGAGTAAGACTCAAGTGCTAAACTAGAGTGGTCCTGATATAATAATCTATCATGTTAGCAACCCCAAAGAAACCAATTTAAGAAGTTTCTGCATTTATATGAAGGGCCATTACAGATTACTAAGAAAATATGAGCTTGCTATTGATGGAAATAAGGGAACCTATAATGCTAGAAGTTTGATCCCTTATCCCTCAACAGTGGCCTGGCAAAGATCTCCAAATAAGTCATGATGCCAAGTTTTCTAATGAAAAGGGGATTTGGTGGACATCTAGATGATGTTTGCCAGTAGTTAGAAATTTTCTATTATTATTTTATCAATTATGATTTTTTCATTATGTATGGTTAAAGCAAAGGTATGATGATTTTTATTGGAAAAGGGGGGATGTTGTGCCCATTTCAATTTAGCGAGTGGCTAAATTTGTAGTCATGTGCATGAAAGGAAATATGGAACAAAAATCATCATCACATTTTCTATAGGAAAGGAAGCTGTAGGACACCCAAGTTTAAACCCTACAGAATCAAGTCCCAAAAGCCTAAGACAGAAAGAGAGTGGGGGAAACAGTTATGTTCTTTATTTGTTTGTGTGTTAACAAAACTCAAAAAGAGTAGTACACACCTTTTAATTATTCAATAGTTCTTTTTAAAAGTAAGATTATAACACATAGGCAGTTGTCTGTGGACAAGCTATTTAGTTTGTCATTTTCATATTTCAAATATTAACTTTTCTCAAAATTAATGTACACTTGCTAAATTCTGCTTTTTTATTCTCTATTTTGTTTTCTATGGTTATAATTTATGTTTAAAAGTTCTAAGGATTTAATTTTAAATATTAAAAGTATAGTTGCTAAGAAGCATTCAGATTATTTTAATAGGCCACTTTTTATAAGTGATTTGAATGACAGAGTGTGTGGATATATTGCATAAATAAATCTACAGTTACACATATTGGAAAAAGAAAAAAAATGACAAGTCTGTTAAATATTTTTTTTCCTCAAAGGTAGACTTCTTGTTTATATCTGTTTGTTAAACACACAAGGTGAGAAGTCCAGCTGAAAATCTTCACATCAGAGAGATCAAAGAGAGGAGATAAAATTTTATGGTGCCAAATTTGTAATCAGGATGAGAAAAAAAACCATTAAGATAATGTTTCTTCAAAACAGTATTTAACCAGAAATCATGTTATTGTGAATTTATTATTTTTTACCAGCAGTTAAAGAAAAAAAACATGATCAGTCTAATTAGATGAGTTGACTGAAAATAAAAATATAAAAGGGCCTGGAAAGTCAATTAGATTAGATTTTAAATATTGAAACTGGGGAAAAGACAAGCTTTAAATTCTGCAAGATGTCAATTTGAAATTATTATTTTTTATCTAATTTTTTTTTTGGAAGATTGATGTAAGCTAAATGGCAGATTAAAATCTAAATGTATTTCATCTGGCTATCCAACCAGCTATACAGCCAATACATCATATAAAAAATGTCTGAACAAAAGTATTCTACACCTTATGACTGATTGAAAGAAATAAAATTGAAGTGACTGACTGCTCATCCATGTTTTAAATAGAAGAAAACATTCACCTGCATTTGAAAGCTGAATGAAAATAAATAATCTGCAGATCAGTATTAAACCAGGCTGATACAGTTATTCCAGTGACTGAGTTTAACCCCAGCAAAATTATAAATATGAGAACAGATATCCTCCATCTATTAAAAGAATTATGCTAAACAGGAAAGGAAGAAACAGTTCCAGTGCCAAATAGTTCCTACTGAAGCAAGTAACTTCATCATCATCACCATAAAAGAATTACAAGCCTCAAGTAAAGAAAGACTGTTTCAGTGAACCATGGAAATTGGTCATATACCCATTGTACAGATTGGTATGTTTGCTGCAAAATGCTAGACATTTGACAAGCTGAGTTTGAACTCTTGGAAGCCTCAACAAAATAAAAGGGATTGGTAATATGAATTTTCATTATATATTTTTCTTTTTATGATATCAGGGACTATTAGTAAAATTTTTAGCAATAGTTTTATCTTTTCTTATCTCTTAACTGTAAAAACCAAAATCGAGTAAAACCAAGAATTTCTTCAGTAATAATAGCTATAAGCTTGTTTAAGGATTTTATGTATGCTAAAATTATTATACCCGCTTATTGATGAATTTTGTTTTCTAAAGGGTATTATTGTATATTAATCTAAATTTATGAAATGTTGTTAATATATAAAAGATTTTTTTTGTATTATTATTTGTTTTTAAATAACATTTTATTCCTAAGGGGGATCAACACAAACATACACGGTAATATAATATTTGCCACATGTATATACTTGCGTATGAATGTGAGAATAATATACATATAGCATTAAAGATATTAGATTGTTTTTTTTTGTTTTGAGTTAATGAGTAGCAATATCAATAGTTTAGAGGGGGAGATAAGTAATTCAAAACTTATTTCTGGAAATCTTTTACTTTTCAATTTAACTAACACTTTTTCTAATTAATCATTCTACTTTATATGTTAAGTTTAGATGTATAAAGATCTAAAAGTATGTGTGCACAAAGAATGTTTATTTTTTTTTATGAAATATTTTTCTTGTGGATAGAATGTTTTAGCAATTTGTTATCCAAATTGATATACATTATACTATGATAAACATTGGATATTGGCATTAACAGGAAAGAATTTAATATTAATCTTATGATTTCAATATAATAACTTAGTCATATAAATTTTCATTTCTATCTTTAAATTGTATATATATGTTAGTAATGCAGTAATAAATGTTAATTTGTTTTATTAAACGAGGTGTATATTTTCATTAAGTATTAGTTGTGATCATTCATTATCAGTGGTGAATGTTAACTGTTTAAGTTTTAATTAGGTGTACTTAAATTAGCCAAAGTTATGAATTTCTAAAAACTAAATTTCATGTTAGGCTTAGTTCTAAAGCTGTGGATGGAAATACCAGCATTGTCATCATGTTTTTCAATTAATGAGCTAGGTAAATGTTTAAAGGCCATAAATAAATAAGGATTTCCTGGTATTTGGTTGTCATTGGTGAGTCATTATAATAATCACCTTCCCATCATCTACATCATTCAAGGATGAGTGAATTGCCACCCTAAATTAATAGTGTAATACCAGCTAGTAAAACTTATGAAAGTATTAAAATGCATGTATCATATTAAAACCTAAGGGATAATTTCTGTCTGATAAATTTTATATGCACTACTATAGCTTAATGATGTTTTGTGTTTCCCTTAATGTTGGTGCATATGGGTCTAAAATCAAAAATCCTAAATTTTGTTAGAAATAAGGTACCAAAGGGCTTCCAACCCAGTACATTTGAAAAGGTTATAGAATATAACTTTGTCTAAATTCAGATAACCTAGTGGTGCACTGCTTAGATCATATTCACTTTATCACTTAGATATTTGCATAATATAAAACCAAGAGATAAAAGTGGGTAAAATTTACTGTTGGATTTATTGAGAAAATATTTTTATTGGTTTACCAAGGTACTCACCCACTTGATATTATTTCATAAGTTATAATGTCTTAGTAGTTTATTTAAGTTACAATGTGTTCCTACTTGTTTATTGAGGATACAATGGCTGCCTAATTAGGGTCTGAAATAGGTACATATACCAGATAACTGAAATGACTAGTTTCTAATCATTATTATTATTATATTATTTAGCCATCTTGGAGTTGATTTATATTTATCTCATCATCATTTTCTCCCTCAAGACAGACATTATATATATTGTGAGAATATTAAGTGGATATGATATTTTAGCTACAATTTATTAAAAATCTTAAGTAGAAATTAATTGAAGTTACATTGCCTTTTGATTGATCATTAATATTTTGGTGACAATTCATTATTTTAGTTACAATATACACAGACACACACACACACACACACATATATATATATATATGACCACTTCAATATTTGTAGTCATTAATTTCTATTTCATGATTATCAATCTTTATTTTGTTCTTTCTTAGAAAATTTACCAGACATTACTTTATACTTTTTATATTTAATGCCTTCAGATTTTTATGAATGGTTACTTTTTCATAAACCTTTCTTCACAGTGAAAAAGCAAATAGAAAATAATTGCACCAATTTGTGTGTCTTAAATTCTTATTACTCTGTATGGATAATTTCACGAACATCCTAATCTTTTAAGCCTTTGAAATCAAGCCATCTATTTTTGTTTTATCTATTTAAGTTTAAAACTAATTTAAAAAAAAAATATTTTGATTTTTATTATAAGTTAATAATGAGTAATATGATATTTAACAGAAAATCCAACAAATATGGCTTGAATTTGACAATCTATTATCTGAAAGAAAGTTAATTAGCCAGTAACTATCACTGAAGTCCTGGTGCATTATTTTACCACACAGAATTCATTAACTACTCAATGTGTAAAATAAGACTGACTGGAAAAGATATCACTGTTCAATAGAAATATCCATGATACTTTAAACACTTTTTAGCAAAAACCATTCGTTGTACATATATGCATATATAATATTATATTTTGTCTGTCCTGCAGTCTTCTTCAGAGCCACTTTAATTTTTAATTAATTAAAAAATTAAAGTTAAAGTGGCCCTGAAGAAGACTGCAGGACAGACAAAACATAATATTGTGTATGCATATATGTACTATAAATGGCTTTTGCTAAAAAGTGTTCAAAGTGGATAAATTGCATTTATATAAGATATATCCATAGTGTTACTATATATTATAAATATCCATTTTTTAATATTTAATTATATTAATAGTATTAAATTTGTTTTTCTTATCTATTATAGTTTTCTAAATATAAATGTTTTATTTTTCAGAATTAAATTAATATATGGCTGGAGACATCTATAGAAACAGACATTGATGAGATTCTTTTAAAAATGATATAGTTCATTCTCTCACTCATTTCAAACTGAAAATTTAAAATATGAACTATACTATTTTCAAGAGATATCTTTTTGATAAATTATAAGGACTTTAATCCATGGCATTTTCGCTTATTTGTGATTAAATTTTTACAAATAAAAAGTTTTAAAAGAATGAATTTGAAGTTTGTTATTTTTCTCTTTTTTAAAAAGATATATTTATTTTAAAGTTAATTATAAATTCTAAAATGAAGTTTTAAACTTGAGTAAGTCATTAAAAATTTAAAGTATGTAGATAAAATGGGAAAATATTACTCAGCAAGATTATCATGTGATGTGTTGCACTATGACTTTTCCTTTATCAGAGTCAAAAATCTCTCAGCCACAATGCTTAGAGAAATATGCTAGCCACCTTATTTTTTCCTTCCATTCCCCACTCTATGTTTTTTTATATTCAGCATTATTCTGATCCATCCAATTTCCACAACATAATCTTTGTCAACTCTATGGTCTTTATGTTGAAATCCCTCTTATATTTCACTAAACCCAGCATAAAAACCAAAAACCCATTTTCTGTATAATTACTTTGTTTATATTTATTCTCCCACAATTTGCAGGCATTTACATTCAATTAAAAGATGCCCAATATTTTCTATGTCTTCCTTACATAACTTTTAGACTAACCCATGTTTTTCCATTTATGATTATATTCTCTTGTTGCTAAAGATCCTGTTCAAATCTTAAAGAGTAAACTACTTTTCTTATTATTATCATAAATTAACTCACACCCAATATTATGTTTACTTCTATTTATATTTAAATTCTTTTTACTCTACATTCTAGTTCTCCACACTCCAACTCTCTATTTTTTAATGCATCTATTCTTCTATCTCATTCATTGCCACTATAACATTCAATAATTTTCCTAACACAATCATCCCACTTTTTCTATATGTATATTAATATAAATTCTTTATCCAAATCTTCTGCATACCATACTACCTTCCTCATCATTCTTTACTCATAATCCAATTAAATACTATTTGCTATTTCCTTACTATCCATAAATTGCAATCTACCAAACATTTTTATTTTGCTTTTTGCATCTCTCATAACTTGACCATCCCATTTCTTTCTGAATTGCCTCCTTTGCCATCTGCACATCTGCATCTAATGCATGTCCTCCTACTTCTATTTGTACTTTTTCTAAATAGTCTAACACTCCTTTATTAACACATAACACATCATCACCATAAGCTAACCCTGCTATTGTGACTTCCTTCCATACTATTCTAGCAATATCATATTTATTATATAAAAACACTGTTAATTTCTTTATCAGTCCCTTTCTTTTCTTTGCTTTATTTATCGGGTTTTTTCTCCCATTCATCCAAGCAATTGAGTTATACATATTTACCATATTTAATTTTTTATTCCCCAATAAAAATTCTTTTTCTTCTCTTTTCCCAGTATTTATCATCATTACTTTTGATTTTTCTTCACTAAATTTAATCCCCATCTCTTTACCTGATCTTGCACATGTTTTCAGCATAACTTCCATATCTTCCCTACTTTCTGTGCACAAGAAGATATCATCCACAAATAAAAGACCCAGCAATGTATATATTCTCTTGCCACCTATTAACAGTATCTTTACCCCTCTTCCTAGTCTTTCTATTGCTCTCTCCATTTCTGTCAAGTATAACAAAAGTAAAATAGGTGACCTAGGGCATCCTTGCCTTAGTCCCACCCCATTTTAACTGTAACTGTTTCTATATTGTCTAATTGGTACATATAGTAATTATTTTTATACAATCTCTTAATAAGATCTACTAAAGCTCCATTCATTCCCCAATTTACTAAACTTACCCATAATCTATTTCTATTTACTCTATTATATCCCTTCTTTATATCTATAAAAACCATATATAACTATCTTTATTTCTATTCATATCTACCAGTTGTGTAACTACAAATAAACTATCTCCTATATGCCTATCTGATCAAAAACCTTCTTGCATTTCTCCCACTATATTATTTTGTTTCATATACTTTGTGCCCCTTCAGGCCACCATATATGTGAAAACTTAATATAACACTGATGTTACTGGTATCAATCTATAATTGTTTAACTTTCTATGATCTTTAGCCTTCCCTTTAAATAGCAATCATACTCTTATAATATTCCAGCCATCTGGCAATTCTCTCTTCTGTACTATCATACTAAAACATGATAATAAGTTTAATTTTTTATATTTCCTAAATTTATCACCACCTCTGCTGCCCATCCATCTAAACCTCTTGCCTTTCCACTTTCCCTACCTCATTTTCTGTAAACCTAATATTTCCATTACTATATGCTTTCATATTTGTTATCATTCTGTCCTTCATGTTTAACATTTTTTCTATATCCCTTACATATTTAAGATTGTCTCCAATTCTACTTTAGAGCTACAGTCTATTCCCTGATTACCTAATAATATTACTTCTCTCCCCCCCTAATTTTTTACTCCCATCATTTTCATTTTTATTCATATCCCCAACAGTTTATTATTTAATTTCATTCTCTCTATATAATTATCTATTTTACCCAACTCCTTTGTTAAAATACTTTTCCCATTTAACATTAATCTCTTTTTCACTTTCTTTATGTTTAATAGCACACATATTTTCTGCATGCTTTTTTCCTCTGTTTTACACTTTTACTAACTCTCACTTTTTTATTTCTTTTATTTTTCTGATATTCTCACCTAAATTTCAATTTGCCACTTTTTCTATTTCACCACAGTAGTCCTTATATTCACACTCAACAAACTCTTCCATGATTTCTTCTACTTTTATTTTATATTCTTCTAATTTATTCTTATTATTCATTCTCCATCCCTATCTTTCACTATCCTTTCTACTTTTAATACTATAAGTATCATAGATAGTGGTGTTCTCTATCTTTATTCACAACTGACTTCTAATTTTGTGTATGCTTACATAAGTGATTTTTAAATGCAGCCATAGTCTAATATTGACAATGTGATGACATCTTAAGTAATTTTTTAAATAATATTTCAATTTTTCATTTGCATTTGTAAACAGTTAACATTAAAAAAAACAATAGAAAAATATTCAATGTAAGAGTCGTAGATCACATGACCCAATTCTCTTAAGTTTGTAAGATATACGCAATGAGCAATTGACAATTGCTCAACAAGCTTTGTGATAAATGTTTAGCCAGAAAAAGCATTTAAAATATCTCTGTCAGGAAAATATACCTAATTACTTCACAACATTTATTTTTTCTTCTTCATTTTGTAACAAAATAAAATTACATTATAATTGTTCATTTTCTAGACTCTGTAATCTCATCCGCTGTTATATTCAATTAAATTTAAAATATATTTTCAAATTATGATTATAATTGCATAAAAATGTTGTATACATATATGTACACTTTATATTAGATGTAAACAAATATGAAAAGATGACAGCTTAAATCATCATACATACAGAACCATTCCATATCTGGTTGCAATGAATTCAAGGAGTACAATTTAATATTAGTATAATCAAACAAGTTCATAAAAAATGGGGATAAATAATATGCTGTGTTGTTAATGCATATGTCATCATCAAATAGAAGAGATTTCAATAAGTGGCTCAGTTGTTGGGTAATTAAGTAAATGATATAAGATTCAACACAAATTTAAAATCCCAAATGATATGTTTAAAAATTTTGCATTTTATATTTGAAAATAATTTAACAATTTATTTCTGAATTTGGTAATAGCTTTATATAAATAAGCATTTCTTTTATATAGCACATGTTTATAAATTGTAAAAAGCATATGCACATTAGCTTGAAAGGCTGATCTGTAATAGCTTTATGTATTTTTTTTAAACAATATCATTAACAATTGCTTATGGAAAAAAATCCTTTTCAAAATTAAAATTAATAAAAAATCACCTTTGGTTTTGTCATAAGAAAGATTTGAAAAAAGTATTCATATGAAGTATAAAAAATGAAGTGTGTAGCAATTTAGATTTAGAAGATATAAAGATTTTTCTGTGATGGAAGCTAGTAGAACATCTCTGTAAGAAATAAATAAAAATATGGTTGTTCTTTTATTATTATTTGTTTTATTTAATATACATTCCTTTTAATGTGCAGTGTAATAAAATGATTTGTGGTGTGTTACTGTACTTCAGAATCTTTCAGTTTTTAATAAAGGGGTGCACAAAAATTTTGCACCTGTGATACAAACATAGAATGGCCCCACATGCATAATATATTTTTATCAATTACAATATAACTAAGTTGCTTCTGACTGGAAGTTAATTGACATTTAGTAGATAATTATGTATTTATAACATAGAATATAGGACCTAAATGAAATCTACAATAAATATAAATCACTTGGTATAACTGAAAAATATGAACTACATTTAGTATAATATAACAGCCATAATAAAAATGTATTGAACATGATAATTGGAACTAATATCTTTTCAGATTTATTTACATATTTGTTGTATATATATTATTTTGGAATTTTCTTAACAACCAAAAATTAGAGCCTATTAATAATTATCATTAATGTCAATGTATTTTCAGATGTTTTTTTTAAAATATTTATTTATGTATTATTATATTTCAATCAAACTGCAGACAGTAATTGGCAATAAAGTTATGTAATAATACATATATATGTAAAACACAGAAAAATATATTATATATTTATATTGTATTGACATATAGAAGTAAAAATAAAAATAGTCATTCATTGACAATTTTATATTTATTCAGTTAAAAAACAACAAACAAATAGTACAGTAGTATAAATTCCATACAAAAATATCTTTAGTTAAGAGTTTAAAATATAACAAACACAATATAAATGGAATAAAATAAATTGAAAATAGAAGATATTATTTAGACTAATACAATTAATGATATAAATATTTGTTAAAAGATAAATAATGGGTGTTAGGTAAATTCAAAAAACATATTTGCATTATCATATTAAACTATTTGGAACCATAATAATCAAACTGCTCCCAAAATGGAAAGTTTTGGAAAATTCAGTGTACTCAATTAAAACATAGTAGATAATTGTATATATTTATAACAAAATATTTAGGAGTTAAGCAAAATCTTCTACACTAAATACAAAAATTACTCCATAGCAACAAAAATAAACTACACGTAGTTTATTATTAGTCCCATAAATATCTCTAACAGATATAGCATGAATAATGTATGTTGTATAATTCTGCAAAATAGACATTAGCAGACATTGCAAAAATAAAACTGTTTTCCCAAACAGAGATATTGTAATATAATAAACTTCAATAATAAAAGACACAAATAGTAACAAAATCTGACTGGAATAAAAATTTGGTAGTTGAGGAGGGAATGTACTGCCACCATCAGATGGTACTGCCACACCATCAACAACTGGCCTGAAACCTGCAAGTGATAAATTTATTTACAAAAGTTGCTCAAATTTGACAAATAAAAAAAAACAAACAAAATGGTATGAAATTGAAATAAATAAAAAAAAGCAATGAAAGTGGCTGGAAATTGACAAATAAAAAAGAAAACAACAAAATGCTATGAAATTCAAATAAAAAAAAATTTAAAAAACCATGAAAATATGAGAAAGAGAAAAAATTCAAAATTTCTTCATTTAAATCAAAAAATAAAAATGTCTGAGGATATATATACACAAGAAATACATCGAAAGTAGATATTATTAAAAAACAACAACAAGAAAATGGTATCAAATACTATAATAATTCAAATTTAAAAAATAACTAAGTCCGTGATTAACGCAAAAACAAACATGTCAACCAAAAACCGGGAAATCCAAAAATCATCAAATTATTTACCTTTTGAGATTTCCAAATATGAATGGGCAAATTAAGTACCTGTCAATATTTGCAAATGATCAGATATAAAAGCAATGCTTATATAAGCTAAAAAGAATATTACTATGAAATTCAAATTTAAAAATAAAAAATTCCATGAAAATACGACAATGAAAGACCCCCCTAAAATCCAAATTTCTCCACTTAAATTGAAAAATAAAAATGACTGAAGATATATATTGTAACGGGCGAACGATCTTCGATTCGCACATCCTGACCCAAGGGTGCCACTAGTCCGAAATTCCAAACTAGACATTTATTTTAAGGGTGGACAGGATATGCGAACCTGAATGTGCCGGACTAAACTCAGGGAGAAACAAGATATCTTAAATATTGTTTAGATAGTTGAGAAATCAAAGCACAAAGACATACGTCAGCCAAATTAAGTTTAAACAAATTTTAAACTTTTATTTAAGAGCAAAATAACTTGTAAGAAAAAGTTTACATGAAAACTAATAGGGTTATCTCAGGTGTGTACTAGAAAAACCAAACACGTTGCTCTGGCAGACTTACTGACTCTCTAATAACGAATTCTACAGGAAGGAAGCAATTTCATTCAGCAGAAAATTCACCAAAACATTGGTTGTCACTTTCAGATACTTAAACAATACATTCCCCAAACAAATCAATGAAACCAGTGCCGGGGAGTTTTCCGAGGTCCGCAAAATGTGTCGGCCCATGAATGTCATCTGTCGGTAGAAGCTGCACCTATTATTAAGTTTAAAATAAAGGTGATTGATTTGCCTCAAGAACAATCGCAAAATATGATTGAAAATGAAAAGAAAACAAACAATTAAGACTGGCGAATCCCCAACCAAACGATTGGAGAAAACTAATCTAAGAATTAAAGGTCTCAATAGGATACAAGTAAATCATTAGAAAATCAGTTATGTCTGCCCCAGCATTTAAAGAAAATGAATTACCAATAATTATAATTAAAAAATAAATTTATGACATAAGTTGTGAGTACACGCTCTGATAAATTTTCAGCTATACAAGTAAATACAAAATAAATCTATCGGAGAGTGCATATGAGTATGAAAATAGGAAAGCTATAATACTTTAGCAGCGAAAGTCTCTCTCACTTGTAATTTACAAAAGGGATAAATATTGTCTTCCTGCTGGTGGCTTAAAAAATTACAAACAAAAACAATTATAGTTTCTGCTTTCAGAGATATAAGAAACGAAGACTATGAAAATAAAGTCACCAGTCAAAAGATTTGGTGGTTTGCAAAAGCGCAAACACAGTATTTAAAATTAATTCAGGCTATTAAAATAATTACAGGTAAGCATTCAAAATATACATGACTGCCAAAGCATTTAGTAAAAGTTAGGCATAAAAATAGAAAAACTCACATGTCACTCTCCAATAAACAACAACTGAAAGCAAACTTGGAATCTTAAAACTAAGTTTCCAAGACACATGGCAAAGTACAATAAAAGAGAATAAATATAGCTAATCAAAATGAAGTTAAATATTAATTTATGAATACAGATTTATAATTAGATTGAGTGGAGATTTAATGAAAAGAAATTTACCCTGGAAAGAATAAAAGAAAATTTCATCTTATGATAAAGCACAGTTCGCATAGAGTGCACACGTTTATCTTTAGTCCATTTTCAGGTCCTTTGACAGCGGCAAGGTAAAGGCAGTGTTTATTTTAGAGGCTCATGGCATGACTAAAGGAGATCTGGCAGGCGTGGGTCCGTCCTTTGTTTAAATTAGCAAGACATTCTAATGATGGCAAAACTCATAGTGGTAGATTTTGACATCTTGCACAATAACGAAGTTTGTCGATAATTGTTTAAGTTTTTAGCAGGAATTAAATGTCCGAACTACTATCCAAAATGGTATAACTCTCCACAGGCAATAATCCAAGTGTCTCCTCAAATACTGAATCTCTCTCCCTTCCAAATTGGAGGGCTATCCTTGCCTTGCTACATTTCCTGCAAAAAACTTTCCTTAGTGTCTCTATATCTCAGGCAGGGCAAATATTAATTTCCCGTTCAATCTAATTTAAGAATTCGAACCAGGGATTATTGAAACAAAAACGACAACACAATTAAATCTCCACTTTTTAGAATTAACTTTAAAAATGATTAAAATAAAAACAACAGGTATATATAATTAGCAAGCTTGCCTGTTTTTAATCAAATTGATTAAAACAGGGGGAGAAAGTAAACTATTTTTAAAATCAATTTTATAAATAAAGTAGTGAAAGTAAACTATTTTAAATCAATTTTATAAACATGAAAATGATCCATTTTAAATATAAACATGTATGTGTTTTCAATAATAATAAAAATAATTTAGCATTAGACATTTAATGAAAATGAAGTTGTTTTTCCCTTTTTAATTTTAGTAATAAAACAATTGAATCGGAAATCAATCTGGTTCAATATATATCCAAGAAATACATGGAATATAAATTATATAAAAAAACAAGAAAATGATGTAATATCCTATAATAATTCAAATTTAAAAAATTAAGAAATCCATGCTAATCGACAAAGAAACATGGCAGACAAACACTGCAAATTAAGTAGCTTTTAATATTTGCAAACAATCAGATTTAGATCAGATTTAAATGCAATGGTTATATAAGCTAAAAAGAATATTACGGGTTTGAAATTATGGCATATCAAAAATAAGTCAAATTAAGTAGCTGTCAATATTTGCAAACGATCAGATTTAAAAGCAAAGGTTATATAAACTAAAAATAATATTACATGAGAGAATCTATTTCTCAAATTGCATCAAGAATACGATCAAAAATAATTAAAATGCAAATATAGAATTTGGTGTATTACTGAGATAAACTCTCTCCCCCTCCCACATGAAGAATTACTGAGTAACTTTTCAAAAATATACATTTAATATTTAAAAATAAAATGACTATTTGCAAACAATAAGTCACAACATTTAAATACAGAGTAATAAATAGTAAGTAATTAAATATAATTATAGCAAGTTATTCGTTATTTATTAATTAATAATTATATAGAGTTTAAAATAATAATTGAGTACAGTTACAGGAAAAAATATTATATTTATTGTCAAGAACGTTACAAGATTTTATTTTAATAAGAATTTAAATAAATAAGAATATTAAAATAGAGTTTTAAAAATATATTTGTAGAAATATTACCAACTTTTTGTTCTGAGTTCAATTCCGCGCCATTTACACAATGATCAGTTGATTGATGTCCTTCTTTAAAACTCTTCTTTAATTAAAATTATAAAATTTACTTTTCTATTCTTAAATTTCTTAAGTTAGCACTTTTATCAAAGGTGATTGATATCCATGTGAATAATAGCAGATTAAAAAAATACTTTAACAGAAGACATCGACAAACCCTATAGCAAAGTTATTTAAAGAAGTTGTTGCTTGAAATATAGCATATATAATATCCCAATACAGTTTCGTTTTTCTTAAACAAAGTTGCAAATTGAAATGTGATGTAATAGCTCTTTCTTACATTAAAAAATATAGGTGCAAACGATATCCTTCCATGAAAATATAACACCACCAATACAATTCAAAATACAAAATGGTTTTTCTTTAATTAGAATTATCGGTAATCCTGACTTATAGCGGTCTCGACACTTTGCCCTCTAATTTTTAAAAAACTTAACTACATTTTTTCCTGCTAACTGTATCCAACTTTAATCACTATATATGACTTATATCTAAGTATAAATCTTAATAAAACAAATTTTTTTAAAAACTTACATTTTTATGCGTAGTTTTCACTTGTAATCTATATCTAGGGTCTTTACTCTATAAATAAATAAACTATATTAACTATAAATGTTTTTACATAAAGATGAATAAATGAAAAAAAAATTTTTTTTAAAAATTTACATTTTTGTGTGTAGTTTTGACTTGTAATGTATATCTAACGGTCTTTACTGTATATATAAGTATAAATAAATAAACTATATTAACTAAATATTTTTACATAAAGAAAAATAAATAAAAAAATTAAATATATTTATATACAAAAATTATACAAAACAAAAAATTCCCACCCTCTTCATTTTTAACAAGGACTGTAGTCAACCGGACATGGTTGCTCGGTCACTGCATAAATTCCTATAGATGCGCAACATTGATAAAATAAGGTCTTCATGCATTTTCAAATAGACTTTAATTACATAATAACATTTTATTTATAATAATAATTGATTAATTTTAAAAATATTAAAATTCATAATTTATTTACTTTGGGTTGTTTTAAAAAATATATATATATATATTGTATTATTTTAAGAATCATAAAAATAGTCACTTTGATATGATTGTTTTGTTTATTTCTTTATACACATATTTTTTTTCGCATTACATCCTATTTAAATTACTAATGCATTTGTTTTAATCTGTCAAAAAATCTAAATTACAATAATATTTACACATTATTGTTGATATTTAAGATTCAACTTCCAGTATATAAATCCGCTTCGATATAGTAGTTTAATATTAGATTCATTGACAAAAGCAATATTTTTTCTCTTAAAAACAAGTTGTAATAAAGATGATATAATTGGGTTATTATTTTAACTTTTTATCTTAAAGAAGTTTTGTTGTTTCCCAAAGACATTTAATTCTATTAATTTTAATAATAAAATACAAATATAAATCATGCATGAGCAGGTAAATTGCAATATTTCATTTACAATTTTGTAATGATTGTAACATAAATGTCAAAATAAAGATCCCCATTTAAACGTTATGGTTAATATTTCTATCCAATTATGATAATATATATAAATTATAATTGATGATTCATTCTGCACAGAGATAAATAAGTGATTCATATATATGTTTTGCAAATCAAATGGATTTTCATAAAATAAGAGAGGATTCCACTACTGCTATTATAAACTTAATTTGCAGATTTTCTCATATTATACTATAATAATATACATATTTTAGCTCTATTAAAAATAAAATAACCATATTGTATTACATATATATCTTGTTTGAAACTAAATTTGTGCAAATATTACTTACTTAATTAAAATTATATTTAATTGTGAAGCTGACTGGTAACCAAAAGCATATTTATAATATTAAATAATAAGTGCAGTATATAGATTAACAACTATTTCCAAATTGTTAACTTTATCTAACAAGATTGACATGTTACAGAAATAATATGGTTTCTACTAACCTATAGTTTGATCACTCTTGCTTTTGATACCTTATAGAAAGCATAGATTCTGAGAAAGATTTACTTTTGCCTTCTTAGTTTGTTCTTAACCAGATAGTTTTATTTTTGGTTTTCTTTTTATATTTTTGTATTAGCCTCTCTTATTTGATTAGTTATTTGTGATTGATCTCTAGAATCTGAGTACTAGTATGGATATTGTTTAGAAATAGCCTGAATCAAAACTTGTTATTTAACAAGTACTATTGTTCATATATGTCTTATTAAAAAAACATTATATTTCCAATTGATCATATGGTTTTAATTCTACAAAATAATATCTTGAATTATGTTTACAATATCTTGAATTATGTTTATACTTCTATCTTTATTTACATTTTGTTTGTCAGATCCTACTCTAATTAACTAATTAAAATGAATAGATATAGTATGTTTTGCCCTTCATAAGCTGGAACATATCCTATTGCATATAAGAAATACTTTAAAAAAAATCCAAGTTGGCCACTGGAAAGTTTTTTGTCATTCATTAAATAGTCATTTCAACTGCAGTCTAATGTGATCATCCTTTCTTATTTAGGACCAGTTATTTGTGAATCAGTTTTTATTAATTGCCATATTTTCATTTAAAACTACTATTTCTGAATATATTTGAAGTGTTGTTTACATTTATGATCCTTTGTGTTAACTACTGCTATCTGGCATGACAATATTACAATAATTTTTCCATGAACTCATATTGTTCATAATTGTTTTGCATCCAGACTACATTGCATATGGTAAATCTATAATTGGGATTAGCTTTCTTCAGATTAATTGTAAAAAAAAAAAGTATTCTTATTACATCTTCACCAAAAATTTTCTCATTGTCATTAGTGGATTTGTGTGTGGACGCAGTGTTGTTAAAAATATTGTGTGTATTCATTATCATTCTTTTGCCACCATTTGTTTAAAATATGAATAGCCTTTTCTATCAAACTATTAAACTTAGGTTGGTATGGAGGGGTGATTAAAAGAAAAATTTGATTAAGTAAACCTAGAATTTTTAACCAGTAATTACCACATCTGGGAATTTATGTCACCTAAAGATTTCTTAAATTTGACACTCATTATTTGGTACTTGTAGTAATTCTGTACTCAGTCCATCATGAATATGCTTTTCAGTAATTGGTTCTATATAGGTTAAATAAGGATCCCTAAAAAGTCATATGGATAATTTTCTAAGGAGCTGGGGGAAAAAATCTAAAGTTGTTCTCCACCCCAAAATTTGGGGTCCAAAGACAAAAAAGAAATTAAAATAACTCTTTCAATAAATAAATTTTATAATAAAAAAATTCAATGAATAAAATATAAAAATGTAATTTAATGGAAGAATTCAATTATTTTATAATGATTTGTTATGGAAAATAATTGAAGATAAAAACTTGTGTAGATTGATCTGTTTTATGTGGCATCCATTGATTACTCTGGTTGGCACTACTCTATGGAGAGTTTTGCCTGTTTTAATAACAGTTATGAGCAAGCATAAGAAATGGTGATCATGTGATATTTAGTGGTTTAATACTCTTCTCATTGTTAACATTCCTAGTATAATTATGTATCTAATTGTGGCTATTGCATTTTTATAAATATTCTTGTTGATCCAATGCTTTGATCACTGAAGAAATTCTTATAGAATCAAATGCCTTTTCATAATTGACAAATCCAAAGCATAATGGCAACTCATATTCATTGTTCCTTTCTATAACTTCTCTTCATACTTGGATATGATCTATTGTAGTGAAACCACTTTCAAATCCAGTTTGTTCTTTTGGTTGGTGAAAATCCAATGTTCTCTGTAGATGAGTTTAATTATATTGGTAACAAATTTGTATAAAACTGATAAAAGGCTGTTAAATCTGTAATTTCTAATATCTTTATCACCTTTTTGAAATATTAATATTAATACTGCATTCTTCCAATCAACTAGTATATATTTATCATTTAGACATTTGATATATAACTTTGCCAAAAGTTTTCTATTTCTTCACCTGGTTCTTTTAATATATCAATTATATATCCATTATTACCTGGAGCTTTTCCTTTTTTCATAAATTTAATTGCATGTCTCACTTCTTCATTTAAAATTCTGGACAATTCAGGAGATATAGATGTATGAGGTACTTGTTCTTTATTAGTATACAATTTTTGATAGAACTCTTCTACCCATTTCATGATGTCATCTCTCTTTTTAGTAATAGTTGCATCTTTTTTTCTTATTGCAGATATAAGTTTCCTATTAATACCAAAATGTTGTTTTATACTCTTGAGACTTTTATTCTCTTCTACAGCTTTCCTTGCTAGGTCACAATTACACTTTCTTATATCATTATCAACTTTTTTTTGCACCATTTTTGCAAAATTCGAGATATTCAATCCTTTTTAAAGCATCATTTTTACATAACTTCATATTCTTTCTTTTTTACATAAATTCTCTAGTCTCAGTAGAAATTTTATTGGTCAGTTACTGCTTTTTTCTACCAGCTATCTTTGTTACAGTTTTTAAAAGTGTATCAGTCATTTTCTTATTAATTTCATTCAAATCTGAATCATGTTTAAAATCTAATAAGACTTGAAACCGATTTTCAAGTTCTAATTTATAATCATTAGAATGTTTCTAAAGATTAGGAATATCAACTGTAAATATTGGTTTTCTTAATTTTTTGTCTTGCTAGTTTTGCATTAAGATGTATCTTACTAATTGATGATCACTTCCTGTGTAAATTTATTAAGAACATTACAATCATTCAAAATATAATATTTTAAACTGGCTTTTATTTATGGGGTTTTAGGCTTGCAGCCAGGTTAAAAATTCAAAAAATTTATCCAAAATATAGTATTCTGCACTAACTTTTTGCTATGGAGTTTTAGGCTTGCAAATGTAGCCAGGTGACAAATTCCTTAAAATTGATGAATTTTAAAAATTTAACATGGCAATTCAGTATAATTTAACTAATTCTAGCTAAATATAACAAAATCAGCAAAAACATTCATTCAAAATATAGTATTCTACAGTAGCTTTTGCCTATGGGTTTTTAGGCTTGCAAAAGCAGCCAGGAAACAAATTCCTCAAAATTGATGCATCTTTAAACTTTAACAAGGTAGTTCAGTATAATTTAGCTAATTCAAGCTAAATATAACAAAATCAGCAAAAAAATTCATTCAAAATTAAGTATTTTACACTAGCTATTCCTATGGTGTTTTAGGCTTGCAAATGCAGCCAGGTTACAAATTTCTCAAAACTGATGAATCTTAAAATTTTAACACAGCAGTTCAGTATAATTTAGCTAACTATGGCTAAATATAACAAAATCACCAAAAAATTCATTCAAAATATAGTATTGTACAGTAGCTTTTTCCTATGGGGATTTAGGCTTCCAAATTCAGCCAGGTTACAAATTCCTCCAATTTGATGAATCTTAAAAGTTGAACATGGCAGTTCAGTATAATTTGCTAATTCTAGCTAAATATAATAAAATCAGTAAAAAAAATTCATTCAAAATATTGTATTCTACACTAGGTTTTTTTATCGAGTTTTACGCCTGCAAATGCAGCCAGGTTAAAAATTCAAAAAATTTATTCAAAATATAGTATTCAGCACTAGCTTTTTGCTATGGGGTTTTAGGCTTGCAAATGCAATCCAGGTTACAAATTCCTTAAAATTGATGAATTTTAAAACTTTAACATGTGCAGTTTAGTATAATTTAGCTAATTCTAGCTAAATAAAACAAAATCAGAAAAAAAATTCATTCGAAATTTAGTATTCTGCACTAACTTTTTCCAGGTTACAAATTCTTCAAAATTGATGAATCATAGAACATTAACATGGAAGTTCAGTATAATTTACCTAATTTTCCATAAATATAAGAACATTAGCAAAAAAAATCATTCAAAATATAATATTTTAAACTGGCTTTTATTTAATCGGAGTTTAGGCTTGCAAGTGCAGCCAGGTTACAAATTCAAAAAATAGATTGAAAATATAGTATTCTACACTAGCTTTTTCCTATAAGGTTTTAGACTTGCAAGTGCAGCCAGGTTACAAATTCCTTAAAAATGATGAATCTTAAAACTTTAATATGGCCGTTCAGTATAATTTAAATAATACTAGCCAAATATAACAAAATAAAAAAAAATCATTCAAAATATAGTATTCTACACTAGCATTTTTCCTTATGGGGTTTTAAACTTGCAGATGCAGCCAGGTTATAAATTCCTGAAAATTGAAGAATCATAAACGTTTAACATGGCAGTTCAGTGTAATTTAGCTAAATCTAGCTAAATATAACAAAATCAGCAAAAAATTCATTCAAAATATAGTATTCTACACAAGATTTTCCTAGGGGTTTTAGGCTTGCAAATGCAGCCAGTTTACAAATTTCTCAAAATTGATGAATCTTAAAATTTTAACACAGCAGTTCAGTATAATTTAGATAACTATGGCTAAATATAACAAAATCACCAAAAAATTCATTCAAAATATAGTATTGTACAGTAGCTTTTTCCTATGGGGATTTAGGCTTCCAAATTCAGCCAGGTTACAAATTCCTCCAATTTGATGAATCTTAAAAGTTGAACATGGCAGTTCAGTATAATTTGCTAATTCTAGCTAAATATAATAAAATCAGTAAAAAAATTCATTCAAAATATTCTATTTTTCACTAGTCTTTTTCTTTGGGGTTTTAGGCTTGCAAATGCAGACAGGTTACAAATTTCTCAAAATTGATGAATCTTAAAATTTTAAAATGGCAGTTCAGTATAATTTGAATAATTCTAGCTAAACATAACAAAATGAGCAAAAACATTTATTCAAAATATAGTATTCTACATAAGCCTGTTCGTATGAAGTTTTAGGTTTGCAAATGCAGCCAAATTAGAAATTCGTCAAAATTGATGAATCTTAAAACTTTAATATGGCAATTCAGTATAATTTTGCTAATTCTAGATAAATATAACAAAATAAGGAAAAAAAGTCATTCAAAATATATCATTCTACACTAGCTTTTTTACAGGGTTTTAGACTTGCAAGTGCAGCCAGGTTACAAATTTAAAAAATTCATTCAACATATTGTACTTTTCACTAGCATGTTTCCTATGAGGTTTTAGGCTTGCAAATGGAGGCCCATTACAAATTCCTCAAAATTGATGAATCTTAAAACTTGAACATGGCACTCCAGGATAATTTAGCAAATTCTAGCAAAATATAACAAAATCAGCAAAAAAATTCATTCAAAATATAGGATTCTACACTAGGTTTTTTTATCGAGTTTTACGCCTGCAAATGCAGCCAGGTTAAAAATTCAAAAAATTTATTCGAAATATAGTATTCAGCACTAGCTTTTTGCTATGGGGTTTTAGGCTTGCAAATGCAATCCAGGTTACAAATTCCTTAAAATTGATGAATTTTAAAACTTTAACATGTGCAGTTTAGTATAATTTAGCTAATTCTAGCTAAATAAAACAAAATCAAAAAAAAAATTCATTCGAAATTTAGTATTCTGCACTAGCTTTTTCCTATGGTGTTTTAGGCTTGCAAATGCAGCCAGATTACAAACTCCTCAAAATTGATGAATCTTAAAACTTTAACATGGCAGTTAAGTATAATTTAGCTACCTCTAGCTAAATATAACAAAATCAGCAAAAAATTCATTCAAACTATAGTATTTTACACTAACTTTTTCCAGGTTACAAATTCATCAAAATTGATGAATCATAGAACATTAACATGGAAGTTCAGTATAATTTACCTAATTTTCCATAAATATAAGAAAATTAGCAAAAAAAATCATTCAAAATATAATATTTTAAACTGGCTTTTATTTAATCGGAGTTTAGGCTTGCAAGTGCAGCCAGGTTACAAATTCAAAAAATAGATTGAAAATATAATATTCTACACTAGCTTTTTCCTATAATGTTTTAGACTTGCAAGTGCAGCCAGGTTACAAATTCCTTAAAAATGATGAATCTTAAAACTTTAATATGGCCGTTCAGTATAATTTAAACAATACTAACCAAATATAACAAAATCAAAAAAAATCATTCAAAATATAGTTTTCTACACTAGCATTTTTCCTTATGGGGTTTTAAACTTGCAGATGCAGCCAGGTTATAAATTCCTGAAAATTGAAGAATCATAAACGTTTAACATGGCAATTCAGTGTAATTTAGCTAATTCTATCTAAATATAACAAAATCAGCAAAAAATTCATTCAAAATATAGTCTTCTACACAAAATTTTCCTAGGGGTTTTAGGCTTGCAAATGCAGCCAGTTTACAAACACCTCAAAATTGATGAATCTTATAAACATAACATGGCAGTCCAGTATAATTGAACTAACTCTAGCTAAATATAAAATCAGCAAAAAAATTCACTCAAAATATAGTATTCTACACTAACTTTTTCCTATAGAGTTTTAGGCTTGCAAATGCAGCCAGGTTACAAATTTCTTAAGATGGATGAAATTTAAAAACTGAACACAGCAGTTCAGTATAATTTAGCTAATTCTAGCTAAATATAACAAAATTAGCAAAAAACTTCGTTGAAAATATAGTATTCTAAAGTAGCTTTTTCCTATGGGGTTTTAGGCTTCCAAATTCAGCCAGGTTAAAAATTCCTTCAATTTGATGAATCTTAAAAGTTGAACACAGCAGTTCAGTATAATTTAGCTAATTTTAGCTAAATATAATTTAATCAGCAAAAAAAATTTATTCAAAGTATTATATTTTTCACTAGCTTTTCCTATGGGTTTCAGGCTTGCAAATGCAGACAAGTTACAAATTTTTCAAAATTAATGAATCTTAAAACTTTAAGATGACAGGCAGTTCAGTATAATTTAGATTATTCTAGCTAAATATAACAAAATCAGCAAAAAAAATTATACAAAATATAGTATTCTATACAAGCTTTTTCATATGAGGTTTTAGGCTTGCAAAAGCAGCCAGGATACAAATTCCTCAAAATTGGTGAATTTTAAAAGGTTAACATGGCAGTTCAGTATATTTTAGCTAATTCTAGCCGAATATAACAAAATCAGCCAAAAAATTCATTCAAAATATAGTATTATAAACTACCTTTTTCCTATGGGGTTTTAGGCTTGCAAATGCAGCTGTTTACAAATTCCTCAAAATTCATGAATCTTAAAATCTTAACATGGCAGTTCACTATAATTGAAGTAATTCTAGCTAAATATAACAAAATCAAAAAAAATCATTCAAAATTAAGTATTTTACACTAGATTTTTCCTATGGCATATTAGGCTTGCAAATACAGCCAGGTTACAAATTCCTCAAAATTGATGAATCTTAAAAGTTGAACGTGGCAGTTCAGTATAATTTAGCTAATTCTAGCTAAATATAATAAAATCAGCAAAAAAATTCATTACAAATATTGTATTTTTCACTAGCTTTTTCCTATGGGGTTTTAGGCTTGCAAATGCAGACAGGTTACAAATTCCTCAAAATTGATGAATAACAAAACTTTAAAATGGCAGGTCAGTATAATTTTGCTAATTCTAGATAAATTTAACAAAATCAACAAAAAAGTCATTCAAATTATATTCTACACTTGCATTTTTATGGAGTTTTAGACTTACAAGTGCAGCCAGGTTACAAATTCAAAAAATTCATTCAAAATATTGTACTTTTCACTAGCTTTTTCCTATGAGGTTTTAGGCTTGCAAATGCAGCCAGGTTACAAATTCCTCAATGCTGATGAATCGTAAACCTTTAACAATGCAGTTTAGTATAATTTAGCCAATTCTAGGTAAATATAACAAAATCAGCAAAAAATTCATTCAAAATATAGTATTTTACACTAACTTTTTTTCATGGGGTTTTAGGCTTGCAAATGCAGCCAGGTTACAAATTCGTCAAAATTGATGAATTGTAGAACTTTAACATGGCAGTTCAATATAATTTAGCTAATTTTTCATAAATATAACAAAATCAGCAAAAAAATTCATTCAAAATATTATATTCTAAAGTGGCTTTTATTTATGAGATTTTAGGCTTGCAAATGCAGACAGGTTACAAATTCATCAAAATTGATGAATCTTAAAATTTTAACATAGCAGTTCAGTATAATTCAGCTAACTATGGTTAAATATAACAAAATCACCAAAAATTCATTGAAAATATAGTATTCTACAGTAGCTCTTTCCTATGAAGTTTTAGGCTGCCAAATTCAGCCATGTTACAAATTCCTACAATTTGATGAATCTTAAAAGTTGAACACAGCAGTTCAGTATAATTTAGCTAATTCTAGCTAAATAATATTTAATCAGCAAAAAAAATTTATTCAAAGTATTGTATTTTTTACTAGCTTTTTCTTATGGGTTTCAGGCTTGCATATGCAGACAGGTTACAAATTTTTAAAAATTAATGAATCTTAAAACTTTAAGATGGCAGGCAGTTCAGTATAATTTAGACTATTCTAGCTATATATAACAAAATCAGCAAAAAAATTCATACAAAATATAGTAGTTTACACAAGCTTTTTCATATAAGGTTTTAGGTTTGCAAATGCAGCCAGGTTACAAATTCCTCAAAATTGTTGAATTTTAAAACTTTACCAAGGCAATTCAGTATAATTTAACTAATTCTAGCTAAATATAACAAAATCAGCAAAAACATTTATTCAAAATGTACTATTCTACACTAGTGTTTTTTAATGGGTTTTTAGGCTTGCAAAAGCAGCCAGGATACAAATTCCTCAAAATTGGTGAATTTTAAAAGGTTAACATGGCAGTTCAGTATAATTTAGCTAATTCTAGCCAAATATAACGAAATCAGCTAAAAAATTCATTCAAAATATAGTATTATAAACTACCATTTTCCTATGGGGTTTTAGGGCCTGCAAATGCAGCCATTTACAAACTCCTCAAAATTGATGAATCTTAAAACCTTAACATGGTAGTTCAGTATAATTGAAGTAATTCTAGCTAAATATAACAAAATCAAAAAAATTCATTCAAAATTAAGTACTTTACACTAGATTTTTCCTATGGTGTATTAGTCTTGCAAATACAGCCAGGTTACAAATTCCTCAAAATTGATGAATCTTAAAAGTTGAACATGGTAGTTTAATATAAATAGCTAATTCTAGGTAAATATAACAATATCAGCATAAAAATTCATTCAAAATATAGTATTTTACACTAACTTTTTCCTATGGGGTTTTAGGCTTGCAAATGCAGCCAGGATATAAAATTCGTCAAAATTGATGAATCGTAGAACTTTAACATGGCAGTTCAATATAATTTCGCTAATTTTTCATAAATATAACAAAATCAGCAAAAAAATTCATTCAAAATATTATATTCTAAAGGGGCTTTTATTTATGGGGTTTTAGGCTTGCAAATGCAGCCATGTTACAAATTCATCAAAATTGATGAATCTTAAAACTTTAACATGGCAGTTCAGTATAATTTTGCTAATTCTAGATAAGCATAAAAAAAATCAGCAAAAAAATCATTCAAAACATATCATTCTACACTAGCTTTTTTATGGGGTTTTAGACTTGCAAGTGCAGCGAGGTTGCAAATTCAAAAAATTCATTCAAAATATTGTACTTTTTACTAGATTTTTCTAGGGGGTTTTAGGCTTGCAGATGCAGCCAGGTTACAAATTCCTCAAAACTGATTAATCTTAAACCTTTAACATGGCAGTTTAGTCTAATTTAGCTAAATCAAACTAAATATAACAAAATCAGGAAAAAACATTCATTAAAAATATAATATTCTACACTAGCTTTTTCCTATTGGGTTATAGACTAGCAAGTGCAGCCAGGTTACAAATTCCTCAAAAGTGATTAATTATAAAACTTAAATATGGAAGTTCAGTATAATTTCGATAATACTAGCGAAATATTGCAAAATCAAAAAAAAAGATTCAAAATAAAGTATTCTATACTAGCTTTTTCCTATGGGCTTTTAAACTTGCAGATGCAGCCAGGTTATAAATTCCTGAAAATTTAAGAATCATAAACCTTTAACATGGCAGTTCAGTGTAATTTAGCTAATTCTAGCTAAATATAACAAAATCAGCAAAAAACATCATTCAAAATATAGTATTTTACACAAGGTTTTTCTTATGGGGTTTAGGCTTGCAAATGCAGCCAGGTTACAAATCTTTTAAGATGGATGAAATTTAAAACTTGAACACAGCAGTTCAGTATAATTTAGCTAATTCTAGGTAAATATAACAAAATCAGCAAAAAAATGCATTCAAAATATAGTATTCTACCCTAGCTTTTTCCAATAGGTTTTTAGGCTTGCACAAGCAGCCAGGATACAACTTCCTCAAAATTGATGCATCTTTAAACTTTAACATGGCAGTTCAGTATAATTTAGCTAATTCAAGCTAAATATAATTCAATCAGTAAAAAAAAAAAAATCAGTCGAAATATACTATTCTACAGTAGCATTTTCCTATGGGGTGTTTGGCTTGCAAATGCAGCCAGGTTACAAATTCTACAAAATTGATGAATTTTATAAGGTTAACATGGCAGTTCAGTATAATTTAGCTAATTCTAGCCAAATATAACAAAATCAGCAAAAGAATTTATTCAAAATATAGTATTATAAACTACTTTACTCCTATGGGGTTTTAGGCTTTCAAATGCAGGCAGTTCACAAGCTCCTCAAAATTGATGAAGCTTAAAACTTTAACATGGCAGTTCAGTATAATTTAGCTAATTCAAGCTAAATATAATTCAATCAGTAAAAAAAAAAATCAGTCGAAATATACTATTCTACAGTACCATTTTCCTATGGGTTGTTTGGCTTGCAAATGCAGTCAGGTTACAAATTCTTCAAAATTGATGAATTTTAAAAGGTTAACATGGCAGTTCAGTATAATTTAGCTAATTCTAGCTAAATATAACAAAATCAGCAAAAACATTTATTCAAAATATAGTATTATAAACTACTTTACTCCTATGGGGTTTTAGGCTTTCAAATGCAGCCAGTTTACAAACTCCTCAAAATTGATGAAGCTTAAAACTTTAACATGGCAGTACAGTATAATTGAACTAATGCTAGCTAAATATAACAAAATCAAATAAATTCATTCAAAATAAAATATTTTACACTAGCCTTTTGCTATGGTGTTTTAGGCTTGCAAATGCAGCCAGGTTACAAATTCCTCAAAATTGATGAATCTTAAAATTTTAACACAGCAGTTCTGTATAATTTAGTTAACTATGGCTAAATATAACAAAATACCAAAAAATTCATTCAAATATAGTATTCTACAGTAGCTTATGCCTATGGGGTTTTAGGCTTCCAAATTCAGCCAGGCTACAAATTCCTCCAATGTGATGAATCTTAAAAGTTGAACATGACAGTTCAGTATTATTTAGCTAATTCCAGCTAAATATAATAAAATCAGCAAAAAATTCATTCAAATTGTATTTTTCACTAGTTTTTTCCTATGGGTTTTAGGTTTGCAAATGCAGTCAGGTTATAAATTCCTCAAAATTAATGAATCTTAAAACATTAACATGGCAGTTCAGTATAATTAGGTAATTAAAGGTAAATATAACAAAATCAGCAAAAAATGCATTGAAAATATAGTATTTTACACTAGCATTCAGCTATGGGGTTTAAGGCTTGCAAACACAGCCAGGTTACAAATTCATAAAAATTGATGAATATAAAAGGCTAACATGGCAGTTCAGCATAATTTAGCTAATTGTAGCCAATATAACAAAATCAGCAAAAAATTCATTCAAAATATAGTATTATAAACTACCTTTTTCCTATGGAGTTTTAGGCTTGCAAAAGCAGCCAGTTTGCAAACTTCTCAAAATTGATGAATCTTAAAACCTTAACATGGCACTTCAATATAACTGAACTAATGCTAGCCAAATACAACAAAATCAAAAAAAATCATTCAAAATTAAGTATTTTACACTAGCTATTCCTATGGTGTTTTAGGTTTGCAAATGCAGCCAGGTTACAAATTTGTCAAAATTGATGAAACTTAAAATTTTAACACAGCCATTCAGTATAATTTAGCTAACTATGGCTAAATATAACAAAATCACCAAAAAATTCATTCAAAATATAGTAGTCTACAGTAGCTTTTTCCTATGGAGATTTAGGCTTCCAAATTAAGCCAGTTTACAAATTTCTTCAATTTGACGAATCTTAAAAGTTGAACAAGGCAGTTCAGTATAATTTGCTAATTCTAGCTAAATATAATAAAATCAGCAAAAAAATTCATTCAAAATATTGTATTTTTCACTAGCTTTTTCCTTTGGGGTTTTAGGCTTGCAAATGCACACAGGTTGCAAATTCGTCAAAATTGATGAATCTTAAAACTTTAACATGGCAGTTCAGTAAAATTTTGCTAATTCTGGATAAATATAACAAAATAAGCAAAAAAAGTCATTCAAAATATATTATTCTACACTAGCTTTTTTACGGGGTTTAGACTTGCAAGTGCAGCGAGGTTACAAATTCAAAAAATTCATTCAAGATATTGTCCTTTTTACTAGCATTTTTTATGGGGTTTTAAGCTTGCACATGCAGGCCCATTACAAATTCCTCAAAATTGATGAATCTTAAAACTTGAACATGGCACTTCAGGATAATTCACCTAATTCTAGCGAAATATAACAAAATCAGCAAAAAAATTCATTCAAAATATAGGATTCTACACTAGGTTTTTTTTATCGAGTTTTATGCTTGTAAATGCAGTCAGGTTAAAAATTCAAAACATTTATTCAAAATATAGTATTCTGCACTAGCTTTTTGCTATGGTGTTTTAGGTTTGCAAATGCAGCCAGATTACAAATTCTTCAAAATTGATGAATCTTAAAACTTTAACATGGCAGTTAAGTATAATTTAGCTACTTCTAGCTAAATATAACAAACTTAGCAAAAAAATTCATTCAAAATATAATATTTTAAAGTGGCTTTTGTTTATCGGGTTTTAGGCTTGCAAGTGCAGCCAGGTTACAAATTCAAAAAATAGATTGAAAATATAGTATTCTACACTAGCTTTTTCCTATGGGGTTTTAGACTTGCAAGTGCAGCCAGGTTACAATATTACTTAAAATTGATGAATCTTAAAACTTTACTGTGGCCGTTCAGTATAATTTAGATAATACTAGCCAAATATAACAAAGTCGAAAATATATATTCAAAATATAGTATTCTACACTAGCATTTTTCCTATAAGGTTTTAAACTTGCAGATGCAGCCAGGTTATAAATATCTGAAAATTGAAGAATCATTAACGTTTAACATGGCAGTTCAGTGTAATTTAGCTAATTCTAGCTAAATATAACAAAATCAGCAAAACAAATCATTCAAAATATAGTATTCTACACCAGCTTTTTTCTATGAGGTTTTAGGCTTGCAAATGCAGCCAGTTTAGAAACTCCTCAAAATTGATGAATCTTAAAACCTTAACATGGCTGTTCAGTATAATTGAAGTAATTTTAGCTAAATATAACAAAATCAAAAAAATTCATTCAAAATTAAGTATTTTACACTAGCTTTTTCCTATGGTGTATTAGGCTTCCAAATACAGCCAGGTTACAAATTTTTCAAAATTGATGAATCTTAAAAGTTGAACATGGCTGTTTAGTATAATTTCACTAATTCTAGCTAGATATAATAAAATCAGCAAAAAATTCATTCAAAATATTGTATTTTTTACTAGCTTTTTCCTATGGGGTTTTAGGCTTGCAAATGCAGACAGGTTACAAATTCCTCAAAATTAAAGAATCTCAAAACTTTAAAATGGCACTTCAGTATAATTTTGCTAATTCTAGATAAATATAAGAAAATCAGCAAAAAAGTCATTCAAAATATATCTTTCTACACTAGCGGTTTTATGGGGTTTTAGACATGCAAGTGCAGCCAGGTTACAAATTCAAAAAATTCATTCAAAATATTGTACGTTTTACAAGCTTTTTTCTATGGGGTTTTAAACTTGCAGATGCAGCCAGGTTACAAATTTCTCAAAGCTGATTAATCTTAAACCTTTAACATGGCAGTTTAGTATAATTTAGCTAAACTAACTAAATATAACAAAATCAGCAAAAAACATTCATTAAAAATATAATATTCTACAATAGCTTTTTCCTATGGGGTTTTAGACTTGCAAGTGCAGCCAGGTTACAAATTCCTCAAAAGTGATTAATCTTAAAACTTTAATATGGCAGTTCAGTTGAATTTAGATAATACTAGCAAAATATAGCAAAATCAAAAAAAAATTTTCAAAATAATGTATTCTACACTATCTTTTTCCTATGGGCTTTTAAACTTGCAGATGCAGCCAGGTTATAAATTCCTGAAAATTTAAAAATCATAAACCTTTAACATGGCAGTTCAGTGTAATTTAGCTAATTCTAACTAAATATAACAAAATCAGCAAAAAACATCATTCAAAATATAGTATTCTACACAAGGTTTTTCCTATGGGGTTTAGGCTTGCAAATGCAGCCAGGTTACAAATTTTTAAGATGGATGAAATTTAAAACTTGAACACAGCAGTTCAGTATAATTTAGCTAATTCTAAGTAAATATAACAAAATCAGCAAAAAATGCATCCAAAATATAGTATAATACCCTAGCTTTTTCCAATAGGTTTTTAAGCTTGCAAAAGCAGCAAGGATAAAAATTCCTCAAAATTGATGCATCTTTAAACTTTAACATGGCAGTTCAGAATAATTTAGCTAATTCAAGCTAAATATAACACAATCAGTAAAAAAAATTCAGTCGAAATATAGTATTCTACAGTAGCATTTTCCAATGGGGTGTTTGGGTTGCAAATGCAGCCAGGTTACAAATTCTTCAAAATTGATGAATTTTAAAATGTTAACATAGCAGTTCAGTATAATTTAGCTAATTCTAGCCAAATATAACAAAATCAGCAAAAGTATTTATTCAAAATATAGTATTAAAAACTACTTTACTCCTATGGGGTTTTAGGCTTTCAAATGCATCCAGTTTACAAACTCCTCAAAATTGATGAAGCTGAAAATTTTAACATGGCAGTTCAGTATAATTGAACTAATGCTAGCTAAATATAACAAAATCAAATAAATTTATTCAAAATAAAATATTTTACACTAGCTTTTTCCTATGGTGTTTTAGGCTTGCTAATGCAGCCAGGTTACAAATTCCTCAAAATTGATGAATCTTAAAATTTTAACACAGCAGTTCAGTATAATTTAGCTAACTATGGCCAAATATAACAAAATCACCAAAAAAATTCATTCAAAATATAGTATTCTACAGTAGCTTTTTCCTATGGGGTTTTAGGCTTCCAAATTCAGCCAGGTTACAAATTACTCCAATTTGATGAATCTTAACAGTTGAACATGGCAGTTCAGTATAATTCAGCTAAATGTAGCTAAATATAATAAAATCAGCAAAAAAATCATTCAAAGTATTGTATTTTTCACTACCTTTTTCCTATGGGTTTTAGGCTTGCAAATGCAGACAGGTTACAAATTTCCCAAAATTAATGAAACTTAAAACTTTAAAATCGCAGTTCAGTATAATTTAGATTATTCTAGCTAAATACAAGAACATCAGCTAAAAATTCATACAATATATAGTATTCTACACAAGCTTTTTCATATGGGGTTTTAGGTTTGCAAATGTGGCCAGGTTACAAATTCTTCAAAATTGACAAATGTTAAAAGTTTAACATGGCAATTCAATATAATTTAACTAATTCTAGCTAAATACAACAAAATCAGCAAAAAGATTTCTTTCAAATATACTATTCTACACTAGCTTTTCCCAATTGGGTTTTAGGCTTGCAAAAGCAGCCAAAATACAAATTCCTCAAAATTGATGCATATTTAAACTTTAACATGGCAGTTCAGTATAATTTAGCTAATTCTAGCTAAATATAACAAAATCATAAAAAAAATCATTCAAAATATAATATTCTACACTAGCTTTTTCCTATAGTGTTTTAGGCTTGCAAATGCAGACAGGTTACAAATTCTTCAAAATTAATGAATCTTAAAACTTTAAAATAGCAGTTCAGTAAAATTTAGATTATCCTACCTGAATATAACAAAATCAGCAAAAAATTCATACAAAATATAGTATTCTACACTAGCATTTTCCTATGGGATTTTAAGCTTGAATATACAGCCAGATTACAAATTTCTTAAAATTGATGAATTTGAATACTTTAACATTGCATTTCAGTATAATTTAGCGAATTCTACCTAAATATGACAAAATCAACAAAAAATTTCATACAAAATATAATATTGTACACCAGCATGCTCATATAGCTTTTAAGCTTGAATATACAGGCAGATTACAAATTTCTTAAAACTGACGAATTTGAATACTTTAACATTGCAGTTCAGTATAATTTAGCTAATTCTACCTAATTATGACAAAATCAACGAAAAAATTCATACAAAATATAATATTGTACACCAGCATGCTCATATAGCGTTTTAAGCTTGAATATACAGCCAGGTTACAAATTTCTAAAAATTGATGAATTTGAATACTTTAACATTGCAGTTCAGTATAATTTAGCTAATTCTACCTAAATATGACAAAATCAACGAAAAAATTCATACAAAATATAATATTGTACACCAGCATGCTCATATAGCGTTTTAAGCTTGAATATACAGCCAGGTTACAAATTTCTAAAAATTGATGAATTTGAATACTTTAACATTGCAGTTCAGTATAATTTAGCTAATTCTACCTAAATATGACAAAATCAGCGAAAAAATTCATACAAAATATAATATTGTACACCAGCATGCTCATATAGCGTTTTAAGCTTGAATATACAGCCAGGTTACCAATTCTTAAAAATTGATGAATTTGAATACTTTAACATTGCAGTTCAGTATAATTTAGCTAATTCTACCTAAATATGACAAAATGAACGAAAAAAATCATACAAAATTTAATATTGTACACCAGCATTCTCATATAGCTTTTTAAGCTTGAATATACAGCCAGATTACAAATTTCTTAAAATTGATGAATTTGAATACTTTAACATTGCAGTTCAGTATAATTTAGCTAATTCTACCTAATTATGACAAAATCAACGAAAAAATTCATACAAAATATAATATTGTACACCAGCATGCTCATATAGCTTTTTAAGCTTGAATATACAGCCAGGTTACAAATTTCTAAAAATTGATGAATTTGAATACTTTAACATTGCAGTTCAGTATAATTTAGCTAATTCTACCTAATTATGACAAAATCAACGAAAAAATTCATACAAAATATAATAATGTACACCAGCATGCTCATATAGCGTTTTAAGCTTGAATATACAGCCAGGTTACAAATTTCTAAAAATTGATGAATTTAAATAGTTTAACATTGCAGTTCAGTATAATTTAGCTAATTCTATCTAAATATGAGAAAATCAGCGAAAAATTCATTCAAAATATAATAATGTACACCAGCAAGCTCATATAGCGTTTTAAGCTTGAATATACAGCCAGGTTACACATTTCTAAAAATTGATGAATTTGAATACTTTAACATTGCAGTTCAGTATAATTTAGCTAATTCTACCTAAATATGACAAAATCAACGAAAAAATTCATACAAAATATAATATTGTACACCAGCATGCTCATATAGCTTTTTAAGCTTGAATATACAGCCAGGTTACAAATTTCTAAAAATTGATGAATTTGAATACTTTAACATTGCAGTTCAGTATAATTTAGCTAATTCTACCTAAATATGACAAAATCAACGAAAAAATTCATACAAAATATAATATTGTACACCAGCATGCTCATATAGCTTTTTAAGCTTGAATATACAGCCAGGTTACAAATTTCTAAAAATTGATGAATTTGAATACTTTAACATTGCAGTTCAGTATAATTTAGCTAATTCTACCTAAATATGACAAAATCAACGAAAAAATTCATACAAAATATAATATTGTACACCAGCATGCTCATATAGCTTTTTAAGCTTGAATATACTGCCAGGTTACAAATTTCTAAAAATTGATGAATTTGAATACTTTAACATTGCAGTTCAGTATAATTTAGCTAATTCTATCTAAATATGACAAAATCAACGAAAAAATTCATACAAAATATAATATTGTACACCAGCATGCTCATATAGCTTTTTAAGCTTGAATATACAGCCAGGTTACAAATTTCTTAAAATTGATGAATTTGAATACTTTAACATTGCAGTTCAGTATAATTTAGCTAATTCTACCTAATTATGACAAAATCAACGAAAAAATTCATACAAAATATAATATTGTACACCAGCATGCTCATATAGCTTTTTAAGCTTGAATATACAGCCAGGTTACAAATTTCTAAAAATTGATGAATTTGAATACTTTAACATTGCAGTTTAGTATAATTTAGCTAATTCTACCTAAATATGACAAAATCAACGAAAAAATTTATACAAAATATAAGATTGTACACCAGCATGCTCATATAGCTTTTTAAGCTTGAATATACTGCCAGGTTACAAATTTCTAAAAATTGATTCATTTGAATACTTTAACATTGCAGTTCAGTATAATTTAGCTAATTCTACCTAAATATGACAAAATCAACGAAAAAATTCATACAAAATATAATATTGTACACCAGCATGCTCATATAGCTTTTTAAGCTTGAATATACAGCCAGGTTACAAATTTCTAAAAATTGATGAATTTGAAAACTTTAACATTGCAGTTGATTATAATTTAGCTAATTCTATCTAAATATGACAAAATCAACGAAAAAATTCACACAAAATATAATATTGTACACCAGCATGCTCATATAGCTTTTTAAGCTTGAATATACAGCCAGGTTACAAATTTCTAAAAATTGATGAATTTGAATACTTTAACATTGCAGTTCAGTATAATTTAGCTAATTCTACCTAAATATGACAAAATCAACGAAAAAATTCATACAAAATATAATATTGTACACCAGCATGCTCATATAGCGTTTTAAGCTTGAATATACAGCCAGGTTACAAATTTCTAAAAATTGATGAATTTGAATACTTTAACATTGCAGTTCAGTATAATTTAGCTAATTCTATCTAAATATGACAAAATCAGCGAAAAAATTCATACAAAATATAATATTGTACACCAGCATGCTCATATAGCGTTTTAAGCTTGAATATACAGCCAGGTTACAAATTTCTAAAAATTGATGAATTTGAATACTTTAACATTGCAGTTCAGTATAATTTAGCTAATTCTACCTAAATATGACAAAATCAACGAAAAAATTCATACAAAATATAATATTGTACACCAGCATGCTCATATAGCTTTTTAAGCTTGAATATACAGCCAGGTTACAAATTTCTAAAAATTGATGAATTTGAATACTTTAACATTGCAGTTCAGTATAATTTAGCTAATTCTACCTAAATATGACAAAATGAACGAAAAAATTTATACAAAATATAACATTGTACACCAGCATGCTCATATAGCTTTTTAAGCTTGAATATACGGCCAGGTTACAAATATCTAAAAATTGATGATTTTGAATACTTTAACATTGTAGTTCAGTATAAATTAGCGAATTCTACCTAAATATGACAAAATCAACGAAAAATTTCATACAAAATATAATATTGTACACCAGCATGCTCATATAGCTTTTTAAGCTTGAATATACAGCCAGATTACAAATTTCTTAAAATTGATGAATTTGAATACTTTAACATTGCAGTTCAGTATAATTTAGCTAATTCTACCTAATTATGACAAAATCAACGAAAAAATTTATACAAAATATAATATTGTACACCAGCATGCTCATATAGCTTTTTAAGCTTGAATATACAGCCAGGTTACAAATTTCTAAAAATTGATGAATTTGAATACTTTAACATTGCAGTTCAGTATAATTTAGCTAATTCTACCTAAATATGACAAAATCAACGAAAAAATTCATACAAAATATAATATTGTACACCAGCATGCTCATATAGCTTTTTAAGCTTGAATATACAGCCAGGTTACAAATTTCTAAAAATTGATGAATTTGAATACTTTAACATTGCAGTTCAGTATAATTTAGCTAATTCTACCTAAATATGACAAAATCAACGAAAAAATTTATACAAAATATAAGATTGTACACCAGCATGCTCATATAGCTTTTTAAGGTTGAATATACTGCCAGGTTACAAATTTCTAAAAATTGATTCATTTGAATACTTTAACATTGCAGTTCAGTATAATTTAGCTAATTCTACCTAAATATGACAAAATCAACGAAAAAATTCATACAAAATATAATATTGTACACCAGCATGCTCATATAGCTTTTTAAGCTTGAATATACAGCCAGATTACAAATTTCTTAAAATTGATGAATTTGAATACTTTAACATTGCATTTCAGTATAATTTAGCGAATTCTACCTAAATATGACAAAATCAACGAAAAAATTCATACAAAATATAATATTGTACACCAGCATGCTCATATAGCTTTTTAAGCTTGAATATACAGCCAGGTTACAAATTTCTAAAAATTGATGAATTTGAATACTTTAACATTGCAGTTCAGTATAATTTAGCTAATTCTACCTAAATATGACAAAATCAACAAAAAATTTCATACAAAATATAATATTGTACACCAGCATGCTCATATAGCTTTTAAGCTTGAATATACAGCCAGATTACAAATTTCTTAAAATTGATGAATTTGAATACTTTAACATTGCAGTTCAGTATAATTTAGCTAATTCTACCTAAATATGACAAAATCAACGAAAAAATTCATACAAAATATAATATTGTACACCAGCATGCTCATATAGCTTTTTAAGCTTGAATATACAGCCAGGTTACAAATTTCTAAAAATTGATGAATTTGAATACTTTAACATTGCAGTTCAGTATAATTTAGCTAATTCTACCTAAATATGACAAAATCAACGAAAAAATTCATACAAAATATAATATTGTACACCAGCATGCTCATATAGCTTTTTAAGCTTGAATATACAGCCAGGTTACAAATTTCTAAAAATTGATGAATTTGAATACTTTAACATTGCAGTTCAGTATAATTTAGCTAATTCTAACTAAATATGAGAAAATCAGCGAAAAAATTCATACAAAATATAATATTGTACACCAGCATGCTCATATAGCGTTTTAAGCTTGAATATACAGCCAGGTTACAAATTTCTAAAAATTGATGAATTTGAATACTTTAACAATGCAGTTCAGTATCATTTAGCTAATTCTACCTAAATATGACAAAATCAACGAAAAAATTCGTACAAAATTTAATATTGTACACCAGCATTCTCATATAGCTTTTTAAGCTTGAATATACAGCCAGATTACAAATTTCTTAAAATTGATGAATTTGAATACTTTAACATTGCAGTTCAGTATAATTTAGCTAATTCTACCTAAATATGACAAAATCAACGAAAAAATTCATACAAAATATAATATTGTACACCAGCATGCTCATATAGCTTTTTAAGCTTGAATATACAGCCAGGTTACAAATTTCTAAAAATTGATGAATTTGAATACTTTAACATTGCAGTTCAGTATAATTTAGCTAATTCTACCTAATTATGACAAAATCAACGAAAAAATTCATACAAAATATAATATTGTACACCAGCATGCTCATATAGCGTTTTAAGCTTGAATATACAGCCAGGTTACAAATTTCTAAAAATTGATGAATTTAAATAGTTTAACATTGCAGTTCAGTATAATTTAGCTAATTCTATCTAAATATGAGAAAATCAGCGAAAAAATTCATACAAAATATAATAATGTACACCAGCATGCTCATATAGCTTTTTAAGCTTGAATATACAGCCAGGTTACAAATTTCTAAAAATTGATGAATTTGAATACTTTAACATTGCAGTTCAGTATAATTTAGCTAATTCTACCTAAATATGACAAAATCAACGAAAAAATTTATACAAAATATAATATTGTACACCAGCATGCTCATATAGCTTTTTAAGCTTGAATATACAGCCAGGTTACAAATTTCTAAAAATTGATGATTTTGAATACTTTAACATTGTAGTTCAGTATAAATTAGCGAATTCTACCTAAATATGACAAAATCAACGAAAAAATTCATACAAAATATAATATTGTACACCAGCATGCTCATATAGCTTTTTAAGCTTGAATATACAGCCAGGTTACAAATTTCTAAAAATTGATGAATTTGAATACTTTAACATTGCAGTTCAGTATAATTTAGCTAATTCTACCTAAATATGACAAAATCAACGAAAAAATTCATACAAAATATAATAATGTACACCAGCATGCTCATATAGCGTTTTAAGCTTGAATATACAGCCAGGTTACAAATTTCTAAAAATTGATTAATTTGAATACTTTAACATTGCAGTTCAGTATAATTTAGCTAATTCTACCTAAATATGACAAAATCAGCGAAAAAATTCATACAAAATATAATATTGTACACCAGCATGCTCATATAGCTTTTTAAGCTTGAATATACAGCCAGGTTACAAATTTCTAAAAATTGATGAATTTGAATACTTTAACATTGCAGTTCAGTATAATTTAGCTAATTCTACCTAATTATGACAAAATCAACGAAAAAATTCATACAAAATATAATATTGTACACCAGCATGCTCATATAGCTTTTTAAGCTTGAATATACAGCCAGGTTACAAATTTCTAAAAATTGATGAATTTGAATACTTTAACATTGCAGTTCAGTATAATTTAGCTAATTCTACCTAAATATGACAAAATCAACGAAAAAATTCATACAAAATATAATATTGTACACCAGCATGCTCATATAGCTTTTTAAGCTTGAATATACAGCCAGGTTACAAATTTCTAAAAATTGATGAATTTGAATACTTTAACATTGCAGTTCAGTATAATTTAGCTAATTCTACCTAAATATGACAAAATCAACGAAAAAATTCATACAAAATATAATATTGTACACCAGCATGCTCATATAGCTTTTTAAGCTTGAATATACAGCCAGGTTACAAATTTCTAAAAATTGATGAATTTGAATACTTTAACATTGCAGTTCAGTATAATTTAGCTAATTCTACCTAATTATGACAAAATCAACGAAAAAATTTATACAAAATATAATATTGTACACCAGCATGCTCATATAGCTTTTTAAGCTTGAATATACAGCCAGGTTACAAATTTCTAAAAATTGATGAATTTGAATACTTTAACATTGCAGTTCAGTATAATTTAGCTAATTCTACCTAAATATGACAAAATCAACGAAAAAATTCATACAAAATATAATATTGTACACCAGCATGCTCATATAGCTTTTTAAGCTTGAATATACAGCCAGGTTACAAATTTCTAAAAATTGATGAATTTGAATACTTTAACATTGCAGTTCAGTATAATTTAGCTAATTCTACCTAAATATGACAAAATCAACGAAAAAATTCATACAAAATATAATATTGTACACCAGCATGCTCATATAGCTTTTTAAGCTTGAATATACAGCCAGGTTACAAATTTCTAAAAATTGATGAATTTGAATACTTTAACATTGCAGTTCAGTATAATTTAGCTAATTCTACCTAAATATGACAAAATCAACGAAAAAATTCATACAAAATATAATATTGTACACCAGCATGCTCATATAGCTTTTTAAGCTTGAATATACAGCCAGGTTACAAATTTCTAAAAATTGATGAATTTGAATACTTTAACATTGCAGTTCAGTATAATTTAGCTAATTCTACCTAAATATGACAAAATCAACGAAAAAATTCATACAAAATATAAGATTGTACACCAGCATGCTCATATAGCTTTTTAAGCTTGAATATACTGCCAGGTTACAAATTTCTAAAAATTGATTCATTTGAATACTTTAACATTGCAGTTCAGTATAATTTAGCTAATTCTACCTAAATATGACAAAATCAACGAAAAAATTCATACAAAATATAATATTGTACACCAGCATGCTCATATAGCTTTTTAAGCTTGAATATACAGCCAGGTTACAAATTTCTAAAAATTGATGAATTTGAATACTTTAACATTGCAGTTGAGTATAATTTAGCTAATTCTACCTAAATATGACAAAATCAGTGAAAAAATTCACACAAAATATAATATTGTACACCAGCATGCTCATACTATATAGCTTTTTAAGCTTGAATATACAGCCAGGTTACAAATTTTTAAAAATTGATGAATTTGAATACTTTAACATTGCAGTTCAGTATAATTTAGCTAATTCTACCTAAATATGACAAAATCAACGAAAAAATTCATACAAAATATAATATTGTACACCAGCATGCTCATATAGCGTTTTAAGCTTGAATATACAGCCAGGTTACAAATTTCTAAAAATTGATGAATTTGAATACTTTAACATTGCAGTTCAGTATAATTTAGCTAATTCTACCTAAATATGACAAAATCAGCGAAAAAATTCATACAAAATATAATAATGTACACCAGCATGCTCATATAGCGTTTTAAGCTTGAATATACAGCCAGGTTACAAATTTCTAAAAATTGATGAATTTGAATACTTTAACATTGCAGTTCAGTATAATTTAGCTAATTCTACCTAAATATGACAAAATCAACGAAAAAATTCATACAAAATATAATATTGTACACCAGCATGCTCATATAGCTTTTTAAGCTTGAATATACAGCCAGGTTACAAATTTCTAAAAATTGATGAATTTGAATACTTTAACATTGCAGTTCAGTATAATTTAGCTAATTCTACCTAAATATGACAAAATCAACGAAAAAATTCATACAAAATATAATATTGTACACCAGCATGCTCATATAGCTTTTTAAGCTTGAATATACAGCCAGGTTACAAATTTCTAAAAATTGATGAATTTGAATACTTTAACATTGCAGTTCAGTATAAATTAGCGAATTCTACCTAAATATGACAAAATCAACGAAAAATTTCATACAAAATATAATATTGTACACCAGCATGCTCATATAGCTTTTTAAGCTTGAATATACAGCCAGGTTACAAATTTCTTAAAATTGATGAATTTGAATACTTTAACATTGCAGTTCAGTATAATTTAGCTAATTCTACCTAATTATGACAAAATCAACGAAAAAATTTATACAAAATATAATATTGTACACCAGCATGCTCATATAGCTTTTTAAGCTTGAATATACAGCCAGGTTACAAATTTCTAAAAATTGATGAATTTGAATACTTTAACATTGCAGTTTAGTATAATTTAGCTAATTCTACCTAAATATGACAAAATCAACGAAAAAATTTATACAAAATATAAGATTGTACACCAGCATGCTCATATAGCTTTTTAAGCTTGAATATACAGCCAGGTTACAAATTTCTAAAAATTGATGAATTTGAATACTTTAACATTGCAGTTCAGTATAATTTAGCTAATTCTACCTAAATATGACAAAATCAACGAAAAAATTCATACAAAATATAATATTGTACACCAGCATGCTCATATAGCTTTTTAAGCTTGAATATACAGCCAGATTACAAATTTCTTAAAATTGATGAATTTGAAGACTTTAACATTGCAGTTCAGTATAATTTAGCTAATTCTACCTAATTATGACAAAATCAACGAAAAAATTCATACAAAATATAATATTGTACACCAGCATGCTCATATAGCTTTTTAAGCTTGAATATACAGCCAGGTTACAAATTTCTAAAAATTGATGAATTTGAATACTTTAACATTGCAGTTCAGTATAATTTAGCTAATTCTACCTAAATATGACAAAATCAACGAAAAAATTCATACAAAATATAATATTGTACACCAGCATGCTCATATAGCTTTTTAAGCTTGAATATACTGCCAGGTTACAAATTTCTAAAAATTGATTCATTTGAATACTTTAACATTGCAGTTCAGTATAATTTAGCTAATTCTACCTAAATATGACAAAATCAACGAAAAAATTCATACAAAATATAATATTGTACACCAGCATGCTCATATAGCTTTTTAAGCTTGAATATACAGCCAGGTTACAAATTTCTAAAAATTGATGAATTTGAATACTTTAACATTGCAGTTCAGTATAATTTAGCTAATTCTATCTAAATATGACAAAATCAACGAAAAAATTCATACAAAATATAATATTGTACACCAGCATGCTCATATAGCTTTTTAAGCTTGAATATACAGCCAGGTTACAAATTTCTAAAAATTGATGAATTTGAATACTTTAACATTGCAGTTCAGTATAATTTAGCTAATTCTACCTAAATATGACAAAATCAACGAAAAAATTCATACAAAATATAATATTGTACACCAGCATGCTCATATAGCTTTTTAAGCTTGAATATACAGCCAGGTTACAAATTTCTAAAAATTGATGAATTTGAATACTTTAACATTGCAGTTCAGTATAATTTAGCTAATTCTACCTAAATATGACAAAATCAACGAAAAAATTCATACAAAATATAATATTGTACACCAGCATGCTCATATAGCTTTTTAAGCTTGAATATACAGCCAGGTTACAAATTTCTAAAAATTGATGAATTTGAATACTTTAACATTGCAGTTCAGTATAATTTAGCTAATTCTACCTAAATATGACAAAATCAACGAAAAAATTTATACAAAATATAATATTGTACACCAGCATGCTCATATAGCTTTTTAAGCTTGAATATACAGCCAGGTTACAAATTTCTAAAAATTGATGAATTTGAATACTTTAACATTGCAGTTCAGTATAATTTAGCTAATTCTACCTAAATATGACAAAATCAACGAAAAAATTCATACAAAATATAATATTGTACACCAGCATGCTCATATAGCTTTTTAAGCTTGAATATACAGCCAGGTTACAAATTTCTAAAAATTGATGAATTTGAATACTTTAACATTGCAGTTCAGTATAATTTAGCTAATTCTACCTAATTATGACAAAATCAACGAAAAAATTCATACAAAATATAATATTGTACACCAGCATGCTCATATAGCTTTTTAAGCTTGAATATACAGCCAGGTTACAAATTTCTAAAAATTGATGAATTTGAATACTTTAACATTGCAGTTCAGTATAATTTAGCTCATTCTACCTAAATATGACAAAATCAACGAAAAAATTTATACAAAATATAAGATTGTACACCAGCATGCTCATATAGCTTTTTAAGCTTGAATATACAGCCAGGTTACAAATTTCTAAAAATTGATGCATTTGAATACTTTAACATTGCAGTTCAGTATAATTTAGCTAATTCTACCTAAATATGACAAAATCAACGAAAAAATTCATACAAAATATAATATTGTACACCAGCATGCTCATATAGCTTTTTAAGCTTGAATATACAGCCAGGTTACAAATTTCTAAAAATTGATGAATTTGAATACTTTAACATTGCAGTTCAGTATAATTTAGCTAATTCTACCTAAATATGACAAAATCAACGAAAAAATTCATACAAAATATAATATTGTACACCAGCATGCTCATATAGCTTTTTAAGCTTGAATATACAGCCAGGTTACAAATTTCTAAAAATTGATGAATTTGAATACTTTAACATTGCAGTTCAGTATAATTTAGCTAATTCTACCTAAATATGACAAAATCAACGAAAAAATTCATACAAAATATAATATTGTACACCAGCATGCTCATATAGCGTTTTAAGCTTGAATATACAGCCAGGTTACAAATTTCTAAAAATTGATGAATTTGAATACTTTAACATTGCAGTTCAGTATAATTTAGCTAATTCTACCTAAATATGACAAAATCAGCGAAAAAATTCATACAAAATATAATAATGTACACCAGCATGCTCATATAGCTTTTTAAGCTTGAATATACAGCCAGGTTACAAATTTCTAAAAATTGATGAATTTGAATACTTTAACATTGCAGTTCAGTATAATTTAGCTAATTCTACCTAAATATGACAAAATCAACGAAAAAATTCATACAAAATATAATATTGTACACCAGCATGCTCATATAGCTTTTTAAGCTTGAATATACAGCCAGGTTACAAATTTCTAAAAATTGATGAATTTGAATACTTTAACATTGCAGTTCAGTATAATTTAGCTAATTCTACCTAAATATGACAAAATCAACGAAAAAATTCATACAAAATATAATATTGTACACCAGCATGCTCATATAGCTTTTTAAGCTTGAATATACAGCCAGGTTACAAATTTCTAAAAATTGATGAATTTGAATACTTTAACATTGCAGTTCAGTATAATTTAGCTAATTCTACCTAAATATGACAAAATCAACGAAAAAATTCATACAAAATATAATATTGTACACCAGCATGCTCATATAGCTTTTTAAGCTTGAATATACAGCCAGGTTACAAATTTCTAAAAATTGATGAATTTGAATACTTTAACATTGCAGTTCAGTATAATTTAGCTAATTCTACCTAAATATGACAAAATCAACGAAAAAATTCATACAAAATATAATATTGTACACCAGCATGCTCATATAGCTTTTTAAGCTTGAATATACTGCCAGGTTACAAATTTCTAAAAATTGATGAATTTGAATACTTTAACATTGCAGTTCAGTATAATTTAGCTAATTCTACCTAAATATGACAAAATCAACGAAAAAATTCATACAAAATATAATATTGTACACCAGCATGCTCATATAGCTTTTTAAGCTTGAATATACAGCCAGGTTACAAATTTCTAAAAATTGATGAATTTGAATACTTTAACATTGCAGTTCAGTATAATTTAGCTAATTCTACCTAAATATGACAAAATCAACGAAAAAATTCATACAAAATATAATATTGTACACCAGCATGCTCATATAGCTTTTTAAGCTTGAATATACAGCCAGGTTACAAATTTCTAAAAATTGATGAATTTGAATACTTTAACATTGCAGTTCAGTATAATTTAGCTAATTCTACCTAAATATGACAAAATCAACGAAAAAATTCATACAAAATATAATATTGTACACCAGCATGCTCATATAGCGTTTTAAGCTTGAATATACAGCCAGGTTACAAATTTCTAAAAATTGATGAATTTGAATACTTTAACATTGCAGTTCAGTATAATTTAGCTAATTCTATCTAAATATGACAAAATCAGCGAAAAAATTCATACAAAATATAATAATGTACACCAGCATGCTCATATAGCGTTTTAAGCTTGAATATACAGCCAGGTTACAAATTTCTAAAAATTGATGAATTTGAATACTTTAACATTGCAGTTCAGTATAATTTAGCTAATTCTACCTAAATATGACAAAATCAACGAAAAAATTCATACAAAATATAATATTGTACACCAGCATGCTCATATAGCGTTTTAAGCTTGAATATACAGCCAGGTTACAAATTTCTAAAAATTGATGAATTTGAATACTTTAACATTGCAGTTCAGTATAATTTAGCTAATTCTACCTAAATATGACAAAATCAACGAAAAAATTCATACAAAATATAATATTGTACACCAGCATGCTCATATAGCTTTTTAAGCTTGAATATACAGCCAGGTTACAAATTTCTAAAAATTGATGAATTTGAATACTTTAACATTGCAGTTCAGTATAATTTAGCTAATTCTACCTAAATATGACAAAATCAACGAAAAAATTCATACAAAATATAATATTGTACACCAGCATGCTCATATAGCTTTTTAAGCTTGAATATACAGCCAGGTTACAAATTTCTAAAAATTGATGAATTTGAATACTTTAACATTGCAGTTCAGTATAATTTAGCTCATTCTACCTAAATATGACAAAATCAACGAAAAAATTTATACAAAATATAAGATTGTACACCAGCATGCTCATATAGCTTTTTAAGGTTGAATATACTGCCAGGTTACAAATTTCTAAAAATTGATGAATTTGAATACTTTAACATTGCAGTTCAGTATAATTTAGCTAATTCTACCTAAATATGACAAAATCAACGAAAAAATTCATACAAAATATAATATTGTACACCAGCATGCTCATATAGCTTTTTAAGCTTGAATATACAGCCAGGTTACAAATTTCTAAAAATTGATGAATTTGAATACTTTAACATTGCAGTTCAGTATAATTTAGCTAATTCTACCTAATTATGACAAAATCAACGAAAAAATTCATACAAAATATAATATTGTACACCAGCATGCTCATATAGCTTTTTAAGCTTGAATATACAGCCAGGTTACAAATTTCTAAAAATTGATGAATTTGAATACTTTAACATTGCAGTTCAGTATAATTTAGCTAATTCTACCTAAATATGACAAAATCAACGAAAAAATTCATACAAAATATAATATTGTACACCAGCATGCTCATATAGCTTTTTAAGCTTGAATATACAGCCAGGTTACAAATTTCTAAAAATTGATGAATTTGAATACTTTAACATTGCAGTTCAGTATAATTTAGCTAATTCTACCTAAATATGACAAAATCAACGAAAAAATTCATACAAAATATAATATTGTACACCAGCATGCTCATATAGCTTTTTAAGCTTGAATATACAGCCAGGTTACAAATTTCTAAAAATTGATGAATTTGAATACTTTAACATTGCAGTTCAGTATAATTTAGCTAATTCTACCTAAATATGACAAAATCAACGAAAAAATTCATACAAAATATAATATTGTACACCAGCATGCTCATATAGCTTTTTAAGCTTGAATATACAGCCAGGTTACAAATTTCTAAAAATTGATGAATTTGAATACTTTAACATTGCAGTTCAGTATAATTTAGCTAATTCTACCTAATTATGACAAAATCAACGAAAAAATTCATACAAAATATAATATTGTACACAAGTATGTTCATATAGCGTTTTAAGCTTGAATATACAGCCAGGTTACAAATTTCTAAAAATTGATGAATTTGAATACTTTAACATTGCAGTTCAGTATAATTTAGCTAATTCTATCTAAATATGACAAAATCAACGAAAAAATTCATACAAAATATAATATTGTACACCAGCATGCTCATATAGCTTTTTAAGCTTGAATATACAGCCAGGTTACAAATTTCTAAAAATTGATGAATTTGAATACTTTAACATTGCAGTTCAGTATAATTTAGCTAATTCTACCTAAATATGACAAAATCAACGAAAAAATTCATACAAAATATAATATTGTACACCAGCATGCTCATATAGCTTTTTAAGCTTGAATATACAGCCAGGTTACAAATTTCTAAAAATTGATGAATTTGAATACTTTAACATTGCAGTTCAGTATAATTTAGCTAATTCTACCTAAATATGACAAAATCAACGAAAAAATTCATACAAAATATAATATTGTACACCAGCATGCTCATATAGCTTTTTAAGCTTGAATATACAGCCAGGTTACAAATTTCTAAAAATTGATGAATTTGAATACTTTAACATTGCAGTTCAGTATAATTTAGCTAATTCTACCTAAATATGACAAAATCAACGAAAAAATTCATACAAAATATAATATTGTACACCAGCATGCTCATATAGCTTTTTAAGCTTGAATATACAGCCAGGTTACAAATTTCTAAAAATTGATGAATTTGAATACTTTAACATTGCAGTTCAGTATAATTTAGCGAATTCTACCTAAATATGACAAAATCAACGAAAAATTTCATACAAAATATAATATTGTACACCAGCATGCTCATATAGTGTTTTAAGCTTGAATATACAGCCAGGTTACAAATTTCTTAAAATTGATGAATTTGAATACTTTAACATTGCAGTTCAGTATAATTTAGCTAATTCTACCTAATTATGACAAAATCAACGAAAAAATTCATACAAAATATAATATTGTACACCAGCATGCTCATATAGCTTTTTAAGCTTGAATATACAGCCAGGTTACAAATTTCTAAAAATTGATGAATTTGAATACTTTAACATTGCAGTTCAGTATAATTTAGCGAATTCTACCTAAATATGACAAAATCAACGAAAAAATTCATACAAAATATAAGATTGCACACCAGCATGCTCATATAGCTTTTTAAGCTTGAATATACAGCCAGGTTACAAATTTCTAAAAATTGATGAATTTGAATACTTTAACATTGCAGTTCAGTATAATTTAGCTAATTCTACCTAAATATGACAAAATCAACGAAAAAATTCATACAAAATATAATATTGTACACCAGCATGCTCATATAGCTTTTTAAGCTTGAATATACAGCCAGGTTACAAATTTCTAAAAATTGATGAATTTGAATACTTTAACATTGCAGTTCAGTATAATTTAGCTAATTCTACCTAAATATGACAAAATCAACGAAAAAATTCATACAAAATATAATATTGTACACCAGCATGCTCATATAGCTTTTTAAGCTTGAATATACAGCCAGGTTACAAATTTCTAAAAATTGATGAATTTGAATACTTTAACATTGCCGTTCAGTATAATTTAGCTAATTCTACCTAAATATGACAAAATCAACAAAAAAATTCATGCAAAATATAATATTGTACACCAGCATGCTCATTTAGCGTTTTAAACTTGAATATACAGCCAGGTTACAAATTTCTAAAAATTGATGAATTTGAATACTTTAACATTGCAGTTCAGTATAATTTAGCTAATTCTACCTAAATATGAGAAAATCAGCGAAAAAATTCATATAAAATATAATAATGTACACCAGCATGCTCATATAGCGTTTTAAGCTTGAATATACAGCCAGGTTACCAATTCTTAAAAATTGATGAATTTGAATACTTTAACATTGCAGTTCAGTATCATTTAGCTAATTCTACCTAAATATGACAAAATCAACGAAAAAATTCGTACAAAATTTAATATTGTACACCAGCATTCTCATATAGCTTTTTAAGCTTGAATATACAGCCAGATTACAAATTTTTTAAAATTGATGAATTTGAATACTTTAACATTGCAGTTCAGTATAATTCAGCTAATTCTACTTAATTATGACGAAATCAACGAAAAAATTCATACAAAATATAATATTGTACACCAGCATGCTCATATAGCTTTTTAAACTTGAATATACAGCCAGGTTACAAATTTCTAAAAATTGATGAATTTGAATACTTTAACATTGCAGTTCAGTATAATTTAGCTAATTCTACCTAAATATGACAAAATCAACGAAAAAATTCATACAAAATATAATATTGTACACCAGCATGCTCATATAGCGTTTTAAGCTTGAATATACAGCCAGGTTACAAATTTCTAAAAATTGATGAATTTGAATACTTTAACATTGCAGTTCAGTATAATTTAGCTAATTCTATCTAAATATGACAAAATCAGCGAAAAAATTCATACAAAATATAATAATGTACACCAGCATGCTCATATAGCTTTTTAAGCTTGAATATACAGCCAGGTTACAAATTTCTAAAAATTGATGAATTTGAATACTTTAACATTGCAGTTCAGTATAATTTAGCTAATTCTACCTAAATATGACAAAATCAACGAAAAAATTCATACAAAATATAATATTGTACACCAGCATGCTCATATAGCTTTTTAAGCTTGAATATACAGCCAGGTTACAAATTTCTAAAAATTGATGAATTTGAATACTTTAACATTGCAGTTCAGTATAATTTAGCTAATTCTACCTAAATATGACAAAATCAACGAAAAAATTCATACAAAATATAATAATGTACACCAGCATGCTCATATAGCGTTTTAAGCTTGAATATACAGCCAGGTTACAAATTTCTAAAAATTGATGAATTTGAATACTTTAACATTGCAGTTCAGTATAATTTAGCTAATTCTACCTAAATAAGACAAAATCAGCGAAAAAATTTATACAAAATATAATATTGTACACCAGCATGCTCATATAGCTTTTTAAACTTGAATATACAGCCAGGTTACAAATTTCTAAAAATTGATGAATTTGAATACTTTAACATTGCAGTTCAGTATAATTTAGCTAATTCTACCTAAATATGACAAAATCAACGAAAAAATTCATACAAAATATAATATTGTACACCAGCATGCTCATATAGCGTTTTAAGCTTGAATATACAGCCAGGTTACAAATTTCTAAAAATTGATGAATTTAAATACTTTAACATTGCAGTTCAGTATAATTTAGCTAATTCTACCTAAATATGACAAAATCAGCGAAAAATTCATACAAAATATAATAATGTACACCAGCATGCTCATATAGCTTTTTAAGCTTGAATATACAGCCAGGTTACAAATTTCTAAAAATTGATGAATTTGAATACTTTAACATTGCAGTTCAGTATAATTTAGCTAATTCTACCTAAATATGACAAAATCAGCGAAAAAATTCATACAAAATATAATATTGTACACCAGCATGCTCATATAGCTTTTTAAGCTTGAATATACAGCCAGGTTACAAATTTCTAAAAATTGATGAATTTGAATACTTTAACATTGCAGTTCAGTATAATTTAGCTAATTCTACCTAAATATGACAAAATCAACGAAAAAATTCATACAAAATATAATAATGTACACCAGCATGCTCATATAGCGTTTTAAGCTTGAATATACAGCCAGGTTACAAATTTCTAAAAATTGATGAATTTGAATACTTTAACATTGCAGTTCAGTATAATTTAGCTAATTCTACCTAAATATGACAAAATCAACGAAAAAATTCATACAAAATATAATATTGTACACCAGCATGCTCATATAGCTTTTTAAGCTTGAATATACAGCCAGGTTACAAATTTCTAAAAATTGATGAATTTGAATACTTTAACATTGCAGTTCAGTATAATTTAGCTAATTCTACCTAAATATGACAAAATCAACGAAAAAATTCATACAAAATATAATATTGTACACCAGCATGCTCATATAGCTTTTTAAGCTTGAATATACAGCCAGGTTACAAATTTCTAAAAATTGATGAATTTGAATACTTTAACATTGCAGTTCAGTATAATTTAGCTAATTCTACCTAAATATGACAAAATCAACGAAAAATTTCATACAAAATATAATATTGTACACCAGCATGCTCATATAGCTTTTTAAGCTTGAATATACAGCCAGGTTACAAATTTCTAAAAATTGATGAATTTGAATACTTTAACATTGCAGTTCAGTATAATTTAGCTAATTCTACCTAAATATGACAAAATCAACGAAAAAATTCATACAAAATATAATATTGTACACCAGCATGCTCATATAGCTTTTTAAGCTTGAATATACAGCCAGGTTACAAATTTCTAAAAATTGATGAATTTGAATACTTTAACATTGCAGTTCAGTATAATTTAGCTAATTCTACCTAAATATGACAAAATCAACGAAAAAATTCATACAAAATATAATATTGTACACCAGCATGCTCATATAGCTTTTTAAGCTTGAATATACAGCCAGGTTACAAATTTCTAAAAATTGATGAATTTGAATACTTTAACATTGCAGTTCAGTATAATTTAGCTAATTCTACCTAAATATGACAAAATCAACGAAAAAATTCATACAAAATATAATATTGTACACCAGCATGCTCATATAGCTTTTTAAGCTTGAATATACAGCCAGGTTACAAATTTCTAAAAATTGATGAATTTAAATACTTTAACATTGCAGTTCAGTATAATTTAGCTAATTCTACCTAAATATGACAAAAACAACGAAAAAATTCATACAAAATATAATATTGTACACCAGCATGCTCATATAGCTTTTTAAGCTTGAATATACAGCCAGGTTACAAATTTCTAAAAATTGATGAATTTGAATACTTTAACATTGCAGTTCAGTATAATTTAGCTAATTCTACCTAAATATGACAAAATCAACGAAAAAATTCATACAAAATATAATATTGTACACCAGCATGCTCATATAGCGTTTTAAGCTTGAATATACAGCCAGGTTACAAATTTCTAAAAATTGATGAATTTGAATACTTTAACATTGCAGTTCAGTATAATTTAGCTAATTCTACCTAAATATGACAAAATCAGCGAAAAAATTCATACAAAATATAATAATGTACACCAGCATGCTCATATAGCGTTTTAAGCTTGAATATACAGCCAGGTTACAAATTTCTAAAAATTGATGAATTTGAATACTTTAACATTGCAGTTCAGTATAATTTAGCTAATTCTACCTAAATATGACAAAATCAACGAAAAAATTCATACAAAATATAATATTGTACACCAGCATGCTCATATAGCTTTTTAAGCTTGAATATACAGCCAGGTTACAAATTTCTAAAAATTGATGAATTTGAATACTTTAACATTGCAGTTCAGTATAATTTAGCTAATTCTACCTAAATATGACAAAATCAACGAAAAAATTCATACAAAATATAATATTGTACACCAGCATGCTCATATAGCTTTTTAAGCTTGAATATACAGCCAGGTTACAAATTTCTAAAAATTGATGAATTTGAATACTTTAACATTGCAGTTCAGTATAATTTAGCGAATTCTACCTAAATATGACAAAATCAACGAAAAATTTCATACAAAATATAATATTGTACACCAGCATGCTCATATAGCTTTTTAAGCTTGAATATACAGCCAGGTTACAAATTTCTAAAAATTGATGAATTTGAATACTTTAACATTGCAGTTCAGTATAATTTAGCTAATTCTACCTAATTATGACAAAATCAACGAAAAAATTTATACAAAATATAATATTGTACACCAGCATGCTCATATAGCTTTTTAAGCTTGAATATACAGCCAGGTTACAAATTTCTAAAAATTGATGAATTTGAATACTTTAACATTGCAGTTCAGTATAATTTAGCTAATTCTACCTAAATATGACAAAATCAACGAAAAAATTCATACAAAATATAATATTGTACACCAGCATGCTCATATAGCTTTTTAAGCTTGAATATACAGCCAGGTTACAAATTTCTAAAAATTGATGAATTTGAATACTTTAACATTGCAGTTCAGTATAATTTAGCTAATTCTACCTAATTATGACAAAATCAACGAAAAAATTCATACAAAATATAATATTGTACACCAGCATGCTCATATAGCTTTTTAAGCTTGAATATACAGCCAGGTTACAAATTTCTAAAAATTGATGAATTTGAATACTTTAACATTGCAGTTCAGTATAATTTAGCTAATTCTACCTAAATATGACAAAATCAACGAAAAAATTCATACAAAATATAATATTGTACACCAGCATGCTCATATAGCTTTTTAAGCTTGAATATACAGCCAGGTTACAAATTTCTAAAAATTGATGAATTTGAATACTTTAACATTGCAGTTCAGTATAATTTAGCTAATTCTACCTAAATATGACAAAATCAACGAAAAAATTCATACAAAATATAATATTGTACACCAGCATGCTCATATAGCTTTTTAAGCTTGAATATACAGCCAGGTTACAAATTTCTAAAAATTGATGAATTTGAATACTTTAACATTGCAGTTCAGTATAATTTAGCTAATTCTAACTAAATATGACAAAATCAGCGAAAAAATTCATATAAAATATAATATTGTACACCAGCATGCTCATATAGCTTTTTAAGCTTGAATATACAGCCAGGTTACAAATTTCTAAAAATTGATGAATTTGAATACTTTAACATTGCAGTTCAGTATAATTTAGCTAATTCTACCTAAATATGACAAAATCAACAAAAAAATTCATGCAAAATATAATATTGTACACCAGCATGCTCATATAGCGTTTTAAACTTGAATATACAGCCAGGTTACAAATTTCTAAAAATTGATGAATTTGAATACTTTAACATTGCAGTTCAGTATAATTTAGCTAATTCTAACTAAATATGAGAAAATCAGCGAAAAAATTCATATAAAATATAATAATGTACACCAGCATGCTCATATAGCGTTTTAAGCTTGAATATACAGCCAGGTTACCAATTCTTAAAAATTGATGAATTTGAATACTTTAACATTGCAGTTCAGTATCATTTAGCTAATTCTACCTAAATATGACAAAATCAACGAAAAAATTCATACAAAATTTAATATTGTACACCAGCATTCTCATATAGCTTTTTAAGCTTGAATATACAGCCAGATTACAAATTTTTTAAAATTGATGAATTTGAATACTTTAACATTGCAGTTCAGTATAATTCAGCTAATTCTACTTAATTATGACGAAATCAACGAAAAAATTCATACAAAATATAATATTGTACACCAGCATGCTCATATAGCTTTTTAAACTTGAATATACAGCCAGGTTACAAATTTCTAAAAATTGATGAATTTGAATACTTTAACATTGCAGTTCAGTATAATTTAGCTAATTCTACCTAAATATGACAAAATCAACGAAAAAATTCATACAAAATATAATATTGTACACCAGCATGCTCATATAGCGTTTTAAGCTTGAATATACAGCCAGGTTACAAATTTCTAAAAATTGATGAATTTGAATACTTTAACATTGCAGTTCAGTATAATTTAGCTAATTCTATCTAAATATGAGAAAATCAGCGAAAAATTCATTCAAAATATAATAATGTACACCAGCAAGCTCATATAGCGTTTTAAGCTTGAATATACAGCCAGGTTACAAATTTCTAAAAATTGATGAATTTGAATACTTTAACATTGCAGTTCAGTATAATTTAGCTAATTCTACCTAAATATGACAAAATCAACGAAAAAATTCATACAAAATATAATAATGTACACCAGCATGCTCATATAGCGTTTTAAGCTTGAATATACAGCCAGGTTACAAATTTCTAAAAATTGATGAATTTGAATACTTTAACATTGCAGTTCAGTATAATTTAGCTAATTCTACCTAAATATGACAAAATCAACGAAAAAATTCATACAAAATATAATATTGTACACCAGCATGCTCATATAGCTTTTTAAGCTTGAATATACAGCCAGGTTACAAATTTCTAAAAATTGATGAATTTGAATACTTTAACATTGCAGTTCAGTATAATTTAGCTAATTCTACCTAAATAAGACAAAATCAGCGAAAAAATTTATACAAAATATAATATTGTACACCAGCATGCTCATATAGCTTTTTAAACTTGAATATACAGCCAGGTTACAAATTTCTAAAAATTGATGAATTTGAATACTTTAACATTGCAGTTCAGTATAATTTAGCTAATTCTACCTAAATATGACAAAATCAACGAAAAAATTCATACAAAATATAATAATGTACACCAGCATGCTCATATAGCGTTTTAAGCTTGAATATACAGCCAGGTTACAAATTTCTAAAAATTGATGAATTTGAATACTTTAACATTGCAGTTCAGTATAATTTAGCTAATTCTACCTAAATATGACAAAATCAACGAAAAATTCATACAAAATATAATATTGTACACCAGCATGCTCATATAGCTTTTTAAGCTTGAATATACAGCCAGGTTACAAATTTCTAAAAATTGATGAATTTGAATACTTTAACATTGCAGTTCAGTATAATTTAGCTAATTCTACCTAAATATGACAAAATCAACGAAAAAATTCATACAAAATATAATATTGTACACCAGCATGCTCATATAGCTTTTTAAGCTTGAATATACAGCCAGGTTACAAATTTCTAAAAATTGATGAATTTGAATACTTTAACATTGCAGTTCAGTATAATTTAGCTAATTCTATCTAAATATGACAAAATCAACGAAAAAATTCATACAAAATATAATATTGTACACCAGCATGCTCATATAGCTTTTTAAGCTTGAATATACAGCCAGGTTACAAATTTCTAAAAATTGATGAATTTGAATACTTTAACATTGCAGTTCAGTATAATTTAGCTAATTCTACCTAAATATGACAAAATCAACGAAAAAATTCATACAAAATATAATATTGTACACCAGCATGCTCATATAGCTTTTTAAGCTTGAATATACAGCCAGGTTACAAATTTCTAAAAATTGATGAATTTGAATACTTTAACATTGCAGTTCAGTATAATTTAGCTAATTCTACCTAAATATGACAAAATCAACGAAAAAATTCATACAAAATATAATATTGTACACCAGCATGCTCATATAGCTTTTTAAGCTTGAATATACAGCCAGGTTACAAATTTCTAAAAATTGATGAATTTGAATACTTTAACATTGCAGTTCAGTATAAATTAGCGAATTCTACCTAAATATGACAAAATCAACGAAAAATTTCATACAAAATATAATATTGTACACCAGCATGCTCATATAGCTTTTTAAGCTTGAATATACAGCCAGATTACAAATTTCTTAAAATTGATGAATTTGAATACTTTAACATTGCAGTTCAGTATAATTTAGCTAATTCTACCTAAATATGACAAAATCAACGAAAAAATTCATACAAAATATAATATTGTACACCAGCATGCTCATATAGCTTTTTAAGCTTGAATATACAGCCAGGTTACAAATTTCTAAAAATTGATGAATTTGAATACTTTAACATTGCAGTTTAGTATAATTTAGCTAATTCTACCTAAATATGACAAAATCAACGAAAAAATTCATACAAAATATAATATTGTACACCAGCATGCTCATATAGCTTTTTAAGCTTGAATATACAGCCAGGTTACAAATTTCTAAAAATTGATGAATTTGAATACTTTAACATTGCAGTTCAGTATAATTTAGCTAATTCTACCTAAATATGACAAAATCAACGAAAAAATTCATACAAAATATAATATTGTACACCAGCATGCTCATATAGCTTTTTAAGCTTGAATATACAGCCAGGTTACAAATTTCTAAAAATTGATGAATTTGAATACTTTAACATTGCAGTTCAGTATAATTTAGCTAATTCTACCTAAATATGACAAAATCAACGAAAAAATTCATACAAAATATAATATTGTACACCAGCATGCTCATATAGCTTTTTAAGCTTGAATATACAGCCAGGTTACAAATTTCTAAAAATTGATGAATTTGAATACTTTAACATTGCAGTTCAGTATAATTTAGCTAATTCTACCTAAATATGACAAAATCAACGAAAAAATTCATACAAAATATAATATTGTACACCAGCATGCTCATATAGCGTTTTAAGCTTGAATATACAGCCAGGTTACAAATTTCTAAAAATTGATGAATTTGAATACTTTAACATTGCAGTTCAGTATAATTTAGCTAATTCTATCTAAATATGACAAAATCAGCGAAAAAATTCATACAAAATATAATAATGTACACCAGCATGCTCATATAGCGTTTTAAGCTTGAATATACAGCCAGGTTACAAATTTCTAAAAATTGATGAATTTGAATACTTTAACATTGCAGTTCAGTATAATTTAGCTAATTCTACCTAAATATGACAAAATCAACGAAAAAATTCATACAAAATATAATATTGTACACCAGCATGCTCATATAGCTTTTTAAGCTTGAATATACAGCCAGGTTACAAATTTCTAAAAATTGATGAATTTGAATACTTTAACATTGCAGTTCAGTATAATTTAGCTAATTCTACCTAAATATGACAAAATCAACGAAAAAATTCATACAAAATATAATATTGTACACCAGCATGCTCATATAGCTTTTTAAGCTTGAATATACAGCCAGGTTACAAATTTCTAAAAATTGATGAATTTGAATACTTTAACATTGCAGTTCAGTATAATTTAGCTAATTCTACCTAAATATGACAAAATCAACGAAAAAATTCATACAAAATATAATATTGTACACCAGCATGCTCATATAGCTTTTTAAGCTTGAATATACAGCCAGGTTACAAATTTCTAAAAATTGATGAATTTGAATACTTTAACATTGCAGTTCAGTATAATTTAGCTAATTCTACCTAAATATGACAAAATCAACGAAAAAATTCATACAAAATATAATATTGTACACCAGCATGCTCATATAGCTTTTTAAGCTTGAATATACAGCCAGGTTACAAATTTCTAAAAATTGATGAATTTGAATACTTTAACATTGCCGTTCAGTATAATTTAGCTCATTCTACCTAAATATGACAAAATCAACGAAAAAATTTATACAAAATATAAGATTGTACACCAGCATGCTCATATAGCTTTTTAAGGTTGAATATACTGCCAGGTTACAAATTTCTAAAAATTGATGAATTTGAATACTTTAACATTGCAGTTCAGTATAATTTAGCTAATTCTACCTAAATATGACAAAATCAACGAAAAAATTCATACAAAATATAATATTGTACACCAGCATGCTCATATAGCTTTTTAAGCTTGAATATACAGCCAGGTTACAAATTTCTAAAAATTGATGAATTTGAATACTTTAACATTGCAGTTCAGTATAATTTAGCTAATTCTACCTAAATATGACAAAATCAACGAAAAAATTCATACAAAATATAATATTGTACACCAGCATGCTCATATAGCTTTTTAAGCTTGAATATACAGCCAGGTTACAAATTTCTAAAAATTGATGAATTTGAATACTTTAACATTGCAGTTCAGTATAATTTAGCTAATTCTACCTAAATATGACAAAATCAACGAAAAAATTCATACAAAATATAATATTGTACACCAGCATGCTCATATAGCTTTTTAAGCTTGAATATACAGCCAGGTTACAAATTTCTAAAAATTGATGAATTTGAATACTTTAACATTGCAGTTCAGTATAATTTAGCTAATTCTACCTAAATATGACAAAATCAACGAAAAAATTCATACAAAATATAATATTGTACACCAGCATGCTCATATAGCTTTTTAAGCTTGAATATACAGCCAGGTTACAAATTTCTAAAAATTGATGAATTTGAATACTTTAACATTGCAGTTCAGTATAATTTAGCTAATTCTACCTAAATATGACAAAATCAACGAAAAAATTTATACAAAATATAATATTGTACACCAGCATGCTCATATAGCTTTTTAAGCTTGAATATACAGCCAGGTTACAAATTTCTAAAAATTGATGAATTTGAATACTTTAACATTGCAGTTCAGTATAATTTAGCTAATTCTACCTAAATATGACAAAATCAACGAAAAAATTCATACAAAATATAATATTGTACACCAGCATGCTCATATAGCTTTTTAAGCTTGAATATACAGCCAGATTACAAATTTCTTAAAATTGATGAATTTGAATACTTTAACATTGCAGTTCAGTATAATTTAGCTAATTCTACCTAAATATGACAAAATCAACGAAAAAATTTCATACAAAATATAATATTGTACACCAGCATGCTCATATAGCTTTTTAAGCTTGAATATACAGCCAGGTTACAAATTTCTAAAAATTGATGAATTTGAATACTTTAACATTGCAGTTCAGTATAATTTAGCTAATTCTACCTAAATATGACAAAATCAACGAAAAAATTTATACAAAATATAATATTGTACACCAGCATGCTCATATAGCTTTTTAAGCTTGAATATACAGCCAGGTTACAAATTTCTAAAAATTGATGAATTTGAATACTTTAACATTGCAGTTCAGTATAATTTAGCTAATTCTACCTAAATATGACAAAATCAACGAAAAAATTCATACAAAATATAATATTGTACACCAGCATGCTCATATAGCTTTTTAAGCTTGAATATACAGCCAGGTTACAAATTTCTAAAAATTGATGAATTTGAATACTTTAACATTGCAGTTCAGTATAATTTAGCTAATTCTACCTAAATATGACAAAATCAACGAAAAAATTCATACAAAATATAATATTGTACACCAGCATGCTCATATAGCTTTTTAAGCTTGAATATACAGCCAGGTTACAAATTTCTAAAAATTGATGAATTTGAATACTTTAACATTGCAGTTCAGTATAATTTAGCTAATTCTACCTAAATATGACAAAATCAACGAAAAAATTCATACAAAATATAATATTGTACACCAGCATGCTCATATAGCTTTTTAAGCTTGAATATACAGCCAGGTTACAAATTTCTAAAAATTGATGAATTTGAATACTTTAACATTGCAGTTCAGTATAATTTAGCTAATTCTACCTAAATATGACAAAATCAACGAAAAAATTCATACAAAATATAATATTGTACACCAGCATGCTCATATAGCTTTTTAAGCTTGAATATACAGCCAGGTTACAAATTTCTAAAAATTGATGAATTTGAATACTTTAACATTGCAGTTCAGTATAATTTAGCTAATTCTACCTAAATATGACAAAATCAACGAAAAAATTCATACAAAATATAATATTGTACACCAGCATGCTCATATAGCTTTTTAAGCTTGAATATACAGCCAGGTTACAAATTTCTAAAAATTGATGAATTTGAATACTTTAACATTGCAGTTCAGTATAATTTAGCTAATTCTACCTAAATATGACAAAATCAACGAAAAAATTCATACAAAATATAATATTGTACACCAGCATGCTCATATAGCTTTTTAAGCTTGAATATACAGCCAGGTTACAAATTTCTAAAAATTGATGAATTTGAATACTTTAACATTGCAGTTCAGTATAATTTAGCTAATTCTACCTAAATATGACAAAATCAACGAAAAAATTCATACAAAATATAATATTGTACACCAGCATGCTCATATAGCTTTTTATGCTTGAATATACAGCCAGATTACAAATTTCTTAAAATTGATGAATTTGAATACTTTAACATTGCATTTCAGTATAATTTAGCGAATTCTACCTAAATATGACAAAATCAACAAAAAATTTCATACAAAATATAATATTGTACACCAGCATGCTCATATAGCTTTTAAGCTTGAATATACAGCCAGGTTACAAATTTCTAAAAATTGATGAATTTGAATACTTTAACATTGCCGTTCAGTATAATTTAGCTCATTCTACCTAAATATGACAAAATCAACGAAAAAATTTATACAAAATATAAGATTGTACACCAGCATGCTCATATAGCTTTTTAAGGTTGAATATACTGCCAGGTTACAAATTTCTAAAAATTGATGAATTTGAATACTTTAACATTGCAGTTCAGTATAATTTAGCTAATTCTACCTAAATATGACAAAATCAACGAAAAAATTCATACAAAATATAATATTGTACACCAGCATGCTCATATAGCTTTTTAAGCTTGAATATACAGCCAGGTTACAAATTTCTAAAAATTGATGAATTTGAATACTTTAACATTGCAGTTCAGTATAATTTAGCTAATTCTACCTAAATATGACAAAATCAACGAAAAAATTCATACAAAATATAATATTGTACACCAGCA